>LPNX010808323.1:291961-370748 GCA_001517045.1 Pseudotsuga menziesii
CTATGGGCTTAGTTTCCGGGACGCTAGCATTTTTATGTTTTCTACTCCTCCTGAGTATAGCTTAAGGGGGGGTGTTGGAGACATTTACCACCATACACACTCTTTTTGGTCAATTTGGCATAGTTAAACCACTATCATAAGTTTTATTGACTTAATTGACATCAGAGGAGAACTAGATGACATCATCTTGAGCACATCCATGCCTACCTTCAGTCAAGGAGGCTAACTTAGCCTTCTCCTACATTCAGGGAGGCTAACTAGAGCACTCTGGGGGTGATTTGAGTGTCATTAATGCCCCATATTGCTAACTGATGGTTACAATCAATTAAACAGAGAAGTGAAGGCACCTTCCTTCATTAAATTGATTATTTATTGATTATTTAATGAACTGGAGTAAACAGGGGTGTCTCTAACCACTTTTGATGGTCAGTTACACTTCAGTTAACCTCATCAGGGTTCATTGGAGTCATTGATATTCTACCACTTGTTGTTTGGATTGTAGTGACATGTGTCTGAGTTAATTTCAGTTAGACTCGGTCATTTATTGCACTTCAACTTTATTTAGGGCCCAATTGAGTCAATTAGGGTTTTGATCAGTGGTTAACTTAAGTGTTGATTGTGGCTTACATTTAGTTAAGCTAGACTCACTCATTCAATTCGAATGGCCCCCTTGGGAATTCGAATTGCTTTGGCATTCAATCTTCCAGCATGATCATTGTATTGTATTATTCATTATTCATTTTATTATACAGAACTGCTACTTCCATTGTAGCACCATTTTGCCAATTTTATGATTATCTGTCTGTATTCTTTGTGAGATTGTGTTTTAAGTTCCTATACCACTGTGACCAATTAATACATTCATGATTAAGATTTTTACACTTATCAATTTTACCCAGTTGCTCATAGTTTTCCTAGTCTGAATCCTTTGTATTTGTTGTTCCATATGCAAATGTTTCTGATATATCAGATTTTAATCAGCCTCATATCAGATTTGGGAAGGTGCTACATCAAATTGGAAGAATGACATGTGATTCACATCACAATTTTGCAGTTATTCAAGGAATTGAGTGTGTAATAAATTGTCTTAATTTTTGTTCTCTTTAAAAAGGATTTTGCACATATATCTTTTCCATTTCATATTTTGTTTGCAAATCAGAGTTTTTTATAAGCAAGAATCATTCAGATAATGACCCTACTTCATCAGTTGATGAGATACCAGGAGTCTCTCTGCTTCTTTCTTGTAGGTTCTACACTCTATCACATGATCATGGATTTCATGATTTATTCATCAAGTATTTCACCAAGAAGAAGTTCATTTAGTTCATTCAAGTGAAGCTAAATACCTACTAAATACATATTAATTCAAATTGTGTTCCTTGTCCTTTTTTGAGGGAGGATTTTTCCCATGTGGTTTTGCCTCTTTCCTCACTTTTCTAGCCATGAATAATTGTTAAAGGGTGACTATAGCCTTCTTCTTGGTCACTATATACACCTATATTTTTTACATACCATCATAAAATTAGACTTAAAAGGGGTGTGGGAATATATTAAACCCACTTCATAACTTAGGATAAAATATTTAATCAATTTTGATTAATTCCTATCCACTAGCCTAGATAGTTGGCATACACTTGCACTACAAAGTCAAAACTTGCCATATATATCCTATGAATACTTTAGTTTTGATTTTGGGTTGATCTTGACCACTTTATTAACTCCTGGAATTAGTAACTTTGTTTTCCTGCAGATTCTGCCTTATTCTTCTTTTATCCAGCTTTTTTGTGGATAAGGTAAAGCTAGTTAACTAGGAAACTATTATCTTTTGGTTCCAACCCATCCTCCATGATTTTCTCTCCATTTTCTAAGATTAGCATATTTTTACATCACTCTTGACAAATCACTCATGCTTTTTCTAATTCATTAGGTCCTTGACTGGTTTGGGAAGTGCTTTAGCCACCTATGGGGGTTTATCATATTTAGTAAGTCTTCCTTTCTAAGATTTATGATTTTTCTCCATTACAACTTGATTTTACCTATGAGGTGTGTACTATTTCTGTACACTATTATTCATCATTATTAAATGGAATGATATACTCCAATATTCATCTCTTCATTCATGTGATTCAGTCTCTTTTTTTTTCTCTATTTTTCTTCATATGCTTGTGAGAATTATATTAGTAGCAAGATCCATTTCCAGTGCTTCTTATTAACATATTTTCTCATAGCATTGGAGATAATATTTATACACTGTGAAAACTATGACTTCTAGCTTCAAGCTTTGACCTGTGGAAAATTTGTGCTCTCTTGTTGTGGAAGTTACAACCTCCATTGGTTCTCCAGCATCCAATAGAAGGAGGCTATGACCCCCTAAGTTCGATATGCACCCAAAAAAAGGATGGTACCAAACCATGCTTGTATTTTCCAGCACCGAATCAAAGGAGGCTACAACCCACTGCTCCTTTCCCCATTTGACCTCCTTTATATGAAATATGATTGTATAGAAGAGAGAAATAAGGTATGGTATAGAAAATATTGATGATATGACCAAGGGTTTTTTTAATAAGTGAATAAAGGATGGTTAAAGGGGGTAAATCTAAATTCAAAACTCGTATTTCTTAGAAAATCATGGGTTAACCCTTGGAAATAGGTGTAAAAATGAAAAAGTTTGCATGAGATGCAAGTAAAAAATAAAGTTAATGACCAATGGAAAGGTTTAATGGGTGGCGTAGATCTATGGTCATAAAAAAAGTGGAAGAGAGATCTATGGCTGGAGATGATTCTGCTGGTGAGACTTGCATAGAGACAAAATTATCCAATCAACAGAAAAGATTACGGCCCACACAGATCTATGGTGGGGATTTAAATATGAAAATGATCAATGGTGCACATAGATTCCGCTACTAGAAGATGCACAGAGGGATTCACAAGGGAGATCAGTGGAATGTGTTAAAAGACAAAATAAATTGATGGATGATATTGAGATTGGTAAATATCTACGATTGATGTCAAATTTGTTCATGAATGACAAAGGAATAACTAGTTGGTATGATGGAAGGAAAAACTCAGTGAAATACTAAGGTAGGGATGGCATGGCATGGCATATTTGAGGATGTGGCATGACACATATGATGAAATGGAATATGATGGTGTCATAATGATGAGATAATAAAAGTTCAGTTATAACAAGTGCAATGGATGAGATGAACATGGATGATAAAACACCATGAATGACTGATATGAAGACTTCCAAGACAGTTTCAATAGTATGATGTAAACAATGGTTAATGAAACAACGAACATAGTTCGAGTGGAAGTACAGATGCAGTATGAATGACAAAGATGGTTAGAAAAATGAAGAATGGACATTAGAGGAAATTTCAACTCAAAATGGGCCTTTTAACTTTTATTCAAATTCCATGTCATCATGTGTTAGCCAATGAAATTGCTTTAAATTTGAAATACTGTATAGGTCTTAAACATTTTTTTAATATAAATTTGGGGATAGGTATCATAAAAAAAACTACTTTTTTGTTTGTATTTTTGACATATCTCCCTGTGTTTTTACTCAAATTTCGATCGGGAGAGCTCGTTGGATGCAAAATTAAATTATGCATCCAACGAGTACACACTCGGCATACTTTTGATGGACCCCTCTACTCCAAAAACAAGAAATACCTGAAAAAATGAAATGATGATGTCATCATTCCATTTTTTCAAGTATTTCTTGTTTTTGCAGTAGCGGGGTCCCTCAAAACTATGCCAAGTGGGTACTCGTTGGATGCAGAATTTAATTCCACATCCAACGAGCTCTTCCGATCAAAATTTGAGTAAAAACACAGGGAGGTATGTCAAAAATACAAACAAAAAAGTAGATTTTTTCTTTTCTTCCTCCAAAATTAATAAATATTATTTTATTATTTTAACTATTATTTTATGAATTCATTTTGGGAGGCCCATTTTGAGTTGAAATTTCCTCTAATGAATACAGAAGAGTGAAATGAATGGAAGATAGAGTATATGTAACAATCGAAGAATAGATAAACTATATCTGTGAGAGTGTTTATAAATTCCTTATAATCAGCAACATGATGAAATTTTCTGTGTATATAAATCTTCAAAACTTTTAGAAACAGTCGCTGAGTATTTTCGCAAAGAAATCATGCAGATCCACAAATTCATGGTGATATCCACATTCAATCTAAAATCGACGGTCAAGAATCTTCCCACACTAGATCTAACAGTTAAGGATTAATTCTGACAATTAGGCGGAAAATCCAAAGTTTCGCAAAAGATCAAGATCAGACGACTAATATTAGTTTCCCTAAAAAAGATCGACGGTGTGGAAGAAAAAATGTGGAAAGGGAATTGTGAAAATAACATTTAAAGATTCTATGAACCCACAATATGGAAGATCAAAGGTTGGGAAATACTCCACAAAAGATCAACGGTGCGGAAGAAAAATTGCGGAAAGAAGCTTGCGGAAAGGAGTTTGCGTAAAGAATATTGCGGAAAGGAGCTTGCGGAAAGAAGCTTGTGGAAAGGAGCTTATGGAAAGAAGCTTGCAGAAAGGAGCTTGCAGAAAGGATATTTTGGAAAGGAGCTTGCGGAAAATGAGATTGCGGAAAGAAGCTTGCGGAAAGGAGCTTACAAAAATTCGAGATACGATTTAAGGAAATGCTACATTTCCGCATCCCACAATTTGCATCTTTTCTCAGATCAACGGTCACGGAAGAGCCTGCAGGAGATCAATGGTGCAGAATGACTAGTGCAGAAAGACAACTGCAGAAATCCTAAAAAAGACATTTTGGAAAATTCACAAACCCGCATTCCACAATCCACATCTTGCATCATATCAACGGTCAAGAAAATGCCCAAAGAAGATCAGCGGTGGGGAATCGTTGAAGAGGAAACCGTGGTGTGGAAATACGATTTAAACAAGGAAATCTATGCATTAGATCAACAGTACATAGAGACTTATAAATAGGATCAACGGCTCTGATTAAAGCTAGAAGATGATCATGCGGAAAGAAAATAGAGAGTCTCAAAATTAGATCAACGACCTAGATTGATTATGGAGAAGGATATTGCGGAAGCACCAGAAAACGTTAAGTCGAGCTGTGGAAATGAATTCTGAGGAGTTGAATAAATGAAAGCGTGTTAAATAATGTTCTTGTTTGATATTTACATGTATTAAATATTTCCTGCAATCCTTACAAGTGATGCCCGCAAGTATGAAGACAATATACGCCATTATTGGAAGAGTATTTGATAGTTTTACTTTTAATAGTTAAATGTTCATAAACAGAATTATGATAAGTGTGATTATGATATTTGAAAGGGAATTTTTGTGAAGGGGTGTGTTTCTAGAACAATACGTCTGTAAGAAATGTGAAGATACTTATACATAGAAGTATGAGTGAGAGAAAGGTCTTGGAGTCCACATCAGAAAATTAGAAACATAGACTAGTGGGTGTGATGGAGAATGGAGGGAAAAGAAATATAGCATATTACAGAAAACATATTAGGGTGGTAGGGTGGTGCTAGGGAAAGAAACAAGACTACAAGGGGTTGTTTCCTCCTTGCAGAAGAAGCTGGTAAATGGGGTGTAGGGGAATCCTGTCAGATTAGATGACAAAACAAGGTGTCGTAGATTTATTTTAGTGGTAGCTGATAAACCAAGGGGTCGTAGCATCCTTCCAGTAGTAGCTGTTAAATAGGGTGTTGTAGCATCCTTTCAGTAGTAGCTGATAAAATAGGGAGTCGTATCCTCCTTCCAGTAGTTGCTAGTAAATAGGGTGCAATACCATCCTTGTCTATAGCATCAGGAAAAACTATTTGTAGAAAACAATTTTTGCAGTAATAAGACGTATTGGTGGTTTAACCTATTGGGCTTCCACGTTAAAATTGTGGTCTGTGTATTCTTGTTGTTATGTGTTTTTAATGATAGATTTAAAAATTGGTTAAATTAGTAAAAAGATAACAATAGTGATTCACCCCCCCCCCCTCAGTATTGACCAATAAACCAACAATTGGTATTAGAGTATCAGAGCAAGTTCCTTCACTACATTTTAACCACTAGAAGGAAGGTCCCATTTAAAACCGCTATGGATCAACAAGAAGAGATTTACACAATAAATGGATCTCCAATACTTGGACAAGAAGAATACATATTTTGGAGTACAAGAATGAAAATTTATCTGAAGGCATTGGGACATGATGTATGGAATTCAGTGATCACTGACTACTTCCCACCAAAGAGGATAAGGACTCTAGCTCAAAAGAAATACAAGAAAATTAACTCGATGGAAATAGCTTCAATCCTTGATGTATTACCCGATGATATCAAAGAAAATATAGGTGAATGTAACTCTGCAAAGGAACTTTGGGACAAGCTAAAAGACCTCTACTCGATTGAGCAAAGAGTAGAGGGAAGACTTACTATTCATGAGGATATTAGTGAAGATGAAAAGATAAGTGAAGTTGAAGAAAATTTATTTATAGGGACAACAAATGCAGACGAGGAATCAAAAGTGGACACAGAAGCCCAATACATGGCTAATGTAGATGAAATTGAAAAATGTAGGAAAAATAACAAACTCTTGAAAGAAAAATTGTCAAAATATCAAGAGAAGAAGTCAAAAGAAGAGGAAGTCAAAACCCTCCAAGAAGAGCTACACAATTCAAGACAACAAGTGTTGGCTAGTATGGAAGAGGTCAAGAGCTTAAAAAAAGAAGTTGTTGAGTTCAAGGAAGAAGTAAAGAAGCTAAAATATCACCTGACTGTTAGTAAGAAATTCAAGGAAAGTACTGAAGCTCTTAATAAAGTCCCCAGCTTACAAATATCCCCCAGGGGTAGAATAGGTCTTGGATATAATCATAAAGGATCAAGCTCCATCATTCATGAAAATGTTGAAAATGTTAAACTTCAACATGATGCCTCCAAAGATACACCCAAGAAACAGAAGAATCACAAGGAAATGAATTCTAGTTATCATAATTCTCCTCATCCTCCCAAGATGAAAAATTTCAAAAGACATGCAAAAGAAAAGAGTCATTACAAGCAGAAAAACTAGAGATTCTCCAAACATACATTCTATGGATATTGTCATTGTTTTCACAAGTTTGGTCACAAGGCTAATAATTGTATAATTAAAGAAGAAGATGAAGGGATGATAAGGAAAGAATATACCAACATCTCTAATGGAAAAATACTTATTTGTTTCATATGTCACAGTATTGGACATTTTTCCTCTAAATGCACCTACACTAAACAAGGTGAGAATGAAGATAAGGAAACTTTGAAGTTCAAAAATGGTTAACCAGGAAACAAGAAAAAACCCTATGGGAAAAAAAATTTATTTACACCATGGAAGATAGTGAAGATTCAGATGGAAGTGAAGTTGAAGAAACTGAAGCTTTATTTATGGTCCTAGATACTCATGCCTCAAATAGTGACTTAGATGTAGAAGGACAGGTAGACCTAAAAGCTGAACTTGTTAGCATCCTTGAATAACTTGAGAAATGTAGGAAAAAGAACAGATAGTCAAATCTCATCATCAGTCAGTTGGAAGCTCAACTTCTAGATGCCAAAAAGGTTGAGGACGACCTAGACCTACAACTCAAAAGAATAATACATGAATCTAAAAAGCTTGTGGAAGAAATCATGCAATTCAAGAGAAAGCTTGATGAAGGATCTATCAAATCAAATTTTAAGAATAGGTCAAGGATTATAGATGGCATTCTGAGTAGCCAAATACCATCAAGTTATAGTTCTAGTTTGGGGTTTGTTAAAGAAAAGAATCCAGAGTTTTTTCCTATCACCAATAAAGAAGGAAGTAAGAAAAGCTATGCTGAAGTACTAAAGAATCCAACTAAAAAGGAAGGAAGCAATAAAGCAGGCTTAATTTCTCAAGATAAAAATAGAAATAATATAACACCCAAGAGACCAAATAGATATCTACAAATCTTTTTAGGTCACTTCTATTCTTGTAATAATTTTGGTCATAAAGCGTTAAATTGCAGAACTGAAAGAAAGGTTTCTGACTACAAGAAGAAGTCATCAAGTAATAGATCGAAGGGAAATAAGAATCTTTTTACACTACTCCAAAAATATGACATAGAATGTTATAAGTTTAATAACCATGGACATATGGAAATATATTGTAAAATCAAGAATCCTACAAGGAATACTACTACAAACAAATCTCAAAGCATTAAACGAAATATGTGGAGAAGAAAGGAAGACTCTAAAGATATATAAGAAATAAATATTTCAAGCATCAGTGAGGTCTCCAAAGATAATGATGAGCATAATAGAGGCATAAATAAGGATGAAATCCCTTATGAGGAAAATCAAGATGGATATATAAAATAATACACTAATAAATATGAAGGTGATAAAGAAGGATGTAGTGATGACTATGGGATCCTTTTCTAAAAAGTCTCTTGTGATTTAAAGAAAACCCTGAAAATAACATTAGAATGGATCTTATACTCAGGGGGAGTTAAAGTTAGAAAATTCCAATTGGTATCTAAGAAAAAAATCAATTGGTTTCTAATGTTAAATTATATTGAAAGCTATATTCCTCAAAGATGATGGGAGATCAAGGTTGGTGTATGGATGACATAAGAGAAAGTATGAATTAATGTGAGAACAAAAAAATGTGAGAGTCATGAAGACCGTGATGTCTACAATCAAATAGAAGATAAAGATGACTATGTTCACTAGTATTTGAAGTCATGACACATAAAAATTGTTGACAATAGAAGAAAAATCAAGTGTAAAAAATAAAAATTCAGTCTATTGATAAGGTAGTAGGATGAGTTCAGCATTGAAAAAGGAAAAGGTTGAGGTTATGAGTCTTTGTGTATGAGATAGTTAGACCAGATAAAATATGTAATAAACTAAAGTAATATCTGTGTTGAGGATATGAAGTTATAGGTCTCTAGATAGTTGATAATATAGATCTAAAATCCAAAAGAATCCAACAGTATATGCTAGAATGAATATCTAGATTCATAGGCTCAAGGAATTATGGTAGAAGCGGAAGACGGTTAACTTACATGAAGAATAGACCATTAGATATGGCAGTAGGAACAGAGTTTAAAAAAAAAACATGTATCCTAGATAGAAAATGGAAGAGTGTGAAAAAATGCTAAGTGTAAACTCTGTCACAAAAATGTTGGCAAAGGAGAGGAAGTACAGTGACAAGGGGATTCCATGGATCTATCAGTTAAGATAACATTCAAGAACAGGAAGTGTTAATATAAATGATAATAAATTGATTAAATAACATAGTTCATGTAACAAAAAGGAGTATGATGATAGGGGGAGTTGTCAGAAAGTAGAAAAACAGGAAATCCTACATCAAAATAGGTACAACATTGGCATAACAGGTTCTCCTTTATCATTATTGTCAGAGGGGGAGAATGTTTAGAGGTTTCCATCAATACCAAAGGGGGATATTGTTGAGTATATAGTTGTCATTGATGTCAAATGTGTTCATGAATGACAAAGGAATAACCATTGGGTATGATGACAGGACAAGCTCATTGAAAGACTAAGGTAGTGATGGCATGGCATGGCATAGTTGAGGATGTGGCATGACACATATGATGACATGGAATATGATGAGGTCAAAAAATTTCAGTTATAACAAATGCAATGGATGATATGGACATGGATGATAAGACAACATGAATGGATGATATGAAGACTTCCAAGACAGTGTCGACAATATGATGTAAACAATAGTTAATGAAATAAAGAATAGAGGTCGACTGGAAGTAGAGATGCCATATGAATGACAAATATGGTTAGAAAAATGAAGAGTGGAACTACTGAAGAGTGAAGAACGGGAGATAGAGTATATGTACAAGAAAAGAATAGAGAAACTATATCTGCGAGAGTGTTTATAAATTCCTTATAATCAACAGCATGATGAAATTATCTGTGTATATAAATCTTCAAAACTGTTAGAAATAGTCATAGAGGATTTTCGCAAAGAAATCATGCAGATCCACAAAGTCATGGTGAGATCCACATTCAATCTAAAATCGATGGTCAGGAACCATCCTGCACAAGATCTGATGGTTAAGGATTAATTCTGATAGTTAGGAGGAAGATCCAAAGTTCCACAAAAGATCAAGATTGGACGGCTTAGATTAGTTCCACTAAAAGAGATCGATAGTATGGAAGAAAAAATGCGGAAAGGGAATTTTGGAAATAACATTTAAAAATTCTGTGAACCCGCAATATGGAAGATCAAAGGTCAGGAAAGACTCTGCAAAATATCAACAAAGAGGAAGAAAAATTGCAGAAAGAAACTTACGTAAAGGAGCTTGCAGAAAGAAGCTTACGGAACGAAGCTTGTGGAAAGAAGCTTGCAGAAAGGAGCTTGCAGAAAGTTGAGATAGATTTGAGGAAATGTTACATTTCTGCATCCTGCAATCCACATATTGCCTCAGATCAATAGTCACAGAAGAGCCCGTAGGAGATCAACGGTGTGAAAAAAAAACTATGGAAATCACGAAAAGACATTTTGAAAAAGTCACAAATCCGCATTCTACAATCCACATCTTACCTCAGATAAATGGCCAAGAAAATGCCCGATGAAGATCAATGGTGGGGAATTGTTGATGAGGAAATAGAATATGATTTTGAAGAGGAAATATATGTGTTAGAACAATGATCTGGAGAGACTTGGAAATAGGATAAACAACTCTAATTAAAGCTGGAAGATGATAATACAGAAAGAAAATAGAGAGCCTCAAAATTAGATCAATGACCTAGATTGATTATGGAGAAGGAGATTGTGGAAGCACCAGAAAATGCTAATTCGAGCCCTGGAAATGAATTTTAAGGTGCTGAGTGAATGAAAGGGTGTGGAAGAATGTTCTAGTTTGATATATACATGTAGTAAATATTTCCTTCAATCCTTACAAGTGATTCCCGCAAGTATGAAGAGATTATACGCCATTATTGGAAGAGTATATGATAGTTTTAATTTTAATAATTAAATGTTCATAAAGAGAATTATGATAAGTGTGATTATCATATTTGAAAGGGCATGTTTGTGAAAGGGTGTGTTTCCAGAACAATACGTCCACATGAAACGTGAAGATACTTATACACAGAAGTATGAGTGATAGAAAGGTCTTGGAGTCCATCAAA
This sequence comes from Pseudotsuga menziesii, assembly GCA_001517045.1. Lineage (NCBI taxonomy): Eukaryota > Viridiplantae > Streptophyta > Pinopsida > Pinales > Pinaceae > Pseudotsuga > Pseudotsuga menziesii. The sequence continues at coordinate 303,138 of LPNX010808323.1, forward strand.
AAATTAGAAACAGAGACCAGTGGGTGTGATAGAGAATGGAGGGAAAATAAATCTATCATATTACAAAAAACATATTAGAGTGGCAAGGTGGTGCTAGGGAAGGCAACAAGACTGCAAGGGGTTGTTTCCTCCTTATAGCAGAAGCTGGTAAATGAGGTGCAGGGGAATCCTATCAGTTGTAGATGACAAAACATGGTGTTGTAGCATTCTTTCAGTAGCATCTGATAAACCAAGGGGTCATAGCCTCCTTCCAGTAGTAGCTGGTAAATAGGGTGTCATAGCATCCTTTCAGTAGTAGCTGATAAACCACGGGGTCATAGCCTCCTTCCAGTAGTTGCTGGTAAATAGGGTGTAATACCATCCTTATCTGTAGCAGTAGGAAAAACTATTTGTAAATAAAAATTTTGCAGCAATAGGATGTATTGGTGGTTTACCCTATTGGAATTCCATGTTAAAATTGTGTTCTGTGTATTCTTGTTGTTATGTGTTTTTAATGAGAGATTTAAAAATTGGTTAAATTAGTAAAAAGATAACAATACTGATTCACCCCTCTCTCAGTATTCACCAATAAAACAATAATAATAAAAAAGTGGAAGAGAGATCTATGGATGGAGATGATTCCGCTGGTGAGACTTGCACAGAGAAACAAACTTTTCTAGTCAACGGAAAATATTATGACCCACACAGATCTACGGTGGGGATTTAAAGATAAAAATGATCTATGATGCATAAATATTCTGCTACTAGAATATGCAAGGGAGGAGTCATAAGGGAGATTGGTGGAATGTGTTAAAAGACAAAATCAATCGATGGATGAGATTGAGATTGGTAAAGATCTACGGTTGAGATTGAATCCACTGGGAAAATATGCATGCTAGATGTATAGTGAGAGTTGAAATAAATGTGTGAAAGGATGGAATAAATCAACGGTTGGGATTTGCAAGGAATAATATTAGGGGTTGTCAGAGGATCTGCTGATGAGATATGTACATTGTTTTAGATTCTAGATGGATAGTGGAAAATCAACGAGAGGATTATGTGTAAGGAAAAATCTACAGTAGCAAACAAAGATCTAGTAGATATACGGTGATAAAAGGATCCGCTCTTGAAAATTGCAGAGAGGATAAAAGATAGATAGGGAATTGAAGTTAGAGAATGAAGGTTAATCAACAATCCAGATCAATGGATCGGAGTAAATATGGATTAGATCTATGGACAAAGAAGGATTCACTTGTGCAAGTTGCATGAAATATAAGTATAATATTCCACTATGAAAATAATATAAAAGGTAAAGGCACGTGGATGAAAGCTATTTTTATTTTTCCACATTGGAGAATAAAATCATTGTTTTGCGTGGTTGAAGCCATGTCAGACAAATATTCATCCAACAGTCGGTTTACCAGGTAGACCACGTTTTACCTGTCAAATAGTATTTAAGTATGGAAAGTGGAGGAGAAATAGAATCTATGGTTTTAGAGTTCCATAAAATTGAGGAAGTATTTGAAGATATATATTTTGATATCTTTGATACTATGTTGTCCTTTTTCCCTATTAACTATTTGAAAACCAAGATACAAAACATTTAAGGACCAGGGTATAGATTTACACTGTGTTGTTAGGTCTCATTTTTAATTTTTCTGTCCAGAACAAACCCAAAATTTTCCACACTTTGTTGAGTGGTGTGAATCTAAATATTCCTCCTCTGCAAGAGTGGTCTTAGACTCACCCAAGTCTAAAATTCTATGTCATGTTAATGCCTTATTTATTCAATATTCACTTATAGTCCCTTCCTCATTTACCCAAAACCAAGAATATGTTAATGAAGAAAAATGAATCCAGTCCTTTCATGAAGCAACCCTTGAGTGTAGGAAATCCTTTTTCACCACTTGCTTCAATTCAGATGTGTCTCTTCAAAAATGGTCTTTTCCTCTAGATGTTAACCTATTCAATGAGGAAACTAAGTTGGTTATTTTATTGATGAGTCAGTTTTTAGGTATCGATACTGATAGGTATGTTATTGAGCTGCTAATGAGTCTATTATTCATAATTACCACAAGTCATTCTGAGTCACAGTATTCCCAGTCAATATGCCTTAAATTTGATGAATTATTGTCCAAGAGTATTCACTCTCAGCTAGTGAATTTCCACAGCAAAAAACATTTCAAGTTTCAATCTTACTTAATCAGAATGTTCATGTTCTTTAATGGGCAGAACTTACAGTTGCCATAGATGGCCCTAACAGATGATATCGACAGTAATTTCTTTAAGTAAATGAATTTCTTAATAGCATATGTCTACAAGGTATTTTTCCAGGATAAATTACCCAAGGTACTACCAATAATGAAGGAAGCCTTATAGTTTGCACCAGACAGAAAGATAGGATATTGTTTTTTATTGGAAGAGCATACAATTATCAAAGTATATGACTTTTCTCATGAGCCATATATTCTTCCATCCTTCCTCACTCCTAGGATGTTTTCCTTGGAGTTGGTGAGGAAAAAGTTGATATTTGAGAATGAACATTTCAGCAGTTTTAGAAAATATTCAGAGATAAAATTTCCTTGGGTGATTGGACCCTTCATCATAAAGAGAAAGAATGCACTTCCTGTGATACAAAGTTTGCTAAAGAAATGGACTTTAAAACATCCTTTGCAATAAACTATGATCCCCATCATATCATCTCAATAAGAAGAAATGTAAACAATAACAAGCCTTTTGAACACCAAGAAGTTGAGGGTTTAGCTAAGAAAGCAAATTGGTCAGATTATCTCTCACTAATGCAAAATGAAGAAGAGACGCAACACGATCCTACATCACCAGTATAGGATGTGAGTGTCACACAACATGATCCATTGGCTATGATTCCAATAGAAGAGGTGATCACCCCCATTACAATCCATTAAGAGATGATGGGTAAAAGAACTTTCTCAGATGCAATGGAAACAGAACAAGAAGGAAGTCCAGAAACAAGAAAGAAACAAAAGACTGAATTTGAAGGGGAACTGGTCGAAGTGGTTAAGAATAAATCCAAGAAAAACCAAATGAAGGTTAGAGGAACATCCTTTGAAATAAAATAATATGCATTTTCAGAGACTCTTGAAGGATCAAATAGCATATTTAAATATAGGGATGAACTATTTGATAAATACAAAGATAACAAAGAAACAACATTAGATGAATATTTGAGGTTATATGTAGATGTCAAAAATATGTCTAGTAAAATTGTTTCTTTATTCATTGTTAAGGAAAATGCCAAAAACACTTTGAACTTAGCAGTGGCTACTAAAAACAAGGTGACATAAATGAGATTGAATTTAAAAGATATTCCAGTCTTAGATATGATCCACTTGCACATAATGACTGGAGAAGTAATCTTTGGTGATTTGTTGAAGGCTACCCCAAAGGTGTCCAGGATGCAGTCCACCAAAACAAAAATAGAAAATCAATTAAGGTGAGAAAAGGTGGAAAATAAGGCCCCCCAACCGTACAAATTAAGAAGCTCCAAGGGGATTTGTTAGAAATGGATAGTTATGCAAATAAGGGAGAAGCTACATAGAAAATTCTTGTAGAAAAAGAACACAATTCAATTGTTGAAGAAGAAATTAAAAATCCCTGCTACACAGCTTATTCAAGCATCAGAGTTGACAGAGTTAGAAAGAGAAAAATAATTACTGATGGATGAATTAAGTAATTGTAAAGACAGGCTTTTGAAGTTTGCTGGTGAGAGAAAAGAGTGGGAAAAAGAAAAGTCTCTTTTGATGGAGGATGTAAAAGTTTAAAAAAAAATCAATATGGTTTGGAGAAAGAGATTGAAGATAAAAACAAAGATCCCTAGGTACAGGTAATTCAACATGTTTCACAAACAAATGAAGAATCTATTGTGCAATCTATGTCACAAGTTAGTTTGAGGGATTTGGAAATTGTTGGTATTAAAAAAAGAAACTTGGAAAATGAAGCTCTGAAAATGAGGAAGAAAGGAAAGTGTTGGAAAAAAAATGCAAAGACATCCTGGACAAAAATGATAAATGGCAAAGAAATTGACTAGTAAATTGCCACTACAGGGACAAAGTCATTTAATATGGGGCATGATTATTGTAGAGGCTGTAAAACTTAGGCATTACTTGAACTACATTTTGGACAAGGAAATGGTTATATATGCTTCCAAGAAAATTTGTGTAGTAGTAAAGGAGGTTCTAAATAAAAACCCATAGATACAACTAACAATACAATTAGTTTTCTAAATGGTTTATTAGAAGATGATTTAAAAATAATGGGAATAAAAGACATGATCTCAGTAATTACTTGGGAAAGAAAAGTAGTTGGGAAAAAACAGCACCTAGACACTGTCTAATCCAAAATTGATATCATGCAGCATCAAGTTAATATGTTTATAGGGTCATTTACACCATTGTTTCAGAAATATTTACCTCCCTTCTGGGAGGAGAATGGAAAATTTTTGTCTCAATTTGAATATCAGGCTCAGCTGGTCAGATGCAGGTTAGATCATAGAAAATTTGAAGACATACAGTAGCCCTTATCAGGAAAAAAAATGATTGAAAAGTTATCATTATATTTTGAGATAATTGATACATTCAAAGCTATTTGTGATTAGTTTCTAGCAATTTCATATGTGGACCATGTAGAGCCATTGTTTCTAACTAAAGAAATGCCCAATTTGGAGCTTCCAAGTGGTGATCAGTGGAAAATTTTGGGAAAACAAAATACAAATTGCACCAATGAAGGAACTTTGAGAGTTATTGAATAATAGTTGTTTAAATTTTGTAATAAATTTCTAAAGCAGTTAGTTAGTTAGGAGTTAGAATAACATATGTAAAAAGGAAGTTATTTTGCCTATTTTTAGTATAGAAGTAGTTATCAGCTCAAGGAGAATTTTTGGTATTTAAGAAACATTTGTAATGTATTGAGGGTTGAAACTCGTGAGAAATAACTTATTTTATTGTAAGAGAGTTTCCAAGTTAATAAATATTTCATAGCTGAGCAGACGTTTTACAAATATTCCGGTGTTATCCAATTTGTAGTATATTATACTTTCCCTTCTTTATGTGAATGTTTTCATGTTTATGTTGCCATTATGTTTTCCTTTCACGCTTGAATGAGTTTACATTGGATTAGAATTCATAATCATATGCTCTGATCCTTTACTTTCAAGTATTCACAAAGCTTTTCCACTAAATTTAGCATTGGATTCATCCTTGTTAGATTCCCATGTTAATGATTGTTTCTTATTCCTCTTTTCCACCAGACAATCATATTTTTGACTGTAAATTAGTAGCTACCCTTCCTTTATTTAAATTCCTTTGCAACAACACTATTATCATGTGTTGTCATATATGAATCCATGCCCAATGAGCACCAGTTTCAGCTACATTCATTATTAAACTTTATTTCCTTGCAAATATTTATGGCATGTGAGTTAAACTATTGAGAGATCCCTCTTTGGAAAGAAAGAATCCATATTTATTCCTAAATATTGGTTTTGTGCTTACCTTGGTATTATCCTTTCACAACCAGGGGTAAATTCTGAGTGCTAACATCTTGGCTTCGTCATCGGGGAACGAGAGTTCAAATCTTCCCTAGGGGGAACGACGGTGTTATTCAAGAAGACAAAATTTATGTGGGAAAACAATGGTTCTTTCATTTGAGTTTGGTTTTGTTTTTTCCCTGGTGACTCCACATTGATTTTCAATAGGGTATTCAAAGAAGGCATCCTAGTTTTCAAGAGAGTCTATACAAGAGGTAAGCATGATTCTGAAATTTTATAGAGTGTGAAACATCCAAAAAGTTTAATTAGGCGTAAACATGGTAAAGGAAAACCAGGTACTTCTCAATTTGAAAGGTCATTTTCTCAAAATCAAGAAGAGTTTCTTAGTTTTCAATATTTTGAGTTGGAAATTTTTTTGAAAGGTCTATGTTAATATTAAATCAGAATCAGATTTTAAACAAGTTGAAATCAATCCAAACAGACTTCAATCTTATTTGTTAGACTCACTTTGGGAGAATCTCTAAAATACTATAAATACATAAGAAAGTAAATATCTAATCCAAACATCCCAACCTCCTATTCCTAGTCCTATTCAAAGTCCTTCTATTTCCCAAAACCATCCTAGACCAATGGTTTACATATTTTCTCCATTGGATTTTCCTGTTGTGTTACATGATTTACCCCAAAATTATGCACAAATAATTTCATTGTTTGATGGAGAGGGAAATTTTATAGCTAGGCAACACACGGATAGGTTTGAGGAATTTATTGATCTGGAAGAATTTGATTATGATGATGCTAAAATGAGACTATTTGCATAAAGTTTGTCCGGTGAGGCCAAAAGGTGGTTTAAAGATCTTCCTACAAGATCTATTCTTACTTTTGAGGTTTTTCAAACTCTTTTTCTAGATAGGTGGGAAGCCAAAAAAGAGTCCTTTACAGGTTTTGTCTTAGTAATATAATTTAAAGAAAGGAAACTTTGAGTCAGTGCATGAACTCTCTAGAATATTTATGAGGGTTTATAATTATATACCAGTTGATATTAAACCCCTTATAGGAGCTACTAAATTACATTATGTAGATGCATTTGACAATGATTTTTCCTTGTTACTGAGAGAGAAAATTTTCTAATCTTCCTGCATGTTTAAAGATGCTTTGGAGGTGGAATCCAATTTGATGGCTTTTGGGAAAATGAAATAGATAGTGGAGGTGGATATAAGGGCAAATAGAGAAGAAAATCAGCCTTCTACTTCATCTTCTTCAAATGATACCAAATTTTACATAATGATGAAAACAATGTAGAGGTTAATGGACAGGTTGGTATTGGATAATAGGCCACCAATTAGATAGTTTCCCGAGCCACAAATCATGAATCGAAACTTCAGAAGACCTCTCCCTCCCCCTAAAATTATGCAAAGAGACCAAAGTAATCCTAGAAATCCTAAAGACTAGAAAATAATACCTCCATTCCCAAAAAATTATGTTGATGAGGAGGAAGAAAATGACCCAATGGATAATTAGATAAATCATTTTGATGATTTGGACTCTGAAATCTATCTCACAGAAGAGGAGCATAATATGTTTACTCAAGAGGATGATTATAACACATTTGAGATAGAATAATATAAGTATCAAAGAGGATATCAGAATCCAATTGATGATTTCCATAAAAAAAGTAATAAATAATAAATAAAATAAAATAAAAATATTGAGAAGTAGGGATGTAGTAATAAATAAAGGAAGGCCCAATTCAAATCATCCTTCCAGTAGTCAGTAGAATACAAAAAAACAAAAACAAAAATAGAAAGAGAAACAAAAATAAAATATTGTACATAATGTTTCAGATAATAAAAGAGAAATGTCAAAATAAATTAGACAACACTTGAATGCCAGTTGATGTCGATAGAGAAGCTTCTTCTTTCAATTTACAATCTAAATTGTCCAAAATAAAATTTTCCATTCCATTCAGTAAATTGTTGAGGAATAATGAGTATAGAGAAAAGATAACCAAGATGGTTAAAACTGATGGAGAATGTCAGTCAACCACACTTGAACTCATAGATGATGCTCCAAACATATTTCTTGATCCAATAATTGAAGAAACCAATGAAGAGGATGTTCCACCATTCTATGTTAGCTTAAATATTCATGACATGATTTTACACAATGCTATGATCTATTCTGGTGCATCCCATAATCTAATGCAAAGGGTAGTGGTTGAAATTTTAGGATTAGATATTACAAGGCCTTACAAAGACTTGTTTTATTTTGATTCTAGAAAGGTTAAATGTTTGGTCCTGATAAAGGACATGGTATTAAATCTTGCACAAATCCCTTCCAAGAGAATTGTCATGGACGTTCTAGTGGCTGATATCCCTCCCAAATTTGGTATGCTATTATCAAGATCATGGGATTCAAAACATAAACGAACATTGCAGATGGACATGTCTTATGCAACCATTCCTTTGTTTGGAGGTCACAGAATATTTTATAGAGGAAAGTGATTAGAATATATGGTTAGCAGCTAAGACAAACCTGATAACCATCCTATATATGCTGTCGATACCGATTTGGGAAATTCCATTATTTTCAATGACTCTCATGTTGACCCAGATTTTCCAATAGTCACTGATATAAAAGAGGAAAAAGAATTTTCCAAAAGACAAGAAGATTTAGAGAAAAAATATAATGAGGAAGGATTGTGGACAATGTATTTTGATGGGTCCATTAGTAAGGAAGGAGTTGGTGCTGGTATTTGGATAATTTATCCAAATAGGGATTTCAAAGTATATTCTTATAAGCTGAAATTTGCGTGTACTAATAATGAAGCAAAGTATGAGGCTCTTCTATTAGGATTGAGTGATTTAAAAGATTTGAAATCCAAAAGAATAGATATTTTTGGGGATTCTAAATTAGTAGTGAATCAAGTGAATGACAGTTACCAAACCGAACATACAAGAATGAGAGCCTATAGAAATTAAGTGTGGGATATGTTGGGAAATTTCTTTACTGAATACAAGGTCAGAGTAATTCCCAGAAAAGAAAATCAAGTAGCTAATTCTCTAACCATCGCTACTAAAAGTTTCAAAGTTCCCATATATTCTAAGAAAAAGTATAGAATAAAAATTGTAAATAGACCTTCTATCCCTGATAACTCCAAATATTGGCAACTATTTGAAGATGAACTACAGATGAAGATATTTTTGGAGTTGTCAGATGAATTTGTAAATACACATATTGACTCAGAAAACCAAAATTCAGAAAATTTCCAAGACAATGTACTGTTTGCAGAAGAAGAAATTGAGCAGAAGAATTTGAAGAACATGATTGGAGGAAAAGACATAATTCAGCTTAAAATCAATTACATTCCAAAGGGTATTATTCCTCTAGAGAAATTATTTGACCAAAATGATGTGGCTAAATATTTAAAGGTTCAACCCAATGAAAATGATATTCAAGATTAGAATATTGGGATTGAAGATTCACCTTAGATAGTAAAACTGTCAAAAAACTTGCCTCCTGAAGAAAAGAAAAGATATATTGACTTGATGCAAAAATACACTGATTTTTTTGCTTGGAGTTATGTCAATTTGAAATAATATGATACCTCCATTATACAACATATTATTCCTGTTAAATCTAGAGAGAAACCTTCCAGATAGAAAATAAAAGGAATAAATCCAATGCTCTTACCTTTGATTGAAAAAGAAGTGAGAAAGTTGTTCAATGCGAAAATTATTGTAGCTATTATATTTTCGAGGTGGGTTGCTAATTTAGTACCAGTCATAAATAAGAATGGAGAAATAAGACTATGTGTGTATTTCAGAAACCTAAACAAAGTTTCATTGAAAGATAACTATCATTTACCCAAAATGGATCACATTTTGCAGAAGGTAGTGTTACCACCTAAGTTGTATTTAGTGGTTTTATCAAGTGAGCTTGGCGAACCGGATAAGGATAACTTGTTTGGAATTTAGAAGACATTCAGAAGTGCTTCTGGTAAGTGCTTGTTGTACTGTATCACATGTTCATACCCCCTTGGGGGAGTTGTAATAAATGATCTAGCATGATAATGTCTGTAAAAGACTTCGTCTCTTAGACTTTATTTGTCAATTTGATCAGCATAGGGTCTTTTTTCCCTTGGTTATTATTGGTTGTTGAATAAACAACTGATAATTTCTGAGTTTTTCACTCAATACCTCCAAAGTTGGGGTGGTCGACTTGCCATTTAGGCCTATTTAGGTTATTAGAGTCTATGTGTCAATGTATAAACATGCTAGGCATTATGGTTGAGTCATATGAACATGTCTAAGTCCCCCTAGGTTTTTAATTTTTTTAATGTTTTCAGTGTTTTTTATTAAAATTTAATTTTTCCAAAACTTAGGCTATTTTTTAATAGTTTAATTGGAAAAATTGGTTTTGTAATAAAAGTGGGATCGAAAGTCAGATTCAGACATGTAGGTGCTCATTTTCAAGCTAAGATCACCCAGTAAACCTATAGACCCACTATTTCCTAGTTTTGAGTGAGTTTCCATCACTCAGGTCAGAAAACCCCAAAAAATCAATTATTGATTATTTTAATTAATAAATTGATGAATAATGGAGCAAATACAAAATCCTAGATCAATGGATTCTCAACCGATTTGATTGAAATTAGTCTCATCGGCAACAACTTGACTGGATCTGACAAATCCTTGACTGAAGGAGGTGATCTAGACAGATCCAGAGTTGAACTTCAGCATCCTTTATGGGGAATTGCACCCTCTCTCTCTCATCCACACATGTGGGATCTCCTAGAAGCTCTGTGGATTGATGTGTCAGTCTGTGGGTTAATGAGTCAGCTCAATCAGCCCCCCGATTGACAAGTAGGCTCAGTGGAATCTTAGTTTAGTTTCATATCAGCATTAATGGACTCTCCTTCAGCTGCAGTGGTATGCCTCATCAGGATTTGAGCCCCCCCTGGGATGGATCTCCTATTTTTTGTATAAATAAAGCTCATATCACCTCTTCCAAGCTAGTTAGAACTGGGATTGAGGTGTTGTTGCTCTTGTACTATGTTATTGTTTATTATTTTGGAATAAAGAAGCTTTGGAGGCAAGATCTATGGTGTCATTAGAGGAACTTTGGGGTCTAAAATGGGCCTTATAAGAAAACACGCCAACAATAAATTTTGTGAGTTGGAATTCAAGAACAAATAGAATTTCAATCAAATGAGTCAACCATAACGCTTGAATTGACATATTTGTCATAAAAGAAAACTACTTTTTTTGTTCGTATTTTTGACATATCTCCCTGTGTTTTTACTCAAATTTCAAGTGGGAGAGCTTGTTGAATGCATAATTTAATTCCACATCCAACAAGTACTCACACTACATACTTTTGACGGACCTCGCTACCCCAAAAACAAGAAATACCAGAACAAATGTGATGATGACATCATCATCACGTTTGTTCAGGTATTTCTTATTTTTGGGGTAGCGAGGTCCATCAAAAGTATGCAGTGTGGGTACTCGTTGGATGTAGAATTAAATTATGAATCCAACGAGCTCTCCTGCTCATAATTTGAGTAAAAACACAGGGAGGTATGTCGAAAATACAAACACAAAAACTAGTTTTTTTCATTCTTCCTCCAAAATTAATAACTATTATTTTATTGATTTAAATATTATTTTATTATTTTCCTTAGGAGGCCCATTTTAGACCCCAAATTTCCTCTAATGAATGCTCTTCATGTGTGGATGGTGATTGTCAAATGTTTATGAGCTATAATCTATGTTACTTATCATTGCTTTTGTTGGTTAATTGTTGGCCTTGAAGGAGAGAGCTCTCTCCTGTTAGGGTAAGAGTTTATTCTAGTTTGATTTATGCTCTTACTGTTTGCTTGTTTCAGATCTATTGGAGTTGCATGTATTTTAAGTTTAATTGCATGCTTTCCAATTATCTCTTCCAACAACACCTATGTTTTAACCATCTGTTTGTGCAAGGATTTCTAGGTTGCAGGTGATCTTGCTTGTAGAATAGATTGAGCTGGTTTGCATCTTCCTCATCTTCAATATCTTCAGAATGACATAGTCCCTTAGTGTTCCACCAAAGCAGACTCCAAATCCCAACAGTCCCAGGCTTTCAACACTCTTTCTCTCTCTTTCTCCTTCAAAAAATCAATTTTCTTACATGGTTACTGTGTTAGAAATATTTGTTATCATTTGGATCTGTTATATTAAATTAAAATTTAAATGGATATGCTATTTCAAAGCTCATAGTCTAGATCTCATTTCTGAAAAGTATCATTAAGCATTCTAGATCTAGCATAAGGAAATCGTCTGTTTTGCATGGAAAGTTAAAGAAAATCAGTAGGTTGCATGCTCTAGATTTATTTTTATATTTTAAAAAAGATTAAATCCAGAAATCAGTGCATATTTCATTGGCTGCACAAACAGCAAGCCAAGATCCTAAGGAAAGCTTGCTTTCCTTGGTTCCTTTTTCACATGTTTAGCTATTTTTAACTTAGTCTTTTTTGAGTTAATGTAGGCTGACCCAAAGGTAATATTAAAGTGATTTTGGGAATATTTTATTCTAACATGATTTATGGTTTTTATCAGGTGTAACATAAAAGAAAATAATTTGTTGTTTAAAGTGGCCTTGGCAGCATTCAAATCCCCCCAAGGGTCTCCCATTTCACTAAAATTTAAAAATTTTGGAAAGTTGTAAGATATTGGTACCAAGAGGTTTCATATATTTCAGTTTTCTGATATTGTAAACAATAATAATAAAATAAAATATTTTTTGAGTAGGCTCTTTCGAGCCCACTCCCCATCCCCCCAAGGGGGATCTGCGTCCGTTTCACTTTTTTTCATTCTTCCCTTTTTTCTGCTCTAGTTTAGTACTGACATGTAGGATTTTATACTTTGATATAATTTTGCATCATTCCATATTTTAATTTCAAAAGTAATCATACTACTTACCCCATGACTTCCCGATTGACGTGCAAGGGGAAAGAGATGCATGGTAGGACTAATTAGAAAAATGGTGTTGTGTATCTTTGTTTCCATTTTCATTATTTTTTTCATTAGTCATAATAAAATAAACCCCTCCTTGATTCCCCGATTGAGGTCCAATTGGATCGAAAGAGGTTCCTGGAGGGTTTTCTTTTTAACAAGAACACCTATTTTAAAATTTACTAAAAATAACAAAGACTCCAGTGTGTATGCTCTGTACTTGGATGTGGTTCGTTCGATCAGTCAAGATGCATCAAAAGCACTTGAGTGACTAGAATAATTAATATTCACTCTCCCCAAATTGATAAACCATCAGGAAAAAATCCAATGCCTTTAACGAACTGTAAGCGAGGGAAAAATACCCAAAGGAGTGGGAACAACTAGAAAGTGACCTCGAGGCGCCGATCTCTGTCACACCCTGATGGGTGCGTTATGAACAATAGTCTCCAAGACTTCATTCCACTCCACAAACACCTTATGGGTAGATATGAAAGTTCACTTTTGGACATACTCCAAGTACCCCTTGGGTATATCTGGAGTCCCCTTTTCGCCTAATTTAATTCATTCACATTCCACACTAATTTAAAATCTACCAAGAGACATTTACAAAACATTCATTCAAGCGCATGCAAGCACATTATTTTTTTTGTTAACTCCATTTAAGGAACTGGTGATTTATTTGATCATTTCTTTCAATTATATATTTATATTGAGTGTCATTACTGTGCTTATATGATTTAAATCTTGCATCTTGTTATCTTTTGCTTTCATTGGTTAAGTTCAAAACTCCTATACAACTTAATCATTATAACACCATCACACTAATAAATAAGCCTTAGTAATTCAATAAGGTCTACCCCCCTTGGCTTCGTTAGGAGTTAGCCTGAACAGAGGATTCAAGAACAAGGTGACAGCCTTGACTCGAGACTTGCCCCCAGGGACACACTGAGTGGCTTGAATATTTATACCACGTAACCCAGGTGTGTGAAAGGTGGAAACACTTTTTGGCACCGTTGTCGGGGATAAATCTTTTTATTCCCAAGTACGAATTTTGTTTTCTCCCTTCTTGTTTTTTCTTTGTTTGATGAATGCTTAGAGTAGATCTTTAATTTTCATCTGGCGACTCCACTGACCTTTTTTCTGTTTTTTACAAAGAAAAGCAAAAAATATTTTTGTTAGAGTTCCTAAATGTATATTTTTATTCTCACATGGTGACTCCATTGAAGGGATAAAACCCTTGTTTCTCACAAAACTTTTTGAGATTGATTGTGTGTAGGTGATCCCACATAACAGTGAAATTTAAGGCTCAACTCCATTTTTCAGTTCCAGACATTCTCCATGATCACTTATTCTTGATATGGATATTAAAAGAATAGAAGTTGTTGCTAGAGCTTCCTATGATTGTCCTCCCATTAATTTCTATAGAATCCCTAGCTTTCCTAATCGTCTCGCTAGTGAAACAACATCTACTTCCCTTCCATGCCTTCAGGGGGATGATAATGATCACTCGGCCATATTCCATGTTATGATTTTTCTGTCACATATGAGTCAAAAAAACATTCAACATGAGGATCATATGATGGCGATGTGTGCTCATTCTCTACAAGGGGATGCTTCATGTTGGCTTCATGAGTGTTTTCCTAAGAAATCTATTACTTCCCTTGCAAAGTCCTTCAAAATATTTTTGAAGCAGTGGCATTATGATGCAAATGATATTGAATCATTCAATGCTAAATCATTCATTAATACCAATTTGAGGTACTTTTTTCCTTGGAAAGAGTTTCATATAGAGTACCCTAAGATATATAGTATCAACATGGTGTACAACAACCAACATTCATAAATCCATTATGATCCCATCGAATCTGTGCACGAAGAGCCATTAATTGAAAAAATTGTTGAAGACCCTCCTAGTGTAACATCAACAGAGAGTAGTGATGATTGGGAATGATTTCATGATTATTTTAGTGATGATGATCACATTTTTACTCCAGATATACCTAAGGATGAAATCATTGCAGAATATTATAGTGAAACTTATGATGAAAACCGTAATGTGCATGATGGGACTCCTACCCGTTCTCCATATAATGATGACAGTCTGGAAGATTTAATGCCTTGTTCCCATTTTTTTGAAGAAGATGAGTATGAAAATGAGGATGGGTATAAATTGAGCATGATACAAGTGAAAAAGACTCCCTTATGTCTGACAAATATGTTGAAGAGGAGTCCTGGACATTCATGGAAAATCCAATCTATGAGGAAAATAATGAACCAGAAACTTTGGATGGTTTTTTGATTCTCCTGTCTATGGCATATCAGCAATGGAGAATCCATCACATCTAACATAGATGGTGGTGATGACTATTGGAATTTTTGTGAATATATTATTAAGAATCCCATCTATTCTATATCTAGCAAGGAGAGTGTCTATTTAGAAATTTGTGGAAGTCCAATTTATTATACTTCCATAGAGGGAAGCATGGATCTGGAGACCTGGGAAAATCCTAGTATGGAAGAGGAGCATTCAAAACTTATATATGATCATTCAGAGTCATATCATTTAGAGCCATACAAAGGTATCAATAATGAAGACATTGAGAAGAAGTGTTGTGAAAAGACAGATGTGACGCATTCAGTGGAATATCAGTCTCAACTATCATCTTCATGTATGGAGTTTCCTTATGATTTGGAGCTGCTTGGGGCTTATACAATGAGTTATCATTCGATAATCCTTGATGACCAGTATGATGGTGTATTCTGATATCAACCATATCTAGTCATGGATAGAAGCAGCTTGTGCAAGCACATACCAAATTGAGACGCAATTTGGTGAAGTATTATATTCTTATGATCTCCCATCCATCCCGCCCATTCAAGATCATCACGCAAGTTTGCATTTTCTGAATAAGGTATCCTTACTTTGGCTGGTAACCAAAGACAAGGAATTTTTTTATGTTAATAAAATACTTAGGTGGTTACATTGGATTTCTGATTACACTTAACCCTTTTTATATCATGCTTAGAGTAGGAAAATAAGCTCCTGGAAAGAGAGCATTTAATTTTTGCATTTCCATTTAGTACTTAGCTATAATAAAACTTTTCTTCCATTAGTTAGTTACATTTATTTTGTTTAAATAAATCATCTTAATGTTCCATTTGGTTTTTATATAAAGCTTGTGATACTGAGGTTTTCTTGTCAAGTTGAGATGTTTTTACAGGGTGTACAAACCAGAGATTCTGGTATTCTCATATCCTCTCCTTGCCTATCACCAAATCGAACACATGTCCCGCAATTGGAGCCAAATGTTACCACCTAAGTTTTACTTAGTGGTTTTTTTATCAAGTGATCTTGGTGAACCAGACGAGGATAACTTGTTCGTACTTCAGAAGACCTTCAAAAGTGCTTTTGGGAAGTGCTTGTTGTACTTTATCACATGTTCATATCCCTTTGGGGGAGTTCTAATAAATGATCTAGCATGATAGTGTCTGTAAAAGACTCAATATCTTAGAATTTATTTGTCAAGCCGATCATCCCATGGTGTTTTTTCCCTTGGTTATTATTGGTTGTTGAATAAACGACTGATAATTTCCGAGTTTTCACTCAATACCTACAAAGTTGGGGTGGTCGGCTTGGCATTTAAGCCTATTGAGGTTATTAGAGTCTATGTGTCAATGTATAAACATGCTCGGCATTATGGTTGAGTCATATGAACATGTCTAAGTCCCCCTAGGTTTTTAATTTTTTTTAATTTTTTGAATTTTTTCAGTATTTTTTTATTAAAATTTAATTTTTCCAAAACTTAGGCTATTTTTTAATAGTTTAATTGGAAAAATTAATTTTGTAATAAAAGTGGGCTCGGAAGTTAGATTCAGTCATGAAGGTGCTCATTTTCAAGATAAGAGCACCCCGTAAACCTATAGACCCACTATTTCCTAGTTTTGAGTGATTTTCCATCAATCAGGTCAGAAAGCCCCAAAAAATAAATTATTGATTATTTTAATTAATAAATTGATGAATAATGGAGCAAATCCTAAATCCTAAATCAATTGATTCTCAATCGATTTGATTCAAATCAATCTCATCGGCACCATATTGACTGGATCTAACAAATCCTTGATTGAAGGAGGTGATCTGGACAAATCCAGAGTTGAACTTTAGCATCCTTTATGGGGAAATACGCCCTCTCTCTCTCCGCCACATGTGTGGGCTCTCCTGGAAGCTCTATGGATTGATGTGTCAGTATGTGGGTTGATGTGTTATCTCAATTAGCCCCTCAATTGACAAGTAGGATCAGTGGAAGCTCGGTTTAGCTTCAAATGGACATTAATGGACTCTCCTTCAACTGCAGTAGTCTGTCTCCTTGGGATTTACGTCCCCCAGGATAGATCTCCTATTTTTTATAAATAAAGCTCAAATCACCTCTTCCAAGCTAGTTAGAACTGTTACTGAGGTGTTGTTTCTCTTGTACTATGTTATTGTTTATTATTCTGGAATAAAGAAGCCTTGGATGCAATATCTATGGTGTAATGCTCTTCATGTGTGGATGGTGATTGTCAAATGCTTATGAGGTATAATCTGTGTTATTTATCATTGTTTTTGCTGGTTAATTGTTGGCCTTGAGGGAGAGAGCTCCCTCCTATTAGGGTAAGAGTTTATTCCAGTTTGATTTATTCTCTTACTGTTGCTTGTTTCATATCTATTAGATTTGCATGTAGTTTAAGTTTAATTGCATGCTTTCCAATTATCTCTTCCAACAGCACCTATGTTTTAACCATGTGTGTGTGTAAGGATTTTTAAGTTGCAGGTGATCTCACTTGTAGAAGAGGTTGAGCTGGTTTGAATATTCCTCGTATTCAATATCTTGTAAATGACATAGTCTCTCAGTGTTCCACCAAAGCAAACTCCAAAGCCCAACATTCCCAGGCTTCCAACACTCTTTCTCTCTCTTCCTCCTTCAAAAAATCATTTTTCTTACCTGGTTACTATGTTTGAAAGCTTTTTTATCATTTGGATCTGTTATATTAAAGTAAAATTTACATACATCTTCTATTTCAAAGCTCATAGTCTAGATCTCATTTCTAAAAAGCATCATTAATCATTCTAGATTTAGCATAAGGAAATCATCTGTTTTGCATGGCAAGTTAAAGAAAATCAGTAGTTTGCATGCTCTAGATTTATTTTTCTGTTTTAAAAAATATTAAATACAGAAATAATTGCATATTTCATTGGCTGCACAAACAACAAGGAAAGATCCCAAGGAAAGCTTGCTTTCCTTGGTTCCTTTTTCACCTGTTTAGCTTGTTTTAACTTAGTCTTTTTTGAGTTAAGGTAGGACGAACCAAAGGTACTATTAAAGTGATTTTGGGCATATTTTATTCTAACATGCCTACTGTTTTTTATCAGGTGTAACATAAAAGAAAATAAGCTGCTATTCGAAGTGGCCCGGGGAGCATTCAAATTCCCCAAGGGGTCTCCCCTTTCACTAAAATTTAAAAATTTTGGAAAGTTGTAAGATCTTGGTTTCATCCCGTATAAGGACCAAGATTTTTCTGATATTTCAGTTTTCTGATACTGTAACCAATAATAATAATAATAAATATTTTTTGGGTAGGCTCTTTCGAGCCCGCTCTCTATCCCCCCAGGGGGGATCTGCATTTGTTTCACTTTTTTGCATTCTTCCCTTTTTTTCTGCTCTAGTTTAGTACTAACATGCAGGATTGTATACTTTGATATAATTTTGCATCATTCTAAATTTTAATTTCAAAACTAATCATACTACTTACCCCACGACTTCCCAATTTACCCGCAAGGGGAAATAGATGCATGGTAGGACTAACTAGAAAACCGTTGTTGTGTATCTTTGTTTAATTTTTCATTATTTGTTTCATTAGTGATAATAAAATCAACCCCTCCTTGATTCCCTGATTGAGGTCAACTTGGATTGTAAGAGGTTCCTGGAGGGTTTTCTTTTTAACAAGAACAACTATTTTAAAATTTACTAAAAATAACAAAGACTCCAGTGTGTATGCTCTGTACTTGGATGCGGTTCATCTGATTAGTCAAGCTGCATCAAAATAACTTCAATGACTAGAATAATTAGGATTCATTCTCCCCAAATTGACAAACCATCAGGAAGAAATACAACACCTTCAATGAACTGTAAGTGGTGGCAAAATATGAAGGAGTGGGAACAACTGGAAAGTGACCTCGAGGCACTGATATTTGTCACACCCTGACAGGTGTGTTATCAACAATAGTCTCTGAGACTCCATTCCATCCCACAAGCACCTTGAGTGTAGCCGTGAAAGTTCACTTTTGGACATACTCCAAGTACCCCTTGGGTATATCTAGAGTCCCCTTTTTGCCTAATTTAATTCATTCACATTCCACACTAATTTAAAATCTACCAAGAGACATTTGCGAAACATTCATTCAAGGGCATGCAAGCACATTATTTTTTCTGTTAACTCCATTTAAGGCACTGGTGATTTATTTTATCATTTCTTTCAATTATATAACTATATTGAGTGTCATTACTATTAGATTTGTATCATTCAAGATAGCATTATGATCTTAGGATATTTTAACTAAGAGAATAACAAGCACATCAATAAAACATAAGCACAACACAAGAGACAAGAGACACAAATAATTTTCCTCAGGGAAACCATAAAGGAGAAAACCCCGCAACTTTCTCAGAGATAGAATCAGCACCAAAGGTAAAACCGAAAAATAGTAAGATGATCTCCCGACAGCAGCAGTATCTCTCTCACACTGAGAGAGCTTCTGCTCTCTCACTCATGTGCCCTAATGAGTGAGTGTGTGTGTATTAGTATATTAAATAGAGAGTTTCTCACTATTTATGTATATTCTTCCATTCACTTGGAACCCACTCCAACATGTCGGCCTCACTTAACAATTACTTACTAGATACGACATCTCTAGGAGTGTCTAATAACCCTAGTGCCCCACCACTTGTGAGGACATTGCCTCCTCTGACCAACAAGAGGGTAACACAATGGTGGGGAATATTGCCCCTACTTACAATGACTCATCTAGGGTTGAATTCACTAGGATAGTCTAATAGCCCAAGGGCCCCACAACTGTTGGGACTTTAACCCTTGACCAATAGGAGGGTTACCCATAATGACTTGACATGAATTTCTCATTATAGAAACTTCCTGTAATAAAAATTAGGGTATGACATGACTCAAATACATTACAATACATCTTGAAATAAACATTGGGTTACAATACATAAGAAATACAGATGAATACATTCCAAAGTTACAATTACATCAACACTCCCTCTTAACTAGGAAGGTATTCTCTCGACATAATTTATCAGCACAAGTCTTCTTCTCTGTATCATCTAGATCAGCATTGCGTTCTTGTCATCTTCGTCTTCAAGTCATCTTCATCTGGATCTAGATCATCACTTGATCTGGATCATCATCACTAAATCTAGATCATCACTCGATCTAGATCATCATCATTGGATCTGTATCATCACTAGATCTAGATCATCACTGGATCTGATCATCACTGCTAGATCATCTTCACTGGATCTGGATCATCACTGGATCTGGATCATCACGGGTGCTATCTCATGATTCTTCTCGTCAAAGTAAGTTCTACAGAGTGAGCCATTTTTCATGCTGGTTGTAGGCCTAGCCATCATGTAGGTCTTCTTCAGTGCTCATATCTGACCTACTCGTCAAAATGGCCCGCCCAGCACTTACATCTGACCTACTCATCAGAAAGGCACATCCAACACTCACATATGATCATGTAGGAGCCTACAATCACATCAAAAAGGCCCAACACTCACATTCACCAACATGATAGGACATCACTATCATCTATGAAAAGGCTTCAGCACTTACATCTGACCTACTCATCAGAAAGGCACAGTACTCACATCCATCCAGGCTAGAACATGTTAGCTGGAATATTTCACCTCCTGCGGACAACAAGGTGTTCCACTAGTTTGAATGGTTCAGATCCAGAACAAATAGAGGACAGAGGTTGAACACTCTCCCTAGATACTATAGATATCCAGAATACAAGGCTTTGACAGTTCACCTGTGTACCTGCAAAAAATCTCAACACGAAACGAATCAAAGCAACTAGAATATTATCTACTAATCTATGCTAGTGACTAAGGAATCTAGAAACATATATATGCGAAATCATAACAACAACATCATATGTGGGACATAAATCAACTTCCATTAGAAATATGAAGAATTTTACAACCAAGCCTTAGTGTTGACATGCATCTCCATGAAACCATCTCTTCATCCCTAAAAGATCTGACTCTGGCTCTCTATGCTCTCTCCAAATGATCTTGGGCCAAGAATCAATCCAACAACATAACAATACCTTCAATGTTCTCCCCTCAACCATGACTATGAGCTCATATTTATACGGCTTTAATGGATAGATATGGTTGAGAAATTAGTGGGTGAGGTGGCCTCTAAGATCCTAGGATGAGGGATCTCGATCTCAACTAACCCACAACAGTAGGGATAAAGTAGTACACAAGGCTTAACATATAGATGCCTTAAGAAATTTCTCTTTTTCCCTTTTTACCCAGGATACCGCGCTTCTCCTTTTATGACAGAGCAGTTCTGGAAATAACCACCTATGTACCAAGGGAAATCGGTGGTGGCACCACTTGTGGACAATTGATGAAAGGCGGTGTGAGCAGGGGTACCGCTCTTGGATAAAGGGGCATGCGCGGTGCTGGAAATTTGCATGATAGATTGATGGAAAACCATTTAGTTTCCACTCCAGAATCTGGGATTCAGGGTAAGTAGGTATGTCAAATGTCTTATCACATGATGGTGACAAGATTTTGGTATAACAGAATGCCCCCCAAAGCATGAGTCTTAGAATGATACGATAAATGATATCTTTGAAAACAAGTCATCGCCAGGAGATGAAAATGTCGGCTCGATCGGAGTATGCAGTCAAGTAGGCATCTGTAGACATCAGTATGTTGACTCATAGACACAAGTAACCAAACTCATAGCTGCAGACCAATACAAGGTAGATCCATGAGTGGAATAAACAAGCATGGCTACTAGAATACAGCATACATCCATGTGATAGAGGACTCAAACTTGGACATAGCTACTAGACATACAACATAGATCTATGTCATACAGATGCAAATTTGAGCATAGCCATGACCATACAAATTTTGATCCATGCTAGATATACAAAACTCCATCGCAACATGGGAAAAAAGAAATGAGCACTTTTAAACAAATGCCCAGGGCCTTCGTCACGTCTTCCATAGAGTACAATTCTATCCATGTGATTACAATGATATGAAGTCAAACATGGTAGAAACCACTTGATTACTGGCCAATGATGTGAACTTTTAACAAGTGCGAGGGAGACCACCATTAATGTCAATGATTCCCAAGGTACCTTAGTACAATCTACTAAGTGCGAATAGATGTCCTAACGTTGAACATCCATTCAATTCTATCGATCAAAGGTCAATGATGTGAACCTATGTCGAGAGTGAGAGAATTTGTCATTAACGCATACATATCTCAAGGTACTAAATATTGTTTCTAAGACTATTTCCCAAATGATGAGCTGATGTCGACGGGAATAGTCTCGTCGAAGGAGGGCCATGATGAGTCCGATATCGACAACATGAAACTCGGAACATAGTTTTGGAATGATGTGAATGTAGTAACCATATGACTAACTCAAAGATACTGACACAAAGACTGTGTAGACTACAGAGGTAAAAATTCTTCAGATCCCCTTTGAACATCGGGCAGCACGACAAAATGACTTGGCAGCATGACTAGACATGATAGATACATAATGCGATAGTGGACAATGCATTCGTTTGAAAGACTCAAAGGATTGACATGACTCATGAAAGTGGATCATCACAGAGATTAGCTAAATACCCAATTGACTGGCATGATTATGCATACAAGTGCCATGTTCAAAGGTAACGACAAACAACTGCCATTATTTACAAATGATTCCCTTCCGATTTTCCCCATCATGATCGATGAGTGCCTCTTTTCGGTTTTACGATTTCAAAGAGGGTAACAAACACTCGATGTAGCTTATCAGAAGACAAGTCCAGTCTAATATGTTTTATGAACCTGAGAGAGGAGGGGTTCATTCCCAAATGGGCCTCTCAATGTTTAATTTAACGATTCCACTGAAATAAAACTTGGTATCGTTCATGTTTAGAGAGTTTAAAATAATACGGAAGAAAACTCGATGGGGGTCCTTTTTCATATGATTTAGTCTCTAAGGCCCGAAAAAGTGTAAAATCATACCTTAGAGAACTCTTCCAGTCATGATTGCTTGGAGTGTTCCTTTCTCATAAATAGTCCTATCCAAACTGAGAAAGAGATAACCTACCGTCAGACGAACAACTCTTCAAATACTTTAACGAGCATGAAGAAGACACGATCGCTTGACAATCTTTTCGTATTTAGGGAGCTTGAAAAGGGTTTAATGAGAACTCCATGAGGTTTCTTTATGCAATGTAATGTTTTATGATCCTAGAAATAATCAGAAATGGACTTGATGACTTTTTCATGTTTAAGGAGCCTGAAAAAGAGATGAAAAGAGAACTCCATGACGCTTCTTTACAAAATGTCGTATTTTACGAGCCTGGAAAGAAAATTGAACTGGACTCAGAACTTTGATACTAGATTTTAACGAGCATGACAAAGTGTTGTAATAAATGCTCAATGACCTTTTCCATTTTGTGAAAGTACGAAAAAGCCGTAAACAAACTTTCTAAAGCTTCTTACTAAAGTTAACCTGTAGGCTACTCATAAACAAGTGTTAAATGCATTTGAAATCAACATTAAGGGATTATGACAAATATATTTTGACCAGAACATGATGTAATATAAAAAATATAGTAGGTCGGAACCCAAAAAATGTCTATATAAGGCAAGTAAATAGTAAAAAATAAAAACATTTCAGTATTTACCTCTAGCAGAGAGCACTTGGAGCATTTTCTAGCCAGATCTTCCACAACTGATACCGGGAGTTTCCATCGTCCGTTTTCAATCTCGTCAGTTGCAAGTAACAGCTAAGAACCTTATCTTTCATTTCATAGCTTCTATTTTTGGATTTGATGAGGTTTTGGGCCTATTTGGAAAGCGATAAAATCCAATATGCAGGCACCGCAGCTACCGCTTATGAGATACATAGTACCATCTGAGAACCACGCCAAGAACACGGCAGACAAGCGGTGCCACCACCTGTCTCCAATGGGGCACAGGCGGTGCCAGCCGTGAAGAATTTAAACAAATGATATGGGAAAAATTTATTCATTCTTTTAATTTGCAATGACTCAAGGATGATATTAATGCATACCATTGTTGTTTTTGGCAAGTCTAGGTGTCCAAAATATGGTGATATGGAAGGAAATAACACATGATAACAAGGATGTTGCTACTGAAATGAATGTGGTTTGCATTGTTGCACTCCAGGACTGTGGGCTCTTAAATTTCTTCCAGACACCAAGCATGGTGTCCCATGAGAGATTACTGGAACACATACTAAGAATGTGGAATCCAGAACAACATTATTTCGAGGTGGGGGCACACATACTTACAGTGGAGGTAGAGGATATCTACTTCCTAACTGGCCTATGAAGATGGGGTTCCGCCATCTCACTGATAGGTTCCCATAGCGAGGACATTACCACCAGAGAGCTCATAAATCGACACTATGCACCAGGTACAGGTACATCAGGGAAGAAAATCCCCATTAGGGTAGTGACAGACAGGGAAACACGGATTGTCCTGTTCACCATGCAGAGGGTGGCAAGGAGCCAGGGTGTAAATTAGGCTTCCAGGGCACATATGTTGTATGCCCTAGAGGCTATGGCACCTACGGTGTTCACAGGGACTTCACTTAGTGAACCTCTCACATAGCACGTGCGATCGTGGGATATTAAAGAATACGCTTAATTTTGAGAGATATTGACCCAAACTCTTTTTGTTGAAACCCCCTCCCAATACTTAAAACCTCCTCCCCACCCCTTTCTATAGCTCAATCCTTATAAACCACCCTACCTAGCCCCACCTTAAACCCCTCATCCCCCCAATACCTGCAATATATTGGTTTAATTTTCGATCATTTTAAAACCCACAATATGAACTAACATGATAGTATATTGGTCAACAAGCGAAGCCCCTGTGACGGTGATAAACTGGGTGGAAGCATTGCTTCCAATCTTTAAGGATCAGCTGACTAAATGTCAGCAGGGAGAGCTGAAGCAATTCAGCTTTGGTTCCATCTTAGCTTGCTTCTTCTTTGAGAAAGTCCCAAAGATGAGCCCCAGGTGACTTTCCAGAGTCTGAGAGCATAGGACCCCTGTATGCTGAGGTGGGTCCAGATCATGGCTTGCACAAGAGTGGGTAGGGGCAAAGTGAAGTTCAGTGATCCGTTCTTCAGATGGTTGTGGGATCAAATGCTCATGGTCGAGGACTATGCCTATGCAGGAACAGATTTTACAGGTGATCCTGACCTACCACTCCCACCTGGAGGGTAGTGGGGTCACATTGGTAAGAAGCAAGAAACCCTAACAATGGAAAATGTTTTTATGTTTTTTATGTTTTATATTTTTTATGATAAGTGACGAGACCTGTTTGTCTTCATGCAGATGTTGGAGCAGCGAGGCCTGGAGGAGCATCTCCATTATATAGGCAAGTCAGAGCTCACTTCATGCCACAAGGTGATGATATCATCGGGGAGCTGGAGGAGAACCTAGAGAGGTTGACTCTGGACATCCCAGATGCTGATCTAGATGACCTCTGACTAGATATCAGAGATCTATGATGAGAGTACCAAGCCGATTCAGCAGGCTACTACGTAGGGTGGCTTGAGTAGTGATGTGCTATCACGATCACCATTAGTGGACGAGACATGTATACTGAAAGCTGATAGCTTCAGGTTTTTTTGTGTGATGATTTTTCCTGAAAGCCTACGTGCTTCAGATGAGGTCTCGGGACCTATTTTGGTAAAACTTTTTCATATATATATATATATACAGACTTTTACACAGTGTTTATATGTCTCAAATGGAAAAATGCATTTTCTATGAGTTCTATGTGTCTTTAAATGTTTATTTACAATGTACCATGTTTTATTTAACGTCATGAATGGGAAATATGCCAATATAGGATGTAATTAGAAAATGAATCAGCAAATACATTATGTTCCCTATGGATATTCCTATAGGTAATGGTTCCAAATGATCTTTCTAACAGTGTACCCTCCAGAAGAGGCAAAGGAGCACCGAGTTCCTAATGGTGTAGACATGGTTTAAATGACAAACCATGAGTTGAGAGTCCATAAAAACTACTAGATCACAGACATCCTAGGAGGTAGCTTCAGTCAGAAGACTAATGACTGCTTCATATTTGGCGATGTTATTAGTAGTGGGACCTAAACAAACCACTCTTGAACTAACCAAATATTCAGCCGTGGAATAGAGAACCCAAGTAGCCGAGGCTAGATTCAAGGTGTGGTGGCAAGCACCATCAGCGAAGCCATAGAAAGCCATCTGCATGACCAAAACAAGGTATAAATAGATGCAAACACTAAAAATCAAAACCATCTTGAAAATACTGAAAGCACACTGAAATTCAATCAATATACATATATACAAGATACCATCCAAGAAAACCTAGGCATAGTACCTTTTCAGGTACAACCCATTACAAGGTTCCCCCAAATGAATTCCATCATAATCAACTAACTCATAGGCTCCTTTCTCTAACACTTTGGAAATAACGAAATGTCCATACCACATGAACTCGAACTTACCCTTCCCTAGATTCTCATATCTCTCATCATAAGTCAAAACAAGGTCACGCTCGTTGAAAACATGAGGCTGGATGGATTTATCATACTGCGCCTTAACGAATTTCTTATGTGCCTCACTAGCCAAGGTAGCATCTCTACGAGTCTCATCAAGGTTGTTCAGTCTCATCAAGGTTGTTCAAGTACAAAAATCTTGCTTCCTCTGTGGATGTGTCTAGGAGAAGTTCGACGGCAAGTTGTAAATATGGAATCTGACATTGGATCGGCAAGATAGCTTCAAGTCCATAGAAAATTTGGAATGGCGTGAAACCAGTAGCTATTTTCACGAAAGTCTGATAAGCCCAAAGAGTGAAAAAAAGATCGAGATGCCAATTGGATTTATGATCTCCAACCATCCGACGAAGCATAGTTTTCAAAACCTTGTTAATGGCCTCTACCTAACCATTATCTTGCAGATAATATGGCATAGAGTTTTCATGGTGAAAAACTAGCTTGGAACTCAATTCCTCCATCATTTGATTACAGAAATGAGATCCATGATCAGTGATGATGGACTGTGGAACTCCAAATCTAGCTATGATATCATTGAAAAAGAAGAGAGCAGCAGTCTTACCATCTTCTGCATATGTAGGCATGGCCTTAGCCCATTTTGTGAAATAATCCATGGCTATGATGATGTAACCATGCCCCCTAGCTGAGGTATGATTACAATGCATGAATTCAATCCCCCATTTGGCAAAAGGGCCAACGACAATGATGGGGTGAAGCGGAGTAGGATGGGTGTGCTTTTTGGGATAAAAATGTTGGCAAGGTGGGAATTTCTTAACAACCTCATGATAGTATTTGAAGACAGAAGGCCATAAATAGCTAGCGTGAAGGATTTTCTGGGTTGTAGCCATCCCAGATAAATGACTGCCACATGCTCCAGAGTGGCAATCATTCAGCACGTGTTCATCCTCCTCATGAGTGAGGCATTGCCGGAGAATGGAATCAATTCCACGTCTATACAAGGTATCATTTAAGATAAGATAGTACTTTGCGTGGTGATGGATGCAGTGACGATCATCATGACATAGATGCGGCTAAAAATGCTGGGTCTGGAGATAAATTAGCAAATCTCCATACCAAGGATTAGTAGTGCTAATTAGGAACAGGAATTCATCTGGAAATGAATCGTTGGGATCAAATTCCATGGTAGCACAAGGAAGGTCACACATAAGCTCAGCAAAAACCAAGAATTTCTTTGATGTAGCCTTGGCAAACTCAAGATCGAACTCCTAAAGGATGACGATCCAACGGGAGTACTTGATGATTCAGAATGTAGTACATCGGGTTCTGATCTGCCAATACGGTGGTAGTGCGAAGTAGAATGTAGTCACAAAATTTTTGCACAGCAATGACCTTGGCCAAAGCTAGCTTCTCCACATGTGAATAATGGGTTTCAGAATCAATAATATTCTTACTGGCATAATAAATCACATGCTCCTGACCATGGATATTTTCCTGCACTAAAACCATGGCAATGGTAGTAGCAGAGGCAACAATATACAAGAGAAATTCCTTTGAATAATCCAATGGGTGTATCATGGGTGAATGAGTCAAAGCATGCTTAATATTATTAAAGGTGCATTGGGATTGGTCATCCTAGAAGAATGGAGTGTTCTTCTTGAGGAGACGCATATAACCGTGCCTTTTCTTAGTGAAATTGCACATGAAACGACAAAGAAAGTTTTCCTTCCCCTGTAAAATTTGGAGTTCAAGGATGTTGGTTGGGGCTGATAGATTAATGATAGCGTAAATATTCAAAGGATCGATCTAGATGCCATCTTTGGATACCACAAAGCCAAGCAGAAATCCCATCTCAATGCAAAAAACACATTTATGCAAATTGAGCCGTATATTATAATGACGGCATCTCAGGAATATGTCTCTGATATGACCAGGATGGTCCTCCCATCACTGTGAATGAACAGGGAGGTCGTCAAGGTACAGTTCAACAATATGTTTAATGTCATGAAACACATAGGATATTGCATGATGAAACGTGGCTCCAACATTTTTCAAGCTGAAAGGTAACTTCTTATATGCAAAGGTTCCCCATGGGAAAATGAATGTCATCTTATGCTGATCAGAGGGTAATATCTCAATCTTATTGTAGCCAGAGAATCCATCCATGAATGAAAAGATGACACTTCCAGCACATTTGTCGATAATCTGATCGATATGCGGGGTAGGAAAGATGTTCTTGGGACAAGCTTTATTTAAATCCCTAAAGTTGATGTAGACTCTAATGGTGCCCTGATTTTTATTGACAGGGACAACATTCGATACCCATTCCATCATAGGTACAGGATAAATAAAACCAGCTTTAAGAAGTTTCTCAATCTCAGCTTTAATAGCTACGGCCTTCCTAGGATGGACTTGCCTAAGTTTCTGCCTGACAGGTTTAGCTATGGGATAATGTTGTACAGGATAATTCACCTAATAACCTAGGTCTTGGGGGTTACCAACATACTCATTACTTGCAGATAGTTTGACTCTAAAAGCACAGAATAGGAAATAGGAAAGTAGAAGGACTTACTTGTATTAAACGAAGGCTGATCCTTGCTATCTTCTCCCTCTCTGATCCACTTCCAAAGTCTCCAGGATAGTTCCTCCTTCACCTGTTAATAAACACTCTTCCAGATACAAGATGATTCATATATATAGATGCAAGTTAGGCAAATCATATATCATATTGAAATGTAAACATTTACCAATCTACAAGATATGAAACACATATGGAAGAAGTAATATCTTTATTAACAATAATGGAAAGAGTTTAGGTTACAACCCAATGTCTGAACAAGGACTCCTCTGTCACTAAAGGACTCTGAGTTTCTCTGCTCCAAATATTTCTGTAGACAATCCACCAGCATAACTTTGCTCTCCAAGTATATCCTCTAAACCCCCTCCCTAAGGCCTGTATTTATATGGATAAAATGAGGCAGTTCTCGAAGGTTAGGGAGGTTATAGAAGTTAATGGGATTAAGTTAAATGACTGAAACTAATCTCCCATTAACTCGATATTTTATATTTTAATTTTGAGGAAACCATTCGTGGGTCTATAGTAGAGCAACCTGCGAATGATTCGCGACTCTATATAAGCGCAACCCGCGAATACAAAGATTCACGACTTGCTGAAAAGGAGACTCGCGAATGATGCGCAAGTTGTCAATAGAGAGAGTCGCGAATACAAATCAAAATGGTAAAATGGAAAAGTAACCAGCTGGGTATATAGGGAATGTACTTCATCATAAACCAAGGTATAGTGAATACAGGCAAACCTCAATCCATAAGTGTCCTTTTGTGTTCCAACCTGAGGTATGTCAGCACTCGAACGGAGAGGTGCCATTTAGGTGTATGATGGGAATGATGGCCGAAATACATTATAATAGTTAACTCTAGAGAAAACTCAGAAATCCAATGGAGCAGAAAGAATACCTGAAACAAATACATAGTAATGTCATATACAAAGTTACATCTGAGGATGCTATGTTCAATTTACTATAACACTAGCTCCTTTACAATATTTGAGTACATCATATGATACGGGTAAAAACCACGTATTTACAAAGGTGGATCGAAGCCACAATATAATAATTATGAGTCTTCAAAGATCTGGAAGCTGGATATAGAAATGGAACATAGTCTTGCGCAACTTAGTTCATGAGTGAGGAACTAAGGTCTTCATAAAAGATCTCAAAGAACCAGTACAATCCAAGCCATGTGAATAAGGGTAAGCTGAAGTCGAACATGGAAAAGGTTCAATAGTTTGTCAACCAATAGATGATAATTGACAACTGAAGCAAAGGAGTTCACCAATGATAAAAGTGAATCCAAAGGTACTATCGTCAAAACTCTAGGTCTTCGTCATCAGGAGGTGCTGAAACGGAACCATACTGTGATAAGGAAGGCAATGGATCCTCCAACGGATCATAAGAGTGACTAGGAACTGGGAAAAAGAAGGGAGACACAAGTAAATGGATAACAGATATAACAGTAATAGGATCAGGTGAGAGATCAGACATTAGGTATAATCCTTGAACAGTGAGCACGACACAGAGATGACCCAAGGCAACATACAACAGACAGATAGAACAACTAGACTTATCTGTCATGTAGGAGACATGAGCAGATTCCCCAGGTATAATGGACAAGAGGAGGAGTCAAAACTCAAAGTGATAGTTGAACACAAGTGTATACTAAAACATGGATATCGGAAAGCAAAGAGTGCTATGTTCAAGGATGACAAGCTGCCATTACTGAAAACAAGAGAAAACTTCTTCCTTACCTTACCTGTTAAGTTTTAACGAGTCCAGGAAAGTAAACTCGGTTCCCCCTTCATTTTTTAACAAGCTTGAAGAGATGGGAAAATAATGTTTGATACACTGATTCGTGGATTTAATGAGCCCGAACTAGTACATGCTCATGCGGTATTTTCACGTTTAGAGAGTTTGAAAATGCCAAAGAAGACTCCAGGGGGGTCCTTTTTCGTCCAATTTAGTCTCCTGAGGCTGAAAAAGTATAAAACAAACCACATAAGAACTCTCTTAACTTCTGAAGAAGAAAAGGTGAACCTTTTTTGTACTTAGTCGGGGAGGTCCGAAAAAGGTTAATTACCACCTACCCAACGCTCCTTCCAAAACAGCATAAAATAGCTTGATTTTTACGAGTGTGAAGGAAAGAAAAATCACTCGGAAAGATCCATTTGGTTACGAGAAATGGGGCTTACAACAATAAACTCGTTGCTTTGTTCTTTAGTGTTTAACGAGCATGACAAAGACACAAAGTACACTCAGAATCTTTTTCATGTTTGGGTCCAGAGCACGAAAAAGAGAAAACTAAGCTCAAACCGGGTGTTCCTTTTCCGTAAATTTAGTCCCTCAGGTCCAGAAAAGTGATAAACCTATACCTGAGAATACTCTTCTCAATTCCGAAGAAAAGAGATTGATCCTTTCTCGTATTATTCCGCATGGTCTGAGAAAGAGATAACCTACCACCAATGCAGATGCCTGTTCACATATTCTTAATGAGCTTGAACGGACAAGATAACTCGGCAGTCAAGTCTGTTTTGAAGGAGTCAGACCTGGGCCTAAAGAAACTCCATAAGGTTGGGGAGTCCTATAAAGGGATAGCTTGTAAAAAGAGATTCATAAGAAGCTCTATTTGGCATGAAAAATAGCTATGAGGAAACCCCCGGGCCTGAAACAGTGACAAAATGAGTACCAAAGGATGGCAATGGAATATAAGAATGATACTCATGAAAAGGGATCCTAGCCACGGAAGAACAATGGTAGAGACAAGGGACTAATGGCTTAAAATACCATAGTCCGTGGCAAAAATGTTGATTACTAAGGTTAATATGGAGTGATAAGATGCCAACATATGTTGGAAAGAGCAAAAAACACCCTATAGAAGCATCAACACTTTGTAAAAGTAGGTAAACCTGTTCCAAGGCACAAAAGGGGTAATATTAGTCAATTGATATTTCAAACTATAGAGAAAGACCTACTTTACAAAATATTTTTCTATTAATAGTTTGAAAATCAAATCATTTCTTACCATTTGCACTTTTTGAACCAAAAAGGAAAGTTTACCCTCTATCTTTGATCGCTTGCCGTGAACAATTGGACCATCGGAATTCAGATCCGTCAGCTTCAGGTAACTCTACACCCTGAGCTCTTCATTTTCATCTAAACAAATTTTAAAATTGATGGTCAATTCAGTTTATTTCATCAACATAACAGATGGCAAAATGTATTCGTGGGTTGCTACGCATGAAAGCCGCGAATACGCGTTTCATGCGCGAGTTGCTGCATAGGAAAGTCATGAATGACTCGCGACTTGTCCCAATGGACAGTCGCGCATGCTACGCAATATATAAAAGCTTTAAAAATGGTCAAAATTTTTAAATTTTTATGGTGAAATACCGAATTAAACTATGTTTATTTGTCAGGGAAAACATGGTGCTGGAGTGGAGGGAGAGGGAACATGAGGTGATGGACCAAGCGGCTCTCCAAAGCCCGCCTACCATCCAAGCATTGCAGAATAGTGGGCTGCTCAAGTTCTTTTGCACATCACCTATGCGGGCCAATGTCCGCATATTAGAGTTCTTAGTCCATTACTGGGACCATGACCTGGGGATGTTTAATATCCAGGGTGAGACTTTGGAGCTTACCACACAGGACATCTACTTCATAACCGGGTTATCACATCAGTGAGCACCGGTGAACCTGGAGGGCACTGGCAGGGGTGGGGACCCCTTGAGTGTCTAGAACTATGTCGATGTATTCTGCAGGTCGGGTACTCAAAAGAAAGGCAGCAGTGTTCTCATTGCACATATTCAGGATCTTACATTACAGGTATTGGCCAGTACTATAGTGAGACTTTCAGGGTCAGCAGGATTACACATGGCCACCAGGACTCAGATGAGAGTGGCGGTGGACTGCTTTAGAGGTTCCCTCTTTGACTGGTGTACAGGGATTTCCCCCATCATGAGGAGGCAATTATCTGACTGTAGGAGGGGGAGACGAAAGAACTTTGGCTATGCTAGTATATTGGTAGCATTCTTCTTTGAGAGGGTGCCAGCTATGAGCCCTGCGATACCCTTACAGGTCCATCATCCACGGTAGCTGAGGCTAAGCCAATGGGGAGATATCTTCCTCTGTCAAGGAGGGGGAGATGTAGTACATAGAATGTATGATGATGATTTCTATTCATGGTGGGAACGGCAGGTGCCGGCATTGGAGCAGTTTCCATACACCGGGATAGATTTCCGAGGTGATCCCGACCTAGTCCTCCCTCCAGGAGGAGCATGGGGAGAGATGGGTAAGTCATTTTTTATTTTCTATCATTATCAAATTTTTATGGATTTTCAAATGATGAGATATATACATATGCACAAGTCTAAACCCTCTTTATGTGTCAAAATGCAGATATTGGACCGGTCCGCCCTGTAGGGCACCCACATACCTTCGTACGTCCTGTTGCAGGGGGAGACCTAGGATTGATCACGGTACTCGAGGCAAAGCTAGGCAGGCTGACTGAGCGAGTACCTACGATATAGATAGAGCATCTCCCTGTAGCTATGCAAGAGTCCATAGTTGGGGTTCCACCGGCCTGGCTACGTCTTTTTAGACGGGTAGCCAGAGCAGTATGTGTATATAGAGATGCAGTGGAGGCTGCCGAAGCCGAGGAGGCTGAGGAAGCCAGGGGGCACAGAGATCACGGGGACCAAGGAGGTCCCAGTGGCCATGGTGTGTAGTCTTAGTGCTAGGGAATTTTGATGGATGTTGATCCACTTTCTGTATATTTTGTACATGATGGGATCTACAGATTAGACTTGACCTACCTATGACAGATATTTACATATATATATATTTGTGTTTGGTTGTCAGCTTATTTACAAATGTTTCTTATGTATTTGCTGTATATTTTATGGAATGTGTGTGAGATGCCAGTCCAAAATATAATTAGCATATGCATCAGTTAATGAATTTTGGTTTTGTGGAATGTGATTAAAAGTAATAACTTCAAAATGTCTTTCCAGTAAATGTATTTGCATGAACTGACGTAACAATGTAGGATTATGCACCTGGTAAGCTCGATTGAGCTGGGAAACAACCAACTGAG
Source organism: Pseudotsuga menziesii (assembly GCA_001517045.1). Lineage (NCBI taxonomy): Eukaryota > Viridiplantae > Streptophyta > Pinopsida > Pinales > Pinaceae > Pseudotsuga > Pseudotsuga menziesii. The sequence continues at coordinate 337,153 of LPNX010808323.1, forward strand.
AATCCAAATGGACTTCAAGCTGGGTGATGCCTCATGACAAGGCATCCCATAAGAGCTCAATTACATCCCTATACTCAACAACATTATTGGAAGCAGGACCTAGACAAGCGCCACCCGCGGCAACAAGCTGTCCTGAGGGGGAGTAGATAACCCATGCTGCCGAAGCCAAGTTACAAGTGTGATGGTTGGCACCATCAGCAAAACCTACATAGATCTTGGAATACATCTGCAACAACCAGCAGATAGTATAAAAAATGAAACTAACAACCTAATGTACATAAAAATACATACATTAATATACAAGAAAAAGTGCTAAGCCTAGGCATAGTACTTCTTCAGGTAGAGCCCATTTCTAGGCTCAGGCAGCTTATTCCCATCATAATATACTAATTCATATGTGCCTTTACTCAAAAATTTAGACACAACATAGGGTCCCAACCACATAGCCTTGAATTTTCCTGCCCCCGGAGGCTCCTTATCTTGTTCCCAGAGCAAGACAAGTTCCCCCTCAGAGAAAACCTGAGGTTTGACCATTTTATCATATTGAGATTTAACCCTATTCTTATGAGCTTGATTTGCAGTCAACGCATCTCTACGTTGCTCATCAAGGTGTTCTAAATGGAGCAATCGTTCTTCAAGCTCAGTTGTGTCAGGTAGCACATGAATAGCTATCTGCAAGGATGGGATTTTGCATTCAATCGGTGTAATAGCTTCCACCCCGTGAACGAGTTGGAAGGGGGAAAAACCCGTAGCAGTTTTGACATTGGTTCGATAAGCCCAAAGAGCAGGATATAACATGATGTGCCAATTTGAACGGGCTGCATCAATAGTACGTTTAAGGATAGTTTTTAAAGTTTTGTTTACAGCCTCAACCTGACCATTTGCTTACGGATAATAAGGAAAAGAATGTTCTTGTCGAAATCCGAGCATGGTGGTCAACTCTGTCATGATGTGATTTTGGAAATGACTGCCATGGTCAATGACAATCACTTTGGGAATAACAAACCTAGCAATAATCTGATTAAACACGAAGTAAGCTGTCATTTCCCCATTGTCTTTGAAAGTAGGCATTGCCTCTGCCCATTTTGTGAAATAGTCGACAGCGACAATGATGTATTTATGCCCCCCAGCCGAGGCTGGGTTGCATGTCATATAATATATCCCCCACTTCATGAAGGGGCCTACCGAGACGACGGGAAACAAGGGAGTAGGATGTGACCGCATTTTTCTGGTGTAAAGCTGACATGGATGACAGTGTTTCACAGCTTCCACACAATCTTTAAAGATGGTGGGCCAGAAATACCCGGCACGTAATATCTTCTAGGCCGTTGCTAACCCAGATAAATGACCCCCACATGCTCCTCTATGGGAATCATTTAGGACAATCTCCGCTTCCTCATGAGTAAGGCAGCGACACAAGACGGAATCTACCCCTCGTCGATACAATGTATCTCCTATAATGAGGTAGTTTTTAGCATGAAGACGTAACTTGCGTCGGTCTTCCCTAGAGTAAGTGGTAGGATACTTCAAAGTCTGGAGATATATAAGAATATCTCCATACCAAGGATCAGAGGTGGATATAAGGAAGATGTGCTCATCTGGGAATGAGTCATCTTGAACCACTACATCTTCTTCCGTAGGGAATTCTACTATAAGCTCGGCAAAAACTAAGGACTTTTTGGATTTAGCGGATTGGAAAACCAAGTCAAACTCTTGGAAGATGACTATCCACTTATTGAATTTTCCCCCAACAATTCATTGGGATAAAACATATTGGAAAGGGTTTACATCCGCCACTACAGTAGTGGTCCTCAGTAAGATGTAGTGCCGTAACCTTTGTACAGCATAAACAACCGCTAAGGATAACTTCTCGATGTGAGAGTACTTAAGCTCAGGCCCAACTAGAGCGCAGCTAAGATAATAGACAACATGCTCAACGAGCTTGTCATCCTCTTGAACTAGCACTACCCCAATGGTAGACTCCGACGCGGCCAGATATAATAAAAAATCCCTAGAGTAATCTGGCGGGCATAATAAAGGAGCCGACAACAAGGATTTCTTTAATGCCTCGAATGCAAGTTGTGCAGTTTCATTCCATACAAATGGGGTGTCCTGTTTAAGCAGGCGCATGAAACCTTTTGTGATCTTGGCATAATTAACGATAAAACGTCGAAGGAAGTTAGACTTTCCTTGTAGACTCTAGATTTTCCTAAGTGAACGAGGAGGAGGCAGATTTACAATGGCCTCGACTTTTAACAGATCCACCTGTATGCCCCTACTAGAGACAATGAATCCAAGCAATCTACCTGATTCGATGCAGAAAACACACTTGTGGGGATTCAAGGGAATTTTATAGTATCTGCATCTCTCAAAAATCAACCGTAAATGATCTGGATGCTGGATCCTCTTGCGAGAATGAGCAGGAAAATCATCAAGGTAGGGCTTGACAATGGCTTTTATGTCATGAAAAGAAAAGTTCATGGCTCGTTGAAAGTTTTCCCCTGCATTTTTCAATCCAAAGGGCATTTTTCTATAAGTGAATGTACCCCAAGGGCAAATAAAAGCAGTTGTATGCTGGTCTTCCGGTTTGATTTGGATTTGACTATAGCCAGAGAAACCATCCATAAACGAGAATACCTCACTACCCGCACATGCATCTATGATATGATCAATAAACGGTGTAGGGTAGTTGTCCTTGGGACAGGCTTTGTTAAGGTCTCGAAAGTCTGTACAAATGCGAATACTCCCTTGCTTTTTATCAACAAGAACTGGGTTGGACACCCACTCAGTCAAAGCAACGGGATATATAAAGCCTGCTTTCAACAGCTTTTCAACCTATGCCTTCACAGCCACCACTTTACGCAGGTTCACGGGGCGTAATTTTTGTCGAACTGGCTTAGCATTAGGATAGGTTGGGATCTCATGTTGAACAATAGATGGATCAATACCTGGCATCTCCTCATATGACCAGGCAAAGATATCGCGGAATTCCTTGAAAAGGGCAGTATAAATGGAAATCTCCTCCAGAGAGCAGTTTGCACCTATATAGATATTTTCCATGACATTTGGGTTTACAGAGATGTTGATCGGTATAGTAGCGGAAATGTTTTCCATATTCCCCTCGGCAAACACTCCTTCCCTAGGTAAGGGGTTCACAGGTGTATCAACATCATTTGACAGTCTCACATGAAACTCTTGGTTTTCTATCTTGCTTAGCTCTAGAAGGAAATAAGATCGGTGATGAAGATCCTCACATATCTTATCACGTGAACACATAGCTTGCAGAATAGCTTCATCGGAGGGTAAAACAGTGTCTAAGAAATCTATGGAATGTAAAGAGTTTTCTGCCCATGCAGGCATATAAACTTCTTCCAAATCATCTGAGACTATAAGAGGATCTGGAATGGGATCTACAGTGGTTTGGGTAATAGCTTGATACGCCACTTCCACTGCAGATAAGGGCACTTCCGGTTCCTGAGGGGTTGGGAGGACCCAAGGATCAGTCCTATCGACCACTGAATCAATGGACTTCCCTACAGTAGTAGAACTGATATAAAGGATAGGAGCTGGAATATCGAATGTGGCCATTAATGATGCGTACATTCCAGCCCCCAAGCTCTATGCAGCAGGTTTGGCCTGATCAACCAATGGCACAGTGGAATATTTAGACTCTAAGCAGCCTTTACGAGTAAAATCAAGTTGGTCAACAGTGACCCCCTTTCCCTCATGTGGAAAAACCACGACACAAAAGACAGCAGATGCAACAGCAGACATTACATAAGTCCAATTCCTACCCAGAAGCAAATTGTAGTCCAATGGAGCATCAATCACTTGGACTTCAACAGAGACTGCTTTTCTAGCCAACTTAATCTCGAAAGCTGGTAGGATACCATGTGGACAGAAAGACCTTCCATCAAAAGCAGTAAGTAAAGTGGTTGATGGGACCAGCTCTGGGGATCCGAGAGCTTTCCAACAGGCCAGGGACATAACACAAGTAGAGGCTCCCTCATCAACAACCGCTCATCCAATGGTCTTACCACCATGGACAACATCTATCGATAGAGCTACATGATAAGAAAGGTGAATTTTAACATCAGAGAGATTAAATTTCGCTAAGAGACTCGAAGAGTCCATGCTACCTAGGGCTACTAAGAGGGCATTCCGCTGAGTGGGGCAGCTCTATAGCACCTCCAAAGCTGACATTGCACACGGAGTCTGAGCCAAGTCTTCAACCACTAAGTAGTTAGAAGCGACTCGGGCATTTGGATTATGCAAAGTCTTCTTAAAGACACCTTTGGGTATCTTTGGCATTATTTTCGTAGGTTTCTCTATAGTGAGAGGGTTGGAAGATTCAACTATAGCTTTACCCTTCTCATCGGTCTCTTTCTCATAGTTTTTGTTCCTGGTTTGTAACAAAGTTGAGGATCTAACCATGTTGATATAATTAGGGTCAGGAGCAGTTTGAATGCCCCCTACTATGGTAGAAGCTGAAGCAGAATTCTGCCCTTGGGGAAACGGATCCTTCAGGACAACCGGGGGTTGAGCTTGTAACAGCTTCTGAGCTTGTTCCATGAGGGGACAAAGATGAGTAAGGTGGTCCCCTTGGCACAACTTACAAGGGAACTTGACTTTCTTCTTTTCCTTTTTTCCCCCATCAGCATTGTTTGCGGGCTTTGGCTTATTTTGATTTTGGTTTCCCTCTCCCTTTTTACCTTTCTTCTTTTTCCCACCGGGCTGCTGATTGCCCTTCGAAGAGGTTTTTGCAAAAACATTTGCACTTTGGGAGGAGGGGGCATCCTTTGCTACCTCTGCCATAGACTATTTGACAGACAATTGGTGAAGTTGTTTTGTCAAAGACTCTACAGTGGGAGAGTTTACGGACCCAACCACACCATCGGCATGGGGTCCAGGCTTGGGTTTCTCGGCCTCATGTGAAGGCCTTGGTGCCTCAGGGATGATTTCATATAAAATCCCAGACTCTGAATAAATCAAGTCCAACTGCTGGGCCCTGAGTATGGCTTCTTCCTCACTAGTCACTCCTGATGTGGAAACATCCTTAGATATATAGGGCAATAAAGATTTAAGGAACCATTCTAATAGAAACTCAGGAGGGATGGTAGCTTTGATAAGGCTCTTTCGCCTCCTCCACTCTTGGATATGATCCGAGATGTGGGTTTCCTTGTTTTGTCTAAAGGTGGAAAACAAGTCCGTTCCAAAATCGTAACGGATTGGAAGCTGAAAGTGGCTAAGGAAAACAGTATCCAAGTCCCAGAAACTGCTAAAAGCAGCAGAAGGTAGCTCAATGTACCATTTTGTTGTAGTTCCTGTCAAGGTCCTCTGGAATAGCCTCAATCTCACTGAATCTTAATTCAATGAGTTGGAAGAACACCACAGATGGAAGGTGGTGGCATGTGCCCCAGGATCTTCACCAACCTTACCTTTGAACTTAGGGATGTCCGAGGGCAGTTTGGTGGGAACAGGTGGCCACAAGGGGTCATGCCTCACTGGATCGTTCATCAATTTTGATAAGTCTAGCAAGTTCAAAGTTGCTAGAAAAGGAAGCTTTGGCCTAGCCGGTGTACTAGATGTACTAGCTTGGGGACTAGAGGGACTTGCCCCCGATTGCCCATAAGTAAAAGTGGGGTTGCCCCCAGACACCGGTTGTGAAGTGGGAAGGTTGCTTTGGAACGGATTCCATTCGTAAGCCACCGGATTTTGGGTGGGAGGTGCAGTGTAAGTGGTTCGGGCCGTCCCCATAGAAGTTGGGGTCTGAAATACTGGAGCAGGTATCCCTCCACTAAACAAAGAGAAGGGAGAGCTCGTGTATGGGACCGAAATAGGGGTTTGAAAGCTTTTCCCATAAGAGGTGTTGCTCCCAAACTGCACTCCTACATACGAAGGAGGTGGACCTACGTATGGACTGGATGGGGGTATGTGCCCCCCATTCCAAGGGAATCCTTGGATAAAGGCCAAGGATCCCACCAGACCACTGTGGGTAGTGTAAGGGAAGGAAGAAGGAATTGTAGGCATACTGGGAATCCCAGTAGCCATATCACCAGACATACTTCCTATGTTCGAGTAAACCGGTGGTTGGACTACCTGGCTTGCTGGAGTTAAGGGTGTGTAAGGTAAACTAGGTCTAGGGGTACTAACCAGGGGAGGTAGTACCCCTTCAACCGGAAGGGTTGAGGTGAAAACAAATGAACTTTCTCCCTCATAAGACATAGCTCTACCTACAAGTACACCTAGCACTGGTGAACTAAAAGGCCTAACCTGCACGATCACTGGATCGTTCAAATCAGTCAAGGGGGTATTATAATTTCTTGCAAACTCGTCAGCTTGCAATTCCTCTATCTCGACTGTGTCAAATTCAAAGCGGTTAGCTATTAATTCTGGTTCACCAAGAACCTCACTTACTCCTACTGGTTCAAAAGAACCACCTGTGCTTAATCTCCGCCTTTGGGGTAAAGGTGGAGGTTCCAGTGGTGTGAGAGGAGGAAGGTTTCTCAACCTTCTTGACCTTCTAAGCAGTTGGTCCTCCAGAATTAAGACTTTAAAAAATCACACCCTAAGGCTGACTAAACACAAGCAGATCCATAGAGCATACACTAAAAAAAATCCTAGAGTCTCAAGCAATCAAAATAGGCTAGAAAGATATACTTTCTAGAAGAAAGCTGATGAACAGTTACTTGGCGTCCTTGAGGGGTTCTTAGGCACAAGCGGAGGAATCACCCAACTTCCCTCCTACACTTTCCACAAGGGTTACCTTCCAAGTCCGTTCAAGGTGAACCAGAAATAACCTTCCGGTTTACCTGGGTATGAGCCCTAAAAATACAAGAGACTAAGGCTACCTTGACAATACCAGCTATCTGGGGGGACAGTCGCAAGCCGAACTTGTACGCATGGGCAGGGTAGCTGAGCACGAAACTCTATCTAGGAAAGAATCCCCAAATGTGTAAAAGTCCTGGGTTACGTTTTGACAAGGATTCGGGGGCTTATCCCCTCTGTCCAAGCCTCCACGCTGCATAGTGCTTAACTCCCGTTTGAGAGGAGCTTCCCAGATACAGCGGTAGAACCAAGGATTTACCTAATGAATGGTCCACTACGTCTGAGTTTATAATTTGTGGGAAGTTTACACTCCCTAGCCCACAAATCTAGCCTAAGCTAGTAGGTGAAAGGCCCTAAAAATAAAAACTTACTAATAAATTTTAAATTTATGCGTTAATTTTAAGGGCTGTTTTTTACTCAAAGGAAGTGGAAGTGATGGAATGTATGGTGTTTTGACTCAGCAGAAAATAAATGAAAGTAGAAGTGCATTTAAAGCAAACTAACACTATAAAATAAACTTCTTTTCATTTTTTCAGATATGTATTGATGAATTAATAGCACTTAATAAGAGAAACTAGCCTATGTTTTTGTATTTTTCTGAGATAATATTTTTTAAACTGAAACAAACACTACTTTATGCAAAAATTACAATGCAAAAGATTAACTATGTTTTGTTTTTCACTTTAAAAAATGCTAAAAAAAAAATACTATGCATCTACAATGCACTACTTGAGTAAACTTGATACTTATAGACTGTATAAAAAACTACAACTTGAAGTAGACAGGCAAACAGGACCAAAAGACCAGCAAGAAAAGCAGGCTAGGACCTTAGCTTGGGTGAAAACATTGACACAAAATCAATGTAGACTTTAAACAGGCGAGTGCAAACCAATAACTGACAGAAAATAGACTGGAAAGACAGAGTCTAAGACCCTGATCACTGATCTAGACTCAGGCACTCTCACCAACAAACCAAACAGGCCAAAAAACTTCAAGATGCAAACAGTAAATAAAACAAGTAAAAAGGACTCAAGGGCTTTCAAAAGCACTAATATGTGATCACCTGAGACATTCAAACAACTCTACAGCACTCTTAAAGAAAATCTTCTCAGAAAACAGGACTTGTAACAGGAAAAAGAACAAGCAAACTTTCACACAGAAATCCCAGTTTCCAGGAGTACTCGCGACTGTTCAGTGGAACAACCCGCGAATGCAACTCAATATTCACGACTGTCCAGAAGGACACCCCACGAATGGGTATAAAAATTTCTCAAAAACAGAGAAAAAAAACCAAGACTTTAAAATGCTGAAGTAATTAAGAAGCAGGATAAAAATCACAAGCAGACTTCAAGCAAACACTGGTCAGGAAAACAGAAAAAGACCTAAAGCAGACTAGGATTCCCCAGCAGAGTCGCCAGTTCTGTTGTACAAGATAATTCACCTAATAACCTAGGTCTGGGGGGTTACCAACATACTCATTACTTGCAGACAGTTTGACTCTAAAAGCATAGAATAGGAAATAGGAAAGTAGAAGGACTTACTTGTATTAAACGAAGGCTGATCCTTGCTATCTTCTCCCTCTCTGATCCACTTCCAAAGTCTCCAGGATACTTCCTCCTTCACCTGTTAATAAACACTCTTCCAGATACAAGATGATTCATATATATAGATGCAGGTTAGGAAAATCATATATCATATTGAAATGTAAACATTTACCAATCTACAAGATATGAAACACATATGGAAGAAGTAATATCTTTATTAACAATAATGGAAAGAGTTTAGGTTACAACCCAATGTCTGAACAAGGACTCCTCTGTCACCAAAGGACTCTGAGTTTCTCTGCTCCAAATATTTCTGTAGACAATCCACCAGCATAACTTTGCTCTCCAAGTATATCCTCTAAACCCCCTCCCCAAGGCCTGTATTTATATGGATAAAATGAGGCAGTTCTCGAAGGTTAGGGAGGTTATAACAGTTAATGGGATTAAGTTAAATGACTGAAACTAATCTCCCATTAACTCGAGATTTTATATTTTAATTTTGAGGAAACCATTCGCGGGTCTATAGTAGAGCAACCCGCGAATGATTCGCGACTCTATATAAGCGCAACCCACGAATACAAAGATTCGTGACTTGCTGAAAAGGAGACTCGCAAATGATGCGCAAGTTGTCAATAGACAGAATCACGAATACAACTCAAAATGGTAAAATGGCAAAGTAACCAATTGGGTATATAGGGAATGTACTTCATCATAAACCAAGGTATAGTGAATACAGGCAAACCTAAATCCATAAGTGTCCTTTTGTGTGCCAACCTGAGGGATGTCAGCACTCGGACGGAGAGGTGCCATTCAGGTGTATAACAGATAAGTTTTAATCTCGTGGAACACAATGGAAGGGTCAATCCCCAACATCTCTTCATAGGACCAGACAAAAATATCATGGAATTCCTTAAAAAGTTCCTTATATGCTTCAGATTCATCTGTGGAGCAATTCTTCCCAACTTGAATGTGCTAAATAACATCAGGCTTGGATGATATGTCAATTGGGTTTGTCTGAGTAATGTTGCAAAGGTTTCCTTCAGAATCTGTATCTTGTAGCAATATAGGACTTTGAGGAACGTTGACAATATTAATAGGAAACAAGGATGCAAAATCATGGCTGCCCAAACTGGTATTGGGGAGGAACATGGATCTATGATGGTGATCCTCCCAAATGGGCTCATCCGTATTCATGATCTCTATAATGGACTCGTCAGAAGGAAAATCCTCGGAGAGATAATCTAGAATCAGAAAAGAAGATTCTAACTAGTACAGTAAATGGTAAGGATCTAAAGCCACTAAATTAAGGTCATCAGTGTGATCATTGAAACAAGTTTGAATGGTGTCATACATAGCTTCGTGCAAGCTCAATGAGGTGGACTCAAAAACATTTTTACCCTTGGGCTCAAAATCAAATGAGGCAAACATATGTGCTGTCGTGGTATCCGTGGTGGGAGGAGTAGACGGAAAAATCCCCATAAGGGATGAATCCTTCAACATACCTAACCCAATTGAATGGTAAGGAGGAGGGGACTCACCTAACATGGGGATATTATTAGCCGTTGAGGTAGTAATATTCGATGTATAAAAATCAAGTTGGTCAATGGTAACAATTCTCCCAAGATGTGGGAATTGGACTGTTTGAAATACTGTTGAAGCAATAGCAGCCATGGCATAGAACCAATTCCTTCCTAAAAGGAGGTTATAATCCAAAGGGGTATCTACCACTTCTACTTAGATGGAAACAGTTTTGCACCCCAGCTCGACCGCGAGGGCTGATATGAGACCATGGGGTTGGAAACCCCATCCATCAAAGGCTTTAAGGGTCATCGATGATGTAACAAGCTTGAGAGAGCCAAGAGCTTTCCAACAAGTTAGAGATAACACCGAGGTCGAAGCTCCTTCATCTAGTACCATTCGAAAGACTTTATTTCCCACTACTTTCATAATGATCTGAAAAGAAAGTTTATGCGGTAATCTAGGTTTATAGTTCTCAACATTGAAGTGAATCAAGTTAGTGTTGTCTGGGTCTAAATCCCCTAAATGTGTCAACAATTTCTTGCGCTGTGTGGGGGGAACTTTGGAGTACTTCTAGGGTAGACATCGCACAAGGTGCCTGAGCAAGATCTTCAACTACATTATAGAATTGAGCAGCTCAGGCATTGGGATTAAAGACAGCCTTCTGAATAGTACTCTTTGGTGGGCACAAAATCATGTCAAGAGTAGGCTTCTCGATAGACAAGGGAACAGTAGACGAGGATTCTGGAGAACTAGTAGAGGGAGCTTTCCCTAAAGAAGATTGATCTTCTTTCTTATCTGTAGGTTTATCATAATTTTGGCTTCGAGTTTGCAAATGGATTGTATCTGAGGACATCATATGAATTTCCTCTGATGAACTAGAGTTACTCTGGTTAGACATGTGGTCTACTAGTTTTTGTTGAGAGGGAAAGGGATCCGTAAGTACTACAGGTGCGGGATTAGACTTTAGAAACTAAGAGATTTCGTCCCGATGGGGACACTCCTTTGAAAAATGGTCACCACTGCATAATAGACAAGGATATTTAGCCTTCCTTTTCCCTTTGGCGTTGTCATTATTGGTGGATCGTAGGGTTTCCTATTGGTTTCCGTGTTTTTTATTTCTATTTTTACCTTTCTTTTTGTTACCCGAGGTTTGAGTACTTTGAATAGAATTGATCTCAGCAAAAACCTTGGGAGTCGAAGGAGTGGCTGTTTGGGTTTGCTTGGCAGGTTTCGCTATGGATGTGGACTGGATTGAATCAACAATCCCATCAACAAGTACTTCTGCTGGTGGCTTGGTAGGGTCAGTGCTGGGGCAAGGAGATTGAGGAATCGGGTTAGAAAGAGTCCCAGACTAGGAATAGACCAATTCTAGGTACTAAGCCTGACTAATATCCTTCTCTTTGGCAACGGCACCATCCATGGCCACATATTGGGAAATAGGAGGCAACAAGGACTTAGTGAACTAATCATCTAACAAATGATTCGGAATAGGGGCCTTAATAAGCCTTCTCCACCTTCTCCACTCATGAATATGATAAAAAATGTGGGTGGAGGTGTTCTGTCATAGAGAAGTTAAAAGTTCAATGCCCGTTTCATAACGGATAGGGATTTGAAAGTGCATAAGAAATACAGTTGCCAAAGAGCTAAAATCCACAAACGAATGTTGTGGGAGTTCAATGCACCATTTCGCGGCCGTACCGGTCAAAGTTCGCTAAAAGAGTCATAATTGAATAGAATCATCCATGAGGGAATTCGAGGAACACCACAAATGAAAAGTCATAACATGGTTCCGCGGATCTGCACCCTGCTTCATACCGAATTTCAGAATATCCAATGGTAACTTTACCCGAATGGTAGGCCACAAGGGATTGTGTCAAATGGGATCATTAATCAACTTGGATAAATCAAGCAAGTCCAAAGTTGCTAGGAAAGGTAACTGTCTATTGGGTTGCACATACTGGTAATATTGATATGGCATATAATTACTAGTAGGACCATAGGTATACTGATAAACAGGTTGTTATGAGGAAGAACCACCAAAGGATCCACCCATTGGGGGTTGATTTCTAGAATTAGGACCACTAGGACCACCAAGGCCTCGAAGAGGAGGACTTCCAGAGCCACCGGGACCACTAGGACCACCAGGACCACCAGGACCACCAGGACCATTAGGAGGCAGACCACCAAACCCTCTAGAGCCTCCAGGAGGTGGTAAACCTCCAAAGCCACCAGAACCACTAGGTGGAGGGTCACCAAACCCTCTAGAGCCATAAGGAGGAAAGACACTAGGTCCCACAGGACCACTAGGACCCCCAGGAACATAAGGAGGAAAGTTTCCATATCCTCTAGGACCATGAGGTCCCCCAAGGGGAGGACCTCCATAAGGTGTTCCTCCCACACCTCCTGCAGTATGTATAGGTATCCCTCCCATGGATGGCATGTAAGACCAGTTGGGTTTCCCCCATGGCGTAAAACTGTTACTAGGGTATGGAATTTTGGTATAAGGCATTCCTGTAGGATTAGATGGATGATTACCTATAGGTATTTGATAACCATAACCACTAGAAGACTGAATGGTAACAGGTTGTTTCCACAAGGGATGACCTGAAATAGATGGGGGATTTACCACATTAGTGTGGGTGGGAGGGACAAAAACATTAGATGTTTATATGTTAGAGATCTGCCCTTGACTAGGTACAACTCTGGTCTTAGATAATGTAGATTGTGCTGGGGTTTCCCCTCAGCATTAGAAGGTACTGAAGAAACAAGAATTGAAGGTTGTCCCCAAATGCAAAAGACCTGGGAAGATTTGGAACAGACATAAGATGAGAGGTGAGAGGGGTGGAAATTTGACCTGGGTTGTGGGTTGTTAATGGAAAATCTATAATCAGTTCAATGGGTCTCATAGAATCGGCCAGTGAATGATATCCCATAGGAAGAGATGTGGAACGTATTGGTGTAGAGCCTAATAGGTCATCAATCTTCTTTTCTACCTTCTGTGCACGGAGAACAGCAACACGGTATTGCCTGCAATCCTCTTCATCATTAGGAGAACGTACATGGGTGCCAAATGAGGCAATGGCCTATCCAATAGGTGTCTCCCAAAAAGGAGCATTAGGACCAAATTCTGGATGGGTTGCATCATCAACATGACCTTCCAAGGGAGAATGGAATGATGGATTTCCTCAAGAAGGTTGTTGGACCAAGGGAGGCAAGTGTGAAGAATATGGTACTCCACTTTCCACTACCACATTATCTCCCACTTGGGAGGTAGTAGAAACTCCTTGGCCGATAGCTTCCATTGGAATTTCTCCTGAAACATGAATAAAATCAGGTGGCAAGCCTCGTACTATTCTAGACTATCTTAACTCAGCTAGTTTGTATAGTTCCTATCTAACCTAGGGTCTGAAAATCTAGAAAAACACACCAAAAGACTTCCCTACTCAAACTATAGGTCAAAATAAGCATACTTAAAATGACAGGAGGAGTTCAAAATTCAGGTCTCTCACTAGGATTGTCAAGAAGCTGCCACTCGCGATATACCTTGAGGGTACGTGCATAGTAATCTCCCCGAATGCTGTTTTTGGTGTATGGCTCCAAACAAGATGGCCAAAGGGATTTTCTCAGATAGATAAGGTACCCTAGTGGGGTCTCCCGATATACTCAAAGTACGTGGGAGCTTGAATCGGTAGTAGTGTTGTCTAATGCATAGCCATACTGAAGGGGCCTTTTGATATACAATCGAGTACATTGAGTACCTTTCTATATACCTCAAGGGTACATGAAAGACCCTTCAATATACCAATAGTACGTGGAAGGACCGCACAAATCCTGGAATGTAATGCTGGCAAATAACGACAGCTCCTACGTTTTACGACGCCTGAACATGTCTCTAACCTATCACTCAAGTTACTATGTAAATTTTAACCTACAACTATCGTTAATTTTAACTTGTACGGTTAGGTGAATGCATGATGTTTTGACAGAAAAGTAAAACCATGCAATATGCTTATGCAAATGTTCACTTTACTGTTAAGTATGCCTACTTACAGGAGGGAAGAGAGTGTTTTTCTTTTTGTTTCAAAACCAAAAATCATTCCAATCAACAGTCATGAACATTAAATCAAAGACAAGCAAACACTTTTACAAACCAAATTATTCTTTTCGAAAGCAAATGAGAAGGGTGAGAATATCTTTTCCTAAAAGAACAACACCAAGCACACCTATATGCCAATGCACTCGAACTTTTCAAATTTCTTAAAAACATAAGCAAATCTAACTTAAAACTACCATTTTTTTATTTTGATCAAGATAGTCCTATATGCATGAGAGACAAAAGATCATAAAGGTCCTGAAAGCTTGTAAATCCAATCAAAAAACCCAAATCCAACACTCAAATATGATGTCCTAATCTCAAGCAAAACTTTTCTTTTTTGAAGGAAAGAAAAAGAAGTTTACTATGCAAGCAAGAAATGAAATCTAGAAGCTAATCTAGTGTTCTTCTTTCAGTATATGCAACAAAAAGAGACTTCAATCAACACCCTAGCTTTCGGAAAACAAGAAATCCTTCTTTAATCACAACCAACAGGCAAGAAGCGGATAAACAATAAAAAAGACTAAACAAAATTTTGAAATTCCACTCAAATCACTCTTAAACTATCAAAGTAGCAAGCCACACACATCAAATTCAATAACACAAGCATGATAACAGAACTGAAAGTAATCAAAATTCCAAATTTTTACAAAGAAAAATGAGGAAAAATAGTTTTGGACTAATTCCTACTTGGCACCGCATTTCGTAGGTGTTGACAGAGCATTTCCAAGACAGCACCACTCCTTGCAAACCAGATACAGGCGGTGGCACTGCTTACTGCTCACTATGTTCAAGCGATGGTACCGCTTTTCGTACACAGCATGGGCGTGGTTCCCTATAGATGGCCAAAACAAAACAAAAAATGATGGATCAAGCCAAAAAAGACTAGATCAAGGCAAATACTGTTGAATTGAATGTGGTAACAAAGCATAAAAGACTGAAATGACTCAGATCTAGATAGATCTGGAAATTTCAAACCCAAATAATACAAATTAGAAAGTAGATCTAACTGAAAAGAGTTGAATAAAATGGAGCCTGGATTCGGACAAGAGTTGCAGACTGAGGAAGATCAAAACAACTGAATACCAATCCCCAGTAGAGTTTCCATATTTGTTAGCTAGAATATTTCACCTCCTGTGGATAGCAAGGTGTTCCACTGGTCTGAATGGTTCAGATCTAGAACAAATAGAGGATAGAGGTTGAAGACTCTCCCTGGATGTTGTAGATATCTGGAATACAAGGCTTTGATAGTTCACTTGTGTACCTGCAAAAAATCTCAACACGAAACAAATAAAAGAAACCAGAATATGATCTACTAATATATGCTAGTGACTAAGGAATCTAGCAACATACATATGTGAAATCACAAGAACAACATCATATGTGGGATAGAAATCAACTTCCATTAGAAATATGAAGAAGTTTACAACCAAGCGTTAGTGTTGACATGCATCTCCATGAAACCAAATCTTCATCCCCAAAAGCTCTGATTCTAGCTCTCTATGCTCTCTCTAAATGATCTTGGGCCAAGAATCAATCCAATAGCATAACAATACCTTCAATGTTATCCCCTAAACCATGGCTATGAGCTCATATTTATAGGGCTTTAATGGATAGAGATGGTTGAGAAATTAGTGGGTGAGGTGGCCTTTAGGATCCTAGGATGAGGGATCTTGAGCTCAACCAACCCACAACAGTAGGGATAAGATAGTACACGAGGCTTATCATCTAGAAGCCTCGAGAAACTTCTCTTTTTCCCTTTTTACCCAGGGTACCGTGCTTCTCCTTCTATGACAGAGCAGTTTTGGTAATAACTACCTATGGACCAAGGGAAATGGTTAGTGGCACCGCTTGTGGACAACCGATGAAGGACAGTGCAAGTAGGGGTACCACTCTTGGATAAAGGGGCATGTGTGGTGCTTGGAATTTGCATGACAGATTGATGAAAAACCATTTAGTTTCCACTCCAGAAGCTAGGATTCAGGGCAAGTAGGTATCTCAAATGTCTTATC
Organism: Pseudotsuga menziesii; assembly: GCA_001517045.1. NCBI lineage: Eukaryota > Viridiplantae > Streptophyta > Pinopsida > Pinales > Pinaceae > Pseudotsuga > Pseudotsuga menziesii. The sequence goes on from LPNX010808323.1 coordinate 353,151, forward strand.
ACATGATGATGACAAGATTTTGGCATAACATAACACATCCTGCTCACAATGATGGAAGAGTTTTTCACTTCCATCTAGGCTAGAACACATCCTTCTCACAATGATGGAATATTTCCTCACTTTCATCCAGGCTGAAACCACATCCTACTCACAAAGATGGAAGAACTCTGTTCTTCCACATAGGCTGAAACCACATCCTGCTCACAATGATGAAAGACTCTCATCTAGGCTGGAACACATCCTTCTCACAATGATGAAAGATTTATGCACTTACATTAATCCAGGCGGGAACACATTCTACTCACAATGATGAAAAGGCTTTGCACTTACATCCATCCAGGTGGGAACACATCTTGTTCACAATGATGGAAGGGCTCTGCACTTACATCTATCTAGGAAAGAACACATCCTACTCACAATGATGGAAGTGATTTCACTCATATATGATCTTGTAGGAAGCAATCCTATAGTCATATCAGAATGCCCATAGTCCTCGACTGAGCTACTTGGTAACTGACCAGGTGCCTCCATTCTCCTCAAGAATGGAATTTTCCCTTACATCCGACCTACTCATCGGAATGGCCAACACTCACATCTGACATGGAAGGAACTTAATCCTTTAGCCATGACAAAATGGTTCATCCCTTACATCTAATAAAGTGGGAACACATCCCTCTATCACATCAGAATGACTACTCAGTCGTAGACTGAGTTCTCATGGTACCTCACTAGGTAGCTCAATTCAAAGAAACACAATTGCCCTTACATCTGTCCTATTCGATAGAATGGCCAGCACTCATATCTGGCATGGAAGGAAGCAATCCTCTCACCATGATAGAATGGCTCAACCCTTATATCTGACCTACTCATCATAATGGCTATGGATCTTAGCACTCATATCTAACATGGAAGGAACCAATCCTCTCACCATGATAGAATGGCTCGGCCCTTATATCTGACCTACTCATCAGAATGGATATGGATCTCAACACTCATATCTGACATGGAAGGAACCAATCCTCTCACCATGATAGAATGGCTCAGCCCTTATATCTCACCTACTCGTCAGAATGGCTATGGATCTCAGCACTCATATCTGACATGGAAGGAACCAATCCTCTCACCATCACAAAATGGCTCAGCCCTTACATCTGACCATGGAAGGAACCAATCCTCTCACCATGTCAGAATGGCTATGGGACTCATCACTTTCCCTTGGAGGAAACCTTAATCTGGAGAACACCAAGCTTCTCCTTGAAGTACTCGAACTTTAGCCTAGCTAATGGCTTCGTCAATAAATCAGCTATATATTCCTTCATCGCAACATACTGGATCTTCACTACTCCCATTTGCACCATATCCCTGATATAGTGATACTTGATCTTGATATGCTTCGACTTGTCATGGAGCATTGGATTCTCTGACAACTTCACGCAACTTTGGTTGTCACAATGTGTACAAGTAGCATCCAACTAGAGATCAAATAAATTAGACAGTAGCTTCCTCAGCCATACTGCCTCACATCTAGCTGAACAAGCTGTGACATACTCTACTTTAGCTATACTCAGTGCCACACAGGATTGCTTCATGCTAAACCAAGAGATCACACCTAATCCCATACTGAAGCAACACCCTAAAGTGCTCTTCCTATCGATGGCACTACCTGCCCAATCTGAATCAAAATAACCCTCTAGGTTAATCTTCTAATTCACATCATACTTGATCCCATAATCAACTGTACTCCTCAGGTACCTCAGAATATGCTTTGCAGCAATCAAATGAACATGTATCGGATCTATCAAGAACTGGCTCAAGGCATTCACAGCAAAGCAAATGTATGGTCTCGTGTTCATCAAATACATCAAGGACCCAATCATCTCACGATACATCCTAGCATCAACCGTCTCTGATGAAGCATCACTTAACAGCTTTAGGTTCAATGCCATAGGTGTGGTCATGTAGTCCATAATCCTGAAGCTATTCAAGATCTCTACTAAATACTTCCCTTTTCCACACCTTCATGCCTAGAAAATAGTGTGTCGACACATAACAGGAGCGTCACTAGTCTTCCACCTTCAACCTTAAGGCAAAGGTTGGAATCCACTTTACTTTCAGTAAATCCTAGCATCATCAGTAATCTGTCCATCCTGTTGTACCATGTCGAAACACATGATCGTCTACAGTCACTCCCTCTGAAGCATCATACTCCCTTTGTCTTTTGTACTCTATGCACTGAAACATTCTATACCGGAGTGACAAGTAGCTTCCTATGCTACTAATCTTCTATGTATCCATCTAGGATCACTGGATACTAAGATCCTCTATCTTAAACTTTTTCAAAAGTTCATCTCGCACCCATATGTGATCTTGTCATCCTCTATCAACCTTGTAGCAAAGGTTTAGATATTCATCAAGCTACTCATGTATGTGTTATCCCATTGGTGTCTTCTGAGCTCGTACAAGGTCTTCTTTCATTTTCACACATGATTTTTCCTGTCATGTGTCTCAACTCCCACTGGTTGCAAATGTCTCTTCAAATCTTTCCTTGTATCCCATGATGTTTCCATCTACTGCATGATGGAACTACAAACTTCCCTTCATGTATCGATATTGCGTCCTAGACATAATTCTTCTTGAACTAATCTTCCCTTTCTTCTTGAAATATTCTACACCAATGATGTCACTGTATTCGTCATATTATTTTTCATCTTTGAACTGCCGTCACTTGTTCTCCAGAACAAGTCTCATTCTTCTTTGCTTTTAGGCGATTATGTACGCGATCTTTCCTACAAGTTAAATGCATTTATATGGTTAGAAATATTTCATAATGAATATTCATACTGGCAAGTTCTTATGCATAAATATATGATCATGCAACTACTTTACCCAATACAACATCCATCCATATCTCACTGAAACTTTCTAGATGCCTTCCATCTCTACTAGGACAACATTGAGATTGTGCACTAATCCAATATGTCAGCAAACAGGTTTCATTCTAGATAAGTAGAAATGGAGAGTTGTATAGCACCATGAGCTACTTACCCATCACATGCATATTAGTAGTATACTGTCATTAATGCAAACATCCTATCATGCATAATACATCAACTGAATATAAACAAATGCATAACAAAACAATATCATGAAATGACAATTGAATACTTATCTTTATTTGTTTTGTGGGTAGACTCCTTCTTGAGCCTTCAGCTTCATCGTCTTCTTCATTCATGATAGCATCATTTCTTATCCAAATGCTAAGGTGGATAAGAGGTGCTTCAAGATTTGAGTTCTTCATATTCCTCATTGCTTGAGGGATCTTCTTTGGATGGTGAGAGCTTGATATTCAATTGATCCCATCTTCTCTTCTCTTCTTATGAGTCGATCTTCTTCTTCTTCCCAGAGTCTACTGAAAGTAATCACTTCCTTCTAGCACACATTCCTTGAATGAATGAATCCCATGATCTTGGGAGGACATTCAAGGTGGCCATCACCACTTCTACATTCTTCGCTTCTTCTTTTACCGCTTCAAGTTGTTCTTTGATTTGAGAGACCCTTATGACTGCACGGTCTCTACATTCTGGATCTTCACATTCTTCAACCGGTTTCTTAAGGTCATCTTCTCATGCATGTTCTTCCCTTAAAATATCTTGGTCAAGGAATCAAACATCTTCGATGTCTTTAGGGAAGACACTTGTGGTACAATTTGATCTGTGATTGAATCAACAATGATCTTCTTGGCCTTGACCAAGTTCTTCTTGTGTAAGGCTTCTAACCTCATCTCCCTTCTAACCTCATCTCCCTCTGGAACTAGAACCTCTCTACTCATGTAGGTGTCCAATTCATTTTCTTCAGAGAGATCATATACTTACATACTTGGAATTTGTCAACTTCACAAATCTTATCATCAAGCTGATGTTATAGATCACTTGAAATGAGAACCTCAAATGGAAATAGCAAAAGATTAGATCTTACCATTTTGAGGTGTCCGTCCTGGTTCCATAGCTGGCTGATATAGGGTTTGTCATTGAAACCCTAATTTTCAAAACATGGAATATTTCAGATCTGATTGAATAGAAAGATACAACTCTTCAAATGGAGCTGTCCAATGTACTCCTTTTCTGAAATCAATGGAGGGAAGCTCCCGGAACATGAAGCCCTAGTTTTCCAATTTATTCTGCAGAAATGTCTGTCCCTGTTTCTATGATATCTATGAAATTACTGATCCTATGTGTCTTAAATTTTTCATTGAGGTAACCTCACATACCCCTGATCCAACACCATAGGTTTCCTCAGAATTGGTTTCACCAATGGGGATTTATAATCCTTTTCCCAAGGTGATCTGTTACAAGACTGTTCAGAACAACAAAGTTGTATGAACTACCACGTGTCAGTGGTTCATCTTCTGAGTCTGAAATTTGGACCAAGGAAATAAAATCCTATTCCCTTTCTGTAAAATCTTCAAAAAATCCATTTGGACCTTTGTATCCCAAGATATAGAAATTATCCCCAGGTATCCTGTTTAGGGATGAATTCTTGAAGAGGCTAGAACCCTAACTTGGAGGGATCATATATCCCATAATATAATGAATATGAGGCTGAATTTTGGATACAGTGCTCATTAGGATTGTGTCTTCAGCCCATGAAATTTTCAACTCTTGGTCCTTCACAAATATATGGATATAGTGAATTTACCAAAACTTAGTAGTTTTAGTATTTAGGGTTTTTCTATCTCCGGGTCAAACTAGGGTTTGACTTTCCTGGAGTTTCACCCAACCAAATTTCTTGATCCAGGTCTCTAAACTTCTATTTTGATGAGGATAACAATCCTATGCTGGGCTCACTCAAAAATTCCTCTTCTGTAGAAAGCCCTAATTTGCGTATCGAAAACTGAAAATGCTCAGAATCAAATTCCGCTTCTATAGAAAGATGTGCCCTTCAATGGAGTGTCAGCCTAGCATAATTTTGCTGATGGATTGTGGAGAGAGACCCACAAATTAATAAGCCCTATATTTTTCAGCTGCACAATGTCTTCTTCTCAGGTTAGCTCTGATACCATGTTATATTTTTATCATTCAAGCTAGCATTATGATCTTAGGATCTTTAACTGAGAGAATAACAAGCACAACACAAGAGACAAGAGACACAAATAATTTTCCTTGGGAAAACCATAAAAAAGAAAACCCCACAAATTTCTTAGAGATAGAATCAACACCAAAGGTAAAACTGGAAAACAGTAAGATGATCTCCCGACAGTAGCAGTCTCTCTCTCTCACACTGAGAGAGCTTCTCCTCTCTCACTCATGCACCCCAATGAGTGAGTGTGTGTGTGTGTGATTATATTAAATAGAGAGGCTCTCACTCTCTATTTATATTCTTCCATTCACTTGGAACCCACTCCAAGATGTCAGCCTCACTTAACAATTACTTACTAGAGCCGACATCTATAGGAGTGTCTAATAACCCTAGTGCCCCACAACTTGTGGGGACTTTGCCTCCTCCGACCAATAGGAGGGTAACACAATGGTGGGGACTATTGCCCCAATTTATAATGACTCACCTAGGGTTGAATTCACTAGTATAGTCTAATAAACCAAGGGCCCCACAACTGTGGGGACTTTAACCCTTGACCAATAGGAGGGTTACCCACAATGACTTGACATGACTTTCTCATTATAGAAACTTCCCGGAATAAACATCGAGGTATGACGTGACTCAAATACATTAAAATACATCCTGAAATAAACATCAGGTTACAATACATAAGAAATATGAATGAATACATTCCAAAGTTACAATCACATCGACAATTACTGTGCTTATATGCTTTAAGTCTTGCATCTTGTTATCTTTTTCTTTCATTGGTTAACTTCAAAACTCCTAAACAACTTAATCATTATAACACCATCACACTAAGTAATAAGACTAAGTAATTTAATAGGGTCTACCCCCCTTGGCTTCGTTAGGAGTTAGCCTGAATAGAGGAGTCAAGAACAAGGTGACATCCTTGACTCGAGACTTGCCCCCAAGGACACACCGAGTGGCTTGAAGTTTTCTACCACGTAACCCAGGTGTGTGAAAGGAGGAAATAGGTAGTGGGAGTAGAAAGAATTTCTACAATGGATGGATTTTCAGGATACAACTAGATAAAATTTCTTCCTGACGACCAAGAGAAGACAACCTTTACTACACCATGGGGAACTTTCATGTATGCAAAAATTCCTTTTGGGTTAATGAATGCAAGAGCTACTTTTCAGAAAGAAATAGACATAGATTTTACTAAGGAGAAGGATAAATTTGTTGTAATTTATATGGATGACATCATAGTTTATTCCAAGTCTGATAAATATCATATAAAACATATGGAAAAGGTATTTTAAAGTGTAGGAGGTATGGTATTTCTCTCAACCCTAGAAAGTTTAATTTTGCTATGAAAGAGGCAAAATTATTGGGTCATATCATATCAAAGGACGATATTAGGATTGACCCAGACAGAGTGAATGCTATTTTGAAGGTAGAGGAGCCAACAAATAAAAAGGAAGTTCAATCATTTATTGGTTAAGTAAACTTATTAAGAAGATTTATCCCTAGTTTTGCAGGGATATTAAGGAATGTTACAAACATGCTGAAAAAGGATAATGAAATTAAATGGACTATATATGCCATGCAATATTTTAATAATATCAAAAAGGTAATCATAGAGGACCTTGTTTTAGTGAGTCTTGATTTTTCTAGAGATTTTTTTATTTTCTCTTATTGCTCTAAACATACAATAGTTGGAGTCTTGCTGCAGAAGAACCAACAAAATGTTGAACAACCCATTGCTTTCTTTGGTAAGGTGTTGTGAGATGGGGAATTAAAGTATGATATCATGGATAAATAGGCTTATGCCTTAGTGAAGTATTTGAAATATTTCAGAGTGTACATTCTACATTCCCATATTATAGCATATGTACCTAGTAATGTAGTAAAGAATATTCTTATTCAACCTGATCTAGAGGGAAAAAGAGCAAAGTGGAAAGGAGTTATGTTAGAGTATGATTTGGAGATTAGGACTACAAAACTGGTGAAAGGACAAGGAATGGAAAAGATAATGACTAATTCAAATTGTGAATCCTTACAGTTGAATTTTTTATATAATCATTTAAGTGAGATAGACTCGGAATTGCAGGTGATTTCTGATTTCACTTTATCTCCTTGGTATAGTGATATTGTCTTTATTCTACAAAATTTACAGGCACCTCCAAGATTAAGTAAAACTAGGGCTAGATCAGTGAAATCAAAAGAATCAAAGTTTTGTATCATGAATCAATATTTATATTGGAAGGATCCAGGAGGTATCTTGCTCAATTTCCTATTGGAAAATGAATCTCAACAAACTATGAAAGATTTTCATCAAGGAGCATGTGGTGGCCATAATTTCTGGAATGTCACTACAAATAAAATTTTGAGGGCTAGGTTTAATTGGAAAACCATGTTTTCTGATATTTACGAAGAGATTACAACCTATCATCAATGCCAAATATTTGAAGGAAAGAGAAAGTTGGTACCTTTACCACTTAATCTTATTTGAGTTGAAGCCCCTTTTCAACAGTGGGGGTTAGAATTCATTAGGGAAATTAATCCAAACTCTTATGGCCAACATAGATGGATCCTCACTGCTACTGATTATTTTACCAAATTGATTGAGCCTATACCTACCAAGAGAGATATTGATGCTTTCATCATGGATTTTATGGAGAACAACTTTATTTCAAGGTTTGGGTGTCCTAAATGGCTTGTGACTGATAATGCACAAGCTTTCAAGTCAAAAAAGATGATTAAATTTTTCCATAAGTATCATATCAATCTGAATCACTCTACTGCATACTATCCTCAAGGAAATGGGCTTGAAGAATCTTCAAACAAAAGTATGGTAAGGATAATCAAGAAGTTGTTGGAGGAGAACATGAGAGCTTGGCATACAAAGATAAAGTATTTTTTATTGGCAGAAAGAATAATCACTAAAATAGCCATTGGCATGTCACATTTCCATATAGTATATGGGGCAGAGGTGGTTTTTTGAGTTTCTTTCATTTTTCCTGTAATGAAGTTACTACAAGAACAGGAGGAGGAGACAAATCACATGTAGAGAAGAATCAATCATATTATTGAGCTGAATGAGGTCAAGGAGAAAGCTTATAATAAGGTGCAGGTACATCCAGAGAAAGTGAAGAATACTTTTGATAGAAAGGATAAAGAAGATTAGTTTTAGGTTGATGATCTAGTTTTGAAGTGGGATGCACCTAAAGAATACAAACACAGAAGATTTGACCATATGTGGAGAGGACCATACATCATTGTTTCCAACGTAGGAGATGATTCATTCATTTTGGAACATCAAGATGGGGTTTAGCTGAAAGGAGGCCCTATAAATGGAAGATTTATGAAACATTGTTTTTCTTAAGATGGAAGGTAACTTTTGTATATTAGTCGTACATATTTATTTAATTGGAAAATCAATACATATGAAAAATTGAAGGATTTAAAGATCGAAGAGAAGAACCTAAGATATTGAAAAGATCTCATTTTTTCTTTTATATTATTAATAAAAAAAGGAAAAAGAATTTTGATTTGTTAAGTTTTTGAAAACAAATGATAGAAAATTTGGCACAGGTGTACGGGTTCTTTGCTACCTCGCAGGGAGGATAGTATCCCCAATTATAGCCATCTATTAGCACCATTTTTGTTTGCAGTTGGATAGGTTAGACCTAAACAGAAATAAGGTATGGTATAGAACATTTTGATGATATGACAAAGGGTGTTTTTAAAAGGTTCTTAAAGGATGGTTAAAGGGGCTAACTCTGAATTCAAAACCTATATTTCTTAGAAAATCATGGGTTAAGCCTTGGAAATAGATGTAAAATTGAAAATGTACACATGTGGTATAGACCAAAAGGTTTGGATGGTTCAGATATTCAGAAAGAAAGATCAACTATTGATATTCAATCCACCACCAAGAGATGCAAGGTAAAAAAACAATTGATGACCAGCGAAAAGGTTTAAAGGGTATCCTAGATCTGCAGTCATGAAAAAAGTGGAAGAGATATCTACGGCTAGAGATGATTCCATTGGTGATACTTACATGGAGAAACAAAATTTTCCAATCAACGGGAAAGATTACGGCCCACACAAATCTACAGTGGGGATTTAAAGATGAAAATGATCTATGGTGCATAAATATTTCATTGTTGGAATGTTGGAGTAGGGTCCCGCAGCTACAAGAAAAGCTGTTGTTTTCGAACGAGTAAGTCAAAGGTAATAGTACCTGAGCAGCCGAGAAGAGAGAGCTCACCCACTGAACTTAAGGCAGCGGCGTAGATAAGAGACCTCAGCTACCCTCATTAATGGAGAAGGAGCAGTAGACCGAGGTATTGAAGACGAAGGACAGAAAAGGAAGCGGCGCCGGTACCCATGGTCAGTGCCACGAAGCGTGGAAGACTGCAGGAAGATGTGGTGTGACGGAAAGCAGCAGCTCAAGTACAAATACCTGGACTGTCATAGTTAGGGTTTTTGGGTTACTATTGGGATAATCCCATAGTGTTGTAATGGCAAGACCTTTGGGCCGCCTATAAAGGGATGTATTTTGTATTGTAAAAGGTTAGCTAATTAGCTATTCAGACATTTAGCTAGCTAAGTTGTTCAAATACTTAGCTAGTCTGAGAGTCAAGTAGTATATTAGCTCATAGTTAGTTTGTATTGTAATAGAGTTGAGCTCTGGTTCTATTATTTCAGTCTCTAGTTATCTTACTGTAACCAGTAGCCGATTCCAGGAGCATGTATGTAACAATCCGCAGGGATTGACAGAGAGAGAGAGAGAGGAAGAGTATATTGTAAGAAGGAAATATAGTAAGAGAAGAGATCTAAGAGAGAAGGGCTCCCGACAGTGTGTGCGGAGTTACCCAGAAGATCTCTAGCTGCACAATAGGTTGCAGTAGAACTGTGTACCCTCTCAAGATATAATAAACACAGTTCTGTGGACGTAGCTTCTACCCTAGAAGTGAACCAAGTAAAATAATTGTGTTGTGTGACTATTTCATGTGATTGTGCTTTACTTAGTTGACATCTGTTATCTATTACATGAATGTTGTATATCAGTTAGTTAATGTCTGTATGTTCTCATTCAGTTACAGCATTATAGAAGGTTGAAGGTGAGTTTAAGTGTATCAAGTGTCTGCATATGAGTTTATCAGTGCTTGTTTCACACAGTAAGAATCACTCTGTTAAGTGTTTCCAGTATACTTATTCAGCAAGTTAAGCATAGTTGATGTTGAGTGTGTTGAACCGTGGAAGTTCAAGTAAGATTGTTTAACACCCCGTCGAAGGTCAGCCGAGTTATTCCACCCAGTGAGAAAGCCTTAGGACCTTGAGAATCGCATTAGGCCATACTATAAGAGATATCGCATTAACAGAAGGTGATATCACATCGTCAGAGGAGCTGTGGTGTGAGATATCGCAGATAGAGATAAAACCGAAAGGGAGAGTTTGTGCATCATCCTAGTCGCTACGATGTGATAAAATTCCCTCCCATGCTCGAGTCCGTGAGTAAGAGAGGATTGTGACTCGCAGAGAGATCTCGCTGGCTAAGAAGAACCGCGAGACCCTAGGATGCTACAGAACCTGGTTGGGGACACCTGAGTCTTCGGCCAACCCATAAGATCACTTCGGGTGAGACTTCAGGCCGTTTTGCGGTCTATCGCCGAAAGGGCCAGTGAGCTAGGGGTATTGTTGGTATATTTATGCAAGTAAACCCGGGTCTACCCATCATAGCCAACAAATGGTTCCGTTGTCAGCTTTGAACACATTACAGAGCTAATGTTCTGTTGGCATCCTACTAAAGAGGAACTCAACCAGTGGGTTGGGTCTAAGGAAAAATAATTTTCTGCGATAGAAAACAAGAGTCCTACGTTGAGTACAGAGGACTGGTTACAAAAACATATCTTTATAGACCTGCATACGATATTTTTTGCGACCGATGGAAACGAGCTGTGCAACTGGTTATCAAAGATGACAGATAAGCATATCTTCAAGAAGAAAAGGAACATTGTGTGGACACTGGAGCTGATTCACACCGTGAAGAGCATAGACAATCCCATTTCGCAAGCAATCGACTTCTGGCTTGCGAGTGTGCTAGAAGGCTTCGTCACAGAGTTTGCAGTTGAGAAGAGAAAAATATTCAGCGAGGCTGAGTGGTATTTCTTAAAAGGATATCGCGGTAAGTACCTAAACTCTTTAAACTTGTCCATTAAGATGTTATTACATGAAAAAGGAGTAATGGATATAGTCTCAAATCAATAAGCTAAGAAAGTGTAATTTCACAAGAGTTTGAGAGTGATTTTGATGACATTGGATGTACACGTAGTGGAAAGAAATATAAAGTAGATTTCAGATCTTCCATATTTGAAAACAGTTCAGATAATACTAGACAACAGAGTCATAGTAATATAGAAAGAACAGAAGGGGGTATCCCTTACCACCCTTATACTCCACAGAAAGCAACCGGGACTCAGAACAATCCCGTAGGAACTCCATCGAGTAGTTCACATACAGTACATACTGCCTCTACATCACCTCCACCTACACCACCAAGTGGTAGTAACACAACAAATCAGCATCTACCACGTAGAAATAGAATGGGGGATGACATGAAGCTACCTACCTTTAAGGGTACAGGGGAAGAAGACCCAGAACAACATTGGTTTCTATGTGAAGCCGTGTGGACCATTAAAGGAATCCAAGATGATAATATTAAACTTGTACAGTTGGTCACCACACTCAGAGAACGAGCCTTAACATGGTATATGAAGTATACCTCAACGATACCCATAACACTTGTACAGGTCTGGACTGCCATGATTAAAGAATTTAAGAAGCCCAAGTCCGAGTCACAGTGTATCACAGAGCTCAAAGACATTAAACAGTTACCTTTAGAGTCAGTATGGGACTTTGATCAGAAATTCAAAGCCCTTATAGACCAAGTTAGATTTGAGTTTGCGCCGGAGCAGCATAAGGAATGGTTTATTGCAGCACTTCTCCCTCACATCAGACTGCCACTAATGCAACAGAGACTCCGTACACAGGATGAAGCGTTGGAGATGGAAATGAAACTAGAGGCGTCACCTCTAGCTGAGACCAGTACAGGTATGACAAACCAGCAAAACCAGTTAGCAAATCTCACGTTACAGCTGCATGAGATTAAGAAAGGAAAAGAGATTGCACAAGAAATATGGTGTATAAAGTGTAAAGCACAAGGCCATACTAAAGATAATTGTCCAGTATTTGTTGAATACTTAACAAGTGGGGCTCCTAACCCCTTAGCACAAACTCAAGGCCCATGGTGTGAACTATGCAGAACAAGAGGACATCCACCTCAGCAATGCCCTTTAATTCAGAAGTATGTACAGACCCCTAAGAACTTATACTGTAACTTCTACAAGTCAGTAGGACACGACGAACATAACTGAAGAGCCTACGATCTCATGATAGAAAGAAAACATGACTTGTACAGAGTCCAATCAGAGACACCGGGTCCAGCAACAGGACCACAGCATGAACCGGCTCATGTTGGCCATGGAGGAGGATTCAGAGGATGAGGTCATGGAGGAGGCTTTGGCCATGGTGGAGGCTTTGGCCATGGCTGTGGACCGATCACTTGTTACAACTGTGGAGTTGTAGGACATTATTCTAGGGATTATCAGAGCCCTACTACCACATGTAACTATTGCAAATCTTACGATCACGCTATAGAATAATGTCCTACCTTGATAGCCAAGATCAGAGAACCTAAGCCAGTAGTACACCAGAACATTCAGCTTATTGCTGATGAGCAGAAAGAGCCAGAACCAAGAGTCAACATTGTGACTCGTAGCAGTGCTTCCACTAGTGGAACATTGCAGGATACCAAAGAGAACACAGGTCCAGAGTGGGTGCGCAAAGCTACTAATAAATCAACACCACTTAACCTGTAGAAAAATAAAGAGACATTTTAGGAAGCTAAAACTTTATTTAATGACCCTATACAATCAGGATCGTAGGTACTACTGTCTAGGGGCATACCACGGCAAACACCTTGTGGCGTTAGTCCTATGCAGACATCGCAGACTACCACATCAGGAAGGTGCGATGAGGATGAGTCGACAGGAAGCATACAATCCTTCCTGCGAAGTTTCTTGAAACTCATGAGAAATGAGAAAGCTATCGGAGAACTTCAGTGCATCATAGATCAGTGTCTTCCATCTTCTTCCGTGAGCAGTGCGTTGTTCATAATATTATGGGCCATACAAGAACAAGAAGAGAGATGCGACTTACAGCACAAGTTGGAGAATTTGAAATGGATGAGGTCATCCTAGACTTAGGATCGGAAGTTAATGATCTGACTAAGCAGACATGGGAACAGATGGGTAGCCCCAAGTTATCCAGATCACCTATCCATCTGTGCTTAGCCAATCAACAGAGGGTATCGCCATTGGGTCGATTACCGCAAGTGCCAGTTGACATAGATGGAGTTCATAGCTTTGCAGACTTTGAAGTTATATAAATCATTAGTGATAGTAGACCATATCCAGCTCTACTAGGTATTGATTGGGCAATCAATAACATGGTTGTTATCGACTTAAAGAAAAGACAAATGACCTTTGAGGATACACAGATCCGGGTCATCGCACCGTTGGATCCTTTTTAGGGTCCTAGATATATTGAACCTATCCGCGCAGAGGATGAGGTACGCAATATGGAGAGCCACTATTAGATGACAGCTAATCAGAGTGATTACATCAACCCGACCACAGAAGGAAACATCAGTTGGTAATGCGACAGCTCATGCGCATCAAATTCGGATGTTGGTCTAGAAAACTGTAGAACAGACTTTATGAAGTCTCAGCTCGCAGATGTGCGTTTATGACTAAGTCACTACGATGGATTGGCACAGAAATTAAGGATATTTCATCCTTCGATGGCTTAGCGGATGTCAATGACTTGTTATACCAGTTTGAACAAGAAATTCTCAGGAGCAGAAGATGTCATCTATTGACCTTGCAGTAAGAGCCACACCTACAAGATGGTGTCACACACATAAAGAACATATTGCATCATGGGATGACTTCAAGAGATTGATGGAGATCAGGTTTTCTAATGACAAGGAGTGTCTTCAGCAGAAGTATACAAGAGAAAGTGACCCCAGGTCACACATTTAGAGTTGTGAACAGAATTGGTCGGACATTCCCGAGGATGAATGGGTTCACCTATTCATTCACACTTTAGACCAAATTCCAAAGAATTGGTACACTAAGACCGAGTTTCGTAACCATTACATGGCTACTTATGATAGATAGCTTTGAACTCACTTTCACTTTTGAATCTGAGTATCCAAGCATTGATCAGGCTTTAGACATTATAAAGATTAAGATATTTGAGGACTGTACCCTATCAGTGCATACTTAGCCCAAGTGGACCATCCAGTTAGAGGATGTGCTCGAGTGTTATAACTTCGCAGCAGAACCAGAGGACAAGGATGAGGATCCTTGCAGCATCAACATCCCAGAGTCGGAAGGACTCACAATGTTGATGGACCAAAGCTAGAGACCCCAGCTATCACAGAGTCTATCAAGCTTAAGAAGATCAATATTGGCACAGACACAGAACCAAAGTTTGCCTCTATTGGAGACTATTGGGATGATGAAACGGTGGGACACATTGCATATCTATTACATGACTACCAGGACCTATTCCCCACTAAGTTCACAGAGATGAAGGGAATAGTTGGAGATTTGGGAGTCATGAGGATACCATTGAAATAGGATGCTAGGTCAGTTAAGTAGCGTCCGTACAGATTAAATCCTTGGCATAAAAAAAAAGTTAAGGATGAAATCAATAAGATGCTAGCAGCAGGTATCATTGAGCCCGTGGAAGAAAGCGAATGGGTTAGTCCCATGGTCATGCAAGAGAATAAAACCAAAGGAGAAATCAGAATTTGTGTCGATCTACGCAAACTCAACGATGCATCGCTTCATGACCCATTTCCGACACCTTTTACTGATGAAGTATTAGACAATGTGGGAGGACAGGAGGTCTACTCCTTCACCGATGGCTTTTTAGGCTATCACCATATCAGAATCCATCAAGAAGATCGATATAAGACAAATTTTGCGACAGAATGGGGCTCATTCTAGTATACGGTAATGCCCTTTGGTCTTAAAAATGCACCAGCTATTTTCTCCATAGTAGTAGTTGCTGTATTTAAGGAATACATCCATAAGTTTCTAGAAGTCTATTTTGATGATTGGACTGTATTTGGATTAATCGACAAGCACATAGGAGATTTAAGACTGATGTTAGAGAAATGTAGGCAATACCAAATTTCTCTTAACTTGAAAAAATGCATATTCTATGCGCCATTTGGTATTTTGTTGGATCATATTGTCTGTAGACAAGGCTTGATGGTAGATCCTACAAAGATTTCCATCATTGTAAATATTTCAGCACCCAACTCAGTTAAGCAATTGAGGACAGTGCTCGGTCATATCGGGTACTATAGAAAATTCATTAAAGGTTATGCAAATATCACAGCACCTATGGAAAAGCTATTAAAGAAAGATGTAAAATTCCTATGGAATGAGGAATGCCAGAAAAGTCTCGACACTCTTAAAGAGAAGATGGTTACAACACCCATCCTAGTATTTCCAGACTGGACCAAGCCATTCCATGTACATGTGGATGCATCTGGCATCGCACTGGGGATCGTTTTAACCCAACCAGGAGAAGGGGGTATCAATCACCCTATCGCATACTCAAGCAGAAAACTATCCACCACAGAAAAGAACTACACCACTACAGAAAGAGAAGGATTAGCCATGGTGTATGCTCTACAGAATTTCAGGAACTACCTGTTGGGTGCCTCATTCAAGATGTTTACTGACCATTCTGCTTTAAAGTACTTGTTCAATAAGCCAATGTTAGGGGGATGAATCTGCAGATGGTTACTCCTATTTCAGTAGTATGATTTTGAAATTATTGTAAAACCAGGGAGATTGAATGCCGGACCTGATCATCTGTCCCGAATAGACTTAGGTGAAGAACCAAGTAATCTAGAGGACAACTTTCCTGATGCGCATTTGTTTTCTATCCAGATCGTAGACGAGTACTATGCTGATATTATTCACTTTCTCACTACAGGATGGGCACCTGTTGAGTTTACTAAGCAGCAAAAGAAATAGCTAGTCGTTAAAGCAACAGACTTCACATTGATTGTAGGACAATTATACAAGTTAGGTACAGATGAAGTCCTATGCAAATGCGTTATGCCACACAAGAAAGAGGCCATTATCAGAGAATCACATTCGGGTACCACAGGAGGTCATTTCATAGGAAAGCCGACTGCGCAGAAAATCCTGACTGTAGGATTATGGTGGCCTATGCTGCATAAGGATACTAAGGAATTTTGCAGATGCTGCAATATCTGCCAGAGGGTAGGAAAACCCTCGCGAAGAGATGAAATGCCGCTGCGACCACAGATTACGCTGGGCGCATTTGAAAAGCGGGCTATAGATTTTGTGGGTCCTATCAACCCACCAGGAAAATGAACTGGTGCGAGATACATCATCACCAAAACAGAATACCTCACCAGATGGGCGGGGGCCAAAACAGTAAGGAATTGTGACGCTGCTACAGCTGCACAGTTCATTTTTTAAAACATCATCAGTAGATTTGGATGCCCAGTAATTTTGATGAGCGATCAAGGCACCCATTTCTTGTACCGCACCATTGGGGCCTTGACGGAGGAATTCCAGATACAGCACCATAAGAGCATGCCCTACCACCCACAAGCTAATGGTACGGTGGAGTCCTTTAACAAGATTCTAGAAAATGCTCTTACTAAGATCTGCAACAGTCAAAGAAATGATTGGGACCTTAGGGTTAATGCTGTGTTATGGGCTTATAGGACTACATGCAAGAAATTTACAGGACACACACCTTTCAGCTTGGTGTATGGACAAGAGGCTGTTATGCCCATGGACTATATTATTCCCAGTTTCAGAGTTGCTCAAATTACTGGGATGGCTGATACAGACACGATGAATGCAAGACTAGCACAGCTGCTTTCCTTAGAAGAAGATAGATTCATCGCAGGATTTCATCATAAAGTACAGAAGGCATGAGAGAAAGCTTGGCATGACAGGCATATAAAGAGCAAGATTTTTCAGATAGGAGACCTAGTGCTCCTCTATGACAGTAAGTTTGTGAAGTTTCCAGGAAATTTCAAGACGCATTGGTTGGGGCCATATCAGATAGAGCAAGTTACAGAGGGAGGTGTCGTTCAGCTCAACAAACTGAACGGGGAGCTTCTTCCCACTTTGATTAATGGCAGCAGGCTTAAGCTCTATAGTGATAGCCACCCCACATCCTAGCCTTAACTCAGACAGTTATGATAGTGCAGATGTCCAGTGTAGTTGAAAGGAGG
This sequence comes from Pseudotsuga menziesii, assembly GCA_001517045.1. NCBI lineage: Eukaryota > Viridiplantae > Streptophyta > Pinopsida > Pinales > Pinaceae > Pseudotsuga > Pseudotsuga menziesii. Next base: position 370,645 of record LPNX010808323.1, read on the forward strand.
CATCGCACCGGGAATTAGTCTACACCAGCAGGTATTCTAAGTATGAGGAATCACATAAGGACGGTTCATTTTGCGCAAGTCATAGGATGCTTGCGGGAAATATA
>LPNX010808323.1:382068-396959 GCA_001517045.1 Pseudotsuga menziesii
ATAGGACCCTCATCTTTTGTCCAGGTTTTTCCTTGGAATGGGGGGCACATTCCCCCATATACTCCATATGTAGGCCCAACACCCACATATGTAGGGGTGCAGTTCAGAAACCCTAATCCTGATGGTCAAGGTTTTCAAACTCTAGTTTCAGCTGCTTTCATGAGCTCTCCTTTTTTGCTTTTCAACGAAGGGATACCTGCTCCTGTGTTACAAACCCCAGCTTCAACTGGGGCAGATGGAACCTCATATACCACACCACACACAAATAATCCACTAGATTATGGATGGAATCCTTTCTAAAGCAGCCCAACCACTTCTCAACCACCTGTGGCAACCCCACCTTCACATATGGGAATATGGGGGCAAGTCCCTCTAATCCCCAAGATGGTACTTTTAGTGCTTTGGTTAGATCCAAGCTCCCTTTCCTGGCAATGTTAAATTTTCCAGATTTGTCGAAACTAATGAATGACCCGTTGAGACATAACTCCTCCTAACCACCCATTCCTACCAAGATTCCCTTGGATATCCCAAAATTGGAAGGCAAAGTTGGTGATGATCCAAGAGCTCATGTCACCACTTTCCATTTGTGGTGCTCTTCCAACTCACTAAATGAGGATTCAGTTCGGTTGAGGTTGTTCCAAAGAAATCTAACCAGTACTACAGAAAAATGGTATATTGAATTGCCTTCTATTGCGTTTAACAATTTTTGGGACTTGGCTAATGTATTCCTTAGTCACTTCCAACTTCCTGTCTGATATGATTTCGGGACAGACTTGTTGTCTACCTTTTAGCAGAACAAGGCTACTCATATTTCAGATTACATCCAAGAGTGGAGAAGACAAAAGATCCTTATCAAAGCCAATATTCCTCCCAAGTTCTTATTAGAATGGTTCCTTAAATCCCTATTTCCATATATATCTAAGGATGTATCTACTTCGAGAGTGGCCAATGAAGAAGAAGCTATCCTCAGGGCCCAACAACTAGATTTGATATATTCTTAGTCTGGGATTTTATGTGAAATTATCCGTGAAGCACCGAGTCCAACGCACAATGTAGAGAAACCTAAGCCCAGACCCCATACTGATGGTGTGGTTGGTTCTGTGAAATCTCCCACTGTAGAGTCTTTGGCTAAACAGCTCCATGAGCTGTTTGTCAAGCATTCTACGGTGGAGACAGCAAAGGTTGCCCCCTCACCCTAGAATGCAAATGTTTTTTCACAATCCTCTCAGAAGACAAATCAGTATCCCGGTGGGAAAAAGAAGAAAGGAAAGAAGGGTGAGGGAAACCAAAACAAGTGAAAACCCACAAACAATGCTGATGGGAGAAAAAAATAAAAGAAGAAGGTGAAATTCCCATGTAAGTTGTGCCATGAAGATCAATTGACCCATCTATGTCCCCTGATGGAATAAGCTCAGAAGTTGTTAAAAGGCCAACAACCAGCTATCCTCGGAAGGATCCTTTTCCCCAAGGACATAATTTTCTTTAGCTTCAAATGCAGCAGGGGGCACCCCAAATGCTCCTGACCCCAATTATATCAACATGGTTTGATCCGATACTTTGCTATAGACCAGGAACAAGAACTATGAAAAAGAGGCTTCAAAGAAGGGTAAGTCAATAGGTGAAACTTCCAACCCTCTCATGATTGAGAATCCTGTTGAACCTATGCCCAAGCTACCAAAAGGTGCCTTCAAGAAAACCTTGCACAATCCTAATGCTAGGGATGCAGCAAACTACTCCGTAGTTGAAGATTTAGCCTAAAATCCTTATGTGATGTCAGCTTTAGATGTGTTATAGAGTTGTCCCACATAGCGAGATGCACTCTTAGTAGCCTTAGGCAGTATGGACTCATTGAGCCTCTTGGAAAACTTTAATTTGTATGATGTCAAAATTATCCTGCCATATCATGTAGCCTTATGGATAGATGTCATCCATGGTGGAAATACCATTGGAAGGGCAGTTTTCGACGAGGGTGCTTCTACATGTGTCATGTCCCTGTCTTGTTGGAAAGCTCTTGGATATCTAGAGCTAGTTCCATTGAACACCCTACTTACTGCTTTCAACGGAAGGTCATTTCATCCACATGGTATCCTATCGGCTTTTGAAATTAAGTTGGTAGGGAAAGTAGTGTCTGTTGAGGTAGAGGCGATTGATGCACCTTTGGATTATAACTTGCTCTTAGGGAGAAGTTGGACTTATGCCATGTTAGCTATTGCATCGACCATATTTCGGGGGGCAGTGTTTCCACACAAAGGGAAGTTGGTTACTGTACACCAACTCAGGTTTACTCGAAAAGGCTGCATGGAAACTAACGATTCCACCGTACCATTGGTTGATTAGGTTAAACCTACTTCAGAGAGCTTATGGGATGGAAAGTATGCATCATTGATGGGCACATTTGATATTCCAACTCTGATTATTTATATAGGTTCTACTAGTGTAGGGAATTCTATAGCAATGATTGTTAATAGAACAGATCCTTGCGTTCTTTGTTCCCACCATGAACCTGAAGTGCCCTTATCGGCAATGGAATTAGATTATCAAGATACCATTCATACCGCTTGTTATGGAGAGAAATTCCTATGGCTTGGGGTACCACAACAGATAGCTTAACTCTAGAAATCAATCATTTCCTATATGCAAGAGAAATCAAACAACTAACACTAAAGGATGTCGATTTGTACCTTATTCCAGACGGTTGGTGTAGATCCCCGTTGAGCTTTCCAACTCCAGCTTGAATTGATTAATTACTTCCTCAACATTCAATAAACAAGATAAGCATACTATATATAATTGTGTTAGATCTACTCTAGCATATATAATCAATAACATAAAATCATTTGAAATCATCCATGGATAAAATATGCATTCAAACACACATTATTGGACAGGAAAATATATTTCTATTGATATAAAATTAGAGATTACAATGAATACAACCTCTGTCGGCATGTTTGTGAATCGGAGAAACTGAGTTCCCCACTTGGGCCTCCACCACTTCAATCCTCCATCTCTCGATAGCAAGCTCACTAGCAAAAGATAAGCTTGGGAAGAACACAAAAGTGCTCCAAGGGAAAAAGGGGATGCAGACTCAAGCACAAGTTCCGTGAACAATGGACTATAGTTCTCTTGCTCTTAATTTCTCATATGCCTTCAATGTATCCAAAGGGTTCCTTATATAGCTCATCAATGGGGTAATGAAAGGTCAAATCCGAGCGATCTCAAGGCATATGGAAGGCCAGGAGACAAGTGAGTCAGATCCACATCAAGGAAAACTCCAAAAGAATTTGGATTTTTGCACACATCCCAATGTACATGGTTTTAGAGGTCAAACCCACATATATACGTGATAAAGGGTTTAAAAGTCGCGTATGGAAATTTAAGCATGTTTTTAGGGATGATCAAGGAAACATCAAAGGAACAAAAATGGTCCATGGGGTCTAAGGAGTCTGCATAGGGACAAATAAGGCCATAAAAGTGTGATTCACCATGTGTGGTAAAATCAGCTATAACAGATGCCCCCTATTGTGTGAGGCCAGAGGGGTCATACGATGGCTGAAATACATTATAATTCCATCCCAAAAATGAAGTGATGAAGAACCCAATGGAAGAACCAGCCAACCAATCAACATAGTACAATGATACAACTCTTCATATAACTGCGGATACATATAGTAGTCCTGAATACATAAGAGTACAATGGCCATGAATAGGCATGATACAATATAACATGTGTGGTCATCTCCATGTACAATATACATAGATCAAAATCTCCATAATGAATATATACAAAGGATCATGATATCCATGAAGATTGAAGATATACAATAGATCAAGATCTCCATAATGGCTGGAAATGTCTGGCATATACTGGAATCAAGTCACGAGAGTTGAAATCTCATGAACATTGGCACAATCAAGGAGGTAGCATATATGGGATGCCACCAATCTGGAAGGTCTTCTACACAAAACGCTACAAGTACATGTCCTACTATGTGAATAGAGGTGTCAAGGTCGAACATAGTAGTCCATCATCTGATTACCGGTCATTGATGTATACCGTTAACAGATGCAAGATCACCCACCGATAATGAAAATGGGAATCAAGGCACTAGAGTGAAAACTAACAAGTGTGAATAAATGTGTTGAGGTCGAACACTTGAGAGAATCCATCGATTAGCGGACATTGATGTATTCCCAAAGAACTATCGATGGCGAGAGAACCTGCCACTGATGACTGCAAGTCTCAAGGCACTCAAAGATGACTCTAGATTCCTATCCTAGAATAAATGATCTGAATTCGATGGGATGAAATCCACTAGAAGGAGGGAATTAAGGCATCCCCCATCATCCAACATGAGGTACTCAGCAAAGCTGTATAATGTGGAAGAACTCGATCATAAGGTGCATGAACCAATAACTATACCAGGAATGGATGACATGCAAAGTCAACATAACTGAGGAATGGCCGAATCAGGTTTCCAATTCCTTCAAATAAGAGCATAACGATGAATGGTGACTGAATGTAGGCAACATAGACTTGATATGCAAAACTGGGACATCTCTACAACACAGGAGGCATCAACAGAGGCTCCATAGGGACTGGAAGCTTAACCAATCGGTGGAGATAAACTCAGATAAATGAGTACACCTCCTAATACTATTAACCCAACCAATGGATTTTATATATAGTGCTCTGTTTGAAGGTGACACGACTTGACTGCTGCCAAAGATAACATCTTTCCTTATCCAACTTTTTGGTTTTTTTATTTTTTTGGACTTTTTCAATTATTTGGAAAGCTTAAAAAAGAATAAAACCACTTTATAGTTACAGACTAGGAGGAGACGAGTGTCAAGGGACAAACAAACTAGTTCCAAGCAATGGAAAATACCTATGCTCAATGCAAGGACACATGTGTAGGATAGCAACACTCGGGGGAAAGTCCCCTCTCGGTAAAAATAGGGAATCAAGCTGCAAAGGATATATAAAATGGCTCTGCGTGGCTAGACATGAGACAAGATCAGGTTGTATGGCTGATACGCAAAGTCAGGGAAGCAGGCATAAGGCTCAATGAGGCAGGCAAAGCTCATGATAATGCAATTACAACTTGACATAAGGGAGTCCCGGGGAAAAGTGCCAGCAAAAAGATCAAGAGGAGTATGAAGCTCTTGCTCAAGGACATGGCGGGACTAAATGGGACTCTCAGACCTAAGAGAGGACTCACAGCATGGGTACCAAATGCAAAGGGGAGCTAACTAGGACACCCATGTATAGGAAATCTCTACCATTCACATAGTACCACTTCTAACAACATCATGAAGGTTTCATGATACCATGTAATGGGTTCATACCTAAGGTTAAAATGAAACAGTCATAAGGTCATGCAAAATGCAAGCGAATGTGAAATCCTAACCTATATGCCAGTTTAGACATGTACCTGTGATAGGAATGAATAGGTTGAAACCTCAAAGAGAGTGTAAAAAAACTGGACCCTACATGACAACCATATTAGTCCAAACCAACCCAAAATAGTCAATAAAGAATCCAAACTATAGGGAATAGGGAGGAATGATCACGAAAAATGCACCCAAAGGAAACAATGCGGTGAATGATGGGACATAAAAAGGAAAGTAAAGTGTAGACCCAATGTTCACGTATCCACTACCACCCCCGTGAGGGTGACCACTGGTGTAAATACTGAGCGAAGGGAATAAAAATCCTCCACAAATGGAGTAGAGGATGGAATATGACCATTCCCAAATCTATGAGCACAGTAAGGGGCTGTGATGCCCCTAAGTTTGACACTAGGGTCCATTCGAGGAGCAAGGACCGGTGATAGGATACCAGGCATGCTGAAAATAAAAGGACCCAAACTCAAGAGAGAATAAATATACTCAAGTAACCACGATCCCAAAGGCCAACTAGTGTATAAAGAGCACACTCCTAAGAAAATATATAGCCAAAATACAAGCAAACCAAGGGTAGGATATGTGAGCTCCTGAATGAAGCAGGTATGTCTCGCCTAGGAGAGGCTTGAAACTCCCATACACTACCAGCAGAGGTACGTAACCAATTATAGTGGCCCTCAGCTTCAATGCATAAATCGACTATGTTGTCTGACCTCTACTTGGCTGGGACACCCGCAGAATAACCCCTACAAAGTACCCCCTCAATATCCTAGGTAAGGCAACTAAGGTCACCTTAATATAATCAATGCTTAGGCAGATAGTCGTAGGCAGGATTGACTGTATGGGCATAGTAGCAAAGCCTGAAACTCTCAAAACAGCCCCCAGATATGAATACAATCCTGGAAATATCTCTGGTGCTACTCAGTTATGACTAGGGGTCATCCCAATCAATAACCACTCACACTGCCTCATGCTTAACTCCCTTTCACACTCTCACCTGGACCCTAAGAAACACTAATTATACCAAGGAATTTCACACTCTCACCTGGACAGACACATACATGTTGTTGTTTAGTGGTCTTGAAGAATTTACTCACAATGAACTATTCCAAGACCCTAAAGCCTAATCTTGTTGGTGCACCCTATAAAAGAAAAGAGTGTAATTCATTTTAATTAAGCGTTTATTTTAATTGGCAGTAATTACTCAAAGGGAAATGGTCATGCAACTAATGAAGTTATGACTCAGCAGTGAAGTAAATATGCACACCATAACAAACAATGCTAAGTGCAATCTTTGTCAAATGAAAAATATGGTATGCCACTACATGAGATGCATAAATATATATTCCTTTCCGAATTCCAATGCAATCCTTCCTATATGAAATCCTAAATACAACTCTCATCCAAGCAATTAAATGGAAGTACCTCCCCAAATCCATATCTAAGATACAACTAAGAGTGCAACTATTTGTATTTTTCAATATAAAAGAATGAAAAATGGAATAAAAGTCATCTAAAACTCTCAGTCTCTGCAACAAGTATAAAACACAGGCCCAACAAGACACCAAGACAAAAAAGAGTAATGCACTAATGGAAAAACAAAAAAGATAAATGACTAAAGCTACTTTCAAAGAAAATCAATGAAAAAGTGGTCTCTGGTCACAAAAGAGGCATCCAACAGACAACATCAGACCCAAGGAAGACCCAACCATGCTCACAACCCACCCAACAACTTCCCACAACATCAAACTCACCAAAAGGGAGGATGTACATGACTATTTAAAGAACAACTGTGGATATACGTGACTTTTGGCCAAAAAGCTGCACGTATACGCAGATTTTGGCCAAAAACCTGCGTGTATACGCGGCTTTTGGCCAAAAATCCGTGTATGTACATGAATTTTGGCCAAAAACCTACATATACAGAGAAGACAGTGGTAAAAAGTAGGCCAAGAGTCAAACCAATAAAGGGGAGTGTCAATGGATGAACATACTATAAAATGCACCATAGAAACAAGGAGGAACAAAGAGAAAGTTAAGAATATCAAGTACATTGTGCCCCCAAACGCCAAAGAAAAATAAGGAACGTCCCCAGTGGAGTCACCAAATATGTTACAAAGAGAAATTCCTATGGCTTGGGGTACCACAACAGACAGCTTAACTCCAGAAATCAATCCTTTCCTATATGCAAGAGAAATCAAACAACTAACACTAAAGGATCTCGATTCGTACCTTATTCCGGACGGTTGGTGTAGATCCCCTTTGAGCTTTCCAACTTCAGCTTGAATTGATTAATTCCTTTCTCAACATTCAACAAACAAGACAAGCATACTATATATAATTTTTTTATCTCTACTCAAGCATATATAATCAATAAGATATAAGCATTTAAAATCATCCATGGATAAAATATTCATTCAAACACACATTATTGGATAGGAAAAGATATTTCTATTGATATAAAATCAGATATTACAATGAATACAACCTCTGTTGGCACGTCTACGAATCAGAGAAACTGAGTCCCCCACTTGGGCCTCCACCACTTCAATCATCCATCTCTCAATTGCAAGCTCACTAGAAAAAGATAAGCTTGGGAAGAACACAAAAGTGCTCCAAGGGACAAAGGGGATGCAAACTCAAGCACAAGTTCCGTGAACAATGGACTATAGTTCTCTTGCTCTTAATTTCTCATATGCCTTCAATGTATCCAAAGGGTTCCTTCTATAGCTCATCAATGGGGTAATGAAAGGTCAAATCTGAATGATCTCAAGGCATATGGAAGGCCAGGAGACAAGTGAGTTGGATCCACATCAAGGAAAACTCCAAAAGAATTTGCATTTTGGCACAGATCTCGATGTACACTATTTTAGAGGTAAAACCCATGCATATACGTGATAAAGAGTTTAAAAGTCACGTATGGCAATTTAAGCATGTTCTTAGGGATGATAAAGGAAACATCAAAGGAACAAAAATGGTCCATGGGGTCTAAGGAGTCTACATAGGGACAGGGAAGGCCATAAAAGTGTGAGTTACCATGTGTGGTAAAATCAGCTATAACACCACTATTGATCCCATTCCAATCCCTCTCACAGTCTCAGAGGAGCTGGAAGAAGCCTATCTTCCTGCTTGGGAAGGAACTTTTTGCATTCTAGAGATTTCCTAGATATGGTTTTACCTTTAGATTAAGCCATTCTGGAAGTCATGTGCGGATGAGATAAGATCTGCGAATATCTTCACCATTCATCCTATTTTCTTCCAGAGTTAAGTGTAATGTCCCTGGCCCTCCGACCGGTGAAGAGGATGCTACCAAACCATCAAATAGACAAGGAAAATAGGCCCATGAACATGAAAAGGAATATAATGATGAATTAAAATCTTAACCATCCAAAATACTAAGATGCATACTCATACATATATTCAGTGGAAGCAAAACAACATTCATTCATATACATGTTCATCATAATTCATTAACAGTAAACATAAATGCAGAAGTAAGATAGACAAGGATACTTATCTCATGAAGAAATTGCCCCGCAACTAGCTATGTCACTACAGCATTCCACCAAACCATAGGCCAGCGTGCTCATCAATCTCTCAACAACATTGCCACCCCCGAGCTGGGCATGATTCCCTAAGGAATAAGGGACTAAGTAGGCTTACACATAGCCAAGGTACACAAATCATCCAAGCCCACACAATAGGGATTATCACGCTATCAAGGATTTGGGAGAAGCTAAATGCTAATTTGTTGAGCTCATGGAAGAGCTCAGCATGCCTACACCAGAGCTAGCCTGACCTCTAAGACACCCACACACACCCGACACTAGGAATCAATCCCTTCTCTGCTTCACAATCCCTCAAGACCTGACTTCCCTTGCCAGTGCTCTTCTGGGGTTGTGGAGAGAAATCCAACCATCTAACTCTGTCTGTGTGGTTCCCCAAACCCAATTTTCCCAAGCATACCTAGCCTTCAATCCCACTCCACACAGTCCAAAGGCCAACCACTCCTTTCCTACAGCCAAACAAGCACTTCACAACTTGGACAAGGGAATACAATCCCTGAGTCGTTCTTGGCCCTATCGTGGACAAAACAACTCCCCAACAACCTACGATAGATACCACTCTATAAAGGGGAAAACATAGTCAAAAAAATGTGGATGAGGCCACAACCAATTATCCATGAAGAAACCACAGGCCCCGGTTCAACAATGAAGTGTCCAGACAATACACAGACCGAGCTGACAGTGAAAACCACTGGAACATTTCATAGTCTGACAATGGAAAAAGGGAAATCAATTCTTTGCACATGACAGAGGAAGAAAATACCCAGACCCCCAATCGATGTGTGAGGAAAAGCAGCCGGTGTCTTTGCATGAGATGGACAGGGAAGAGAAATCCCCTATGTGAGGAAAATGAACAGCCAAAACGATCGAAGATTTTTTCACAGATGGTACGTGAAGATGAACAAAACTGGAGAGAGTGGGAGAGTGGAACCGTTCCCTCTTTTGTTTTTCCTTTCCCCCACGTGGATGGAATGATCTAGCCATAGGAGGGTTTGTGTGGATAGGCCTGCCACTCACCACTACCCAAAAAATAACTACCCTCAACTAACATCAGGGTTCTTGAATGAGTGGCTGACACATGCCTTTTCCTCAATGGCTCCCACGGGTTAAACAATCCCCCCCCCCTTAACCTTATGAAATCATGCCCTTTTCATTTAACGTTGCACTAGCATAGCTAGATATAGGTTTATTTTAATGAATGTGCATATTTACATGACGCAAAACTATCATGTGCCGGATAGTACGATATACCATCGGCAACGATCCCAATTGCCAAAACATAACACAACCAAATCGATTGGTGCACCCTATAAAAGAAAAGAGTGTAATTCATTTTAATTAAGCGTTTATTTTAATTGGCAGTAATTACTCAATGGGAAATGGTCATGCAACTAATGAAGTTATGACTCAGCAGTGAAGTAAATATGCACACCATAACAAACAATGCTAAGTGCAATCTTTGTCAAATAAAAAATAGGGTATGCCACTACATGAGATGCATAAATATATATTGCTTTCCGAATGCCAATGCAATCCTTCCTATATGAAAGCCTAAATACAACTCTCATCCAAGCAATCCAATGGAAGTACCTCCCCAAATCCATATCTAAGATACAACTAAGAGTGCAACTATTTGTATTTTTCAATATAAAAGAACGAAAAATGGAATAAAAGTCATCTAAAACTCTCAGTCTCTGTAACAAGTATAAAACACAGGCCCAACAAGACACCGAGACAAAAAGGAGTAATGCACTAATGGAAAAACAAAAAAGATAAATGACTAAAGCTACTTTCAAAGAAAATCAATGAAAAAGTGGTCTCTGGTCACAAAAGAGGCATCCAATAGACAACATCAGACCCAAGGAAGACCCAACCATGCTCACAACCCACCCAACAACTTCCCACAACATCAAAATCACCAAAAGGGAGGATGTACGTGACTGTTTAAATAACAACTGTGGATATACGTGACTTTTGGCCAAAAAGCTACATGTATACGCAGATTTTGGCCAAAAACCTACGTGTATACGCAGATTTTGGCCAAAAATCCATGTATGTACATGACTTTTGGCCAAAAACCTACGTATACAGAGAAGATAGTGGTAAAAATTCGGCCAAGGGTCAAACCAATAAAGGGGAGTGTCAATGGATGAACATACTATAAAATGCACCATAGAAGCAAGGAGAAACAAAGAGCAAGTTAAGAATATCAAGTACATTGTGCCCCCAAACCCCAAAGAAAAATAAGGAACGTCCCCAGTGGAATCACCAATTCTATTACGGAGAGAAATTCCTATGGATTGGGGTACCACAATAGACAGCTTAACTCCAGAAATCAATCATTTCCTATATGCAAGAGAAATCAAACAACTAACACTAAAGGATATCGATTCATACCTTATTCTAGATGGTTGGTGTAGATCCCCATTGAGCTTTCCAACTTCAGCTTGAATTGATTAATTCCTTCCTCAACATTCAATAAACAAGACAAGCATACTATATATAATTTTGTTAGATCTACTCTAGCATATATAATCAATAACATATAAGCATTTAAAATCATCCATGGATAAAATATTCATTCAAACACACATTATTGGATAGGAAAAGATATTTCTGTTGATATAAAATCAGATATTACAATGAATACAACCTCTGTTGGCACGTCTACGAATTGGAGAAACTGAGTCCCCTACTTGGGCCTCCACCACTTCAATCCTCCATCTCTCGATAGCAAGCTCACTAGCAAAAGATAAGCTTGGGAAGAACACAAAAGTGCTCCAAGGGACAAAGGGGATGCAAACTCAAGCACAAGTTCTGTGAACAATGGACTATAGTTCTCTTTCTCTTAATTTCTCATATGCCTTCAATGTATCCAAAGGGCTCCTTCTATAGCTCATCAATGGGGTAATGAAGGTCAAATATGAATGATCTCAAGGCATATGGAAGGCCAGGAGACAAGTGAGTTGGATCCACATCAAGGAAAACTCCAAAAGAATTTGGATTTTTGCACAGATCCCGATGTACACTGTTTTATAGGTCAAACCCACGTATATACGCGATAAAGGGTTTAAAATTCATGTATGGCAATTTAAGCATGTTCTTAGGGATGATCAAGGAAACATCAAAGGAACAAAAATGGTCCATGGGGTATAAGGAGTCTACATAGGGATAGGGAAGGCCATTAAAGTTTGATTCACCATGTGTGGTGAAATTAGCTATAACACCGCTATTGATCCCATTCCAATCCCTCTCACAGTCAAGGAGGAGTGAGAAGAATCCTATCTGCCTGCTTGGGAAGAGAACGTTTTGCATTCTAGAGATTGCCTAGATATGGTTTTACCTTCAGATGAAGCCATTCTAGAAGTCATGTGCAGATGATATAAGATCTGCAAATATCTTCACCATTCATCCTATTTTCTTCCAGAGTTAAGTGTAACGTCCCTGACCTTCCAACCGGTGAAGAGGATGCTACCAAACCATCAAACAGACCAGGAAAATAGGCCCATGAACATGAACATAAATATAATGCTGAAATAAAAGCTTAAACATCCAAAACACTAAGATGCATACTCATACATATATTCAGCGAAAGAAAAACAACATTCATTCGTATACATGTTCATCATAATTCATTAACAGTAAACATAAATGAAGAAGTAAGATAGACAAGGATACTTATCTCATGAAGAAATTGCACCGCAACCAACTATGTCATTGCAACATTCCACCCAACCATAGGCCAGCGTGCTCATCAATCTCTCAGCTACACTGCCACCCCCGAGCTGGGCATGATTCCCCAAGGAATAAGGGAGTAAGTAGGCTTACACATAGCCAAGGTACACAAATCAGCCAAGCCCACACAATAGGGCTTATCATGCTATCAAGGAGCTGGGAGAAGCTAAATTCTAAGTTGTTGAGCTCATGGAAGAGCTAAGCATGCCTACACCAGAGCTGGCCTGACCTCTAAGACACCCACACACACCCGACACTAGGAATCAGTCCCTTCTCTACTTCATAGTCCCTCAAGCCCTGACTTCCCTTGCTAGTGCTCTTCTGGGGTTGTGGAGAGAAACCCAACCATCTAACTCTATCTGTGTGGTTCCCCAAACCTAGGTTTCCCAAGCATAGCTAGCCTTCAATCCCACTCCACACAGTCCGAAGACCAACCACTCCTTTCCTGCAGCCAAACAAGCACTTCACAACTTGGACAGGGAAATACAATCCTTGAGTCGTTCTTGGCCCTATCGTGGCCAAAACAACTCCCCAAAAACCTACAATAGATACCACTCTGTAAAGGGGAAAACATAGTCAACAAAACGTGGATGGGGCCACAACCAATTATCCACGAAGAAACCATAGCCCCCGGTTCAACAATGAAGTGTCCAGACAATACACATTCTGAGCTCACAGTGAAAACCACTGGAACATTTCACAGTCTGACAATGGAAAAAGGGAAATCAATTCTCTGCACACACCAGAGGAAGAACATACCCAGACCCCCAATCGATGTGTGAAGAAAATCAGCCAGTGTCTCTGCATGAGATGGACATGGAAGAGAAATCCCCTGTGTGAGGAAAATGAATATCCAAAACGATCAAAGAGTTTTTCCCAGACGGTACGTGAAGATGAGCAAAACTGGAGAGAACGATCCAGCCATGTTTTCCCCTCTTTTGTTTTTCCTTTCCCCCACGTGGATGGAACGATCCAGCCAAAGGAGGGTGCATGTGGACAGGCCTGCCACTCACCACTACCCAACAAATAACTACCCTCAACTAACATCAAGGTTCTTGAATGAGTGGCTGACACATGGCTTTTCCTCAATGGATCCCATGAGTTAGACAATCCCCCCCCCACTTAACCTTAGAAAATCATGCCCTTTTCATTTAACATTGCATCGTTGTAGATGGATATACATTTATTTTAATGAATGTGCATATTTACATGATGCAAAACTATTATGTGCCAGATAGCATGATATACCATCGGCAACGATCCCAATTGCCGAAACATAACACAACCAAATCGATGGTGGTACATGATGTATATATTGTAATTAATCAGTCAATTTATTGCCCCAATTGGCATGACAGTCCAAGTCTCATCAAGGAGACTTTCATATTTTTCATGCCTTCCCAAAAGGCACATGAGCTCATTCATGTCCATTATTGGGTTGGGATTTAACTATTCCAACATTCATAACTATTTTAAGCAAATAGACACATTCTATTTTCAGCCATACATGCATTCAACAATCTTCTATTTTCACAATGCATAAGTATATATATAATTAAAAGGCAAGAGAGAGCATCAAGATTTTTTCCCCTCTTTTTCTTGTTCCACCCTAGAACCCACACCACCGCTATGGCTTTTCATGCTCTCAGCCTCTTTCACTTCACCGTGAATGCTGGACCAATCCCTCTTGGTCATGACACTTAGTGTCTCTGGCCTATTTCAAACCTCTCAACCATGGAGCCTACCCACATGGTTTGTCTCGACTGCTAGGAACTTCACAGTCTCACTAGCACCTTTTTCATTACTACTCACTCTGAGCTCTTCAGGACAGTCACATGTCCACATGCACCCCTAGGATGCTTTCATAGTTCTCGCCTCTAGCAATACCTATATTTAAACATTGAATAAATTCACATGTTTAGTTTGTTCTCATCAGTTTTTATCTCTTAAAAAAGAGCTTAAAACATCATAACCAAATCATATAAACAGGTATATTCATAAGAAAGAAATTTCAAAATAATTCAATACTTATCTGTATTGTGTGTTTCCTCGTTGGTCCACAGGATCCTGCTTCGCTTTGCAAGCCTTGGGATCGCCTATGGACTTGGATGTTAGGCCAGCACGCAGGATGCTTCACAACATATATATATATATATATATATATATATATATATATATATATAT
>LPNX010808323.1:397095-413262 GCA_001517045.1 Pseudotsuga menziesii
AATACACTGGTAGGTTTATCAGGCTACTCAATCAAGATAGCTAACAATTGGGTTTATCAGACTATAGGTAGTCAAGCCAACACTATACCGTTTCCACAATTTCCACAACATCAAATAATTACACAGTCAAGACAACCTCCAGTTGGGTTTATCAGACCATCCAGCCAAGCCAATATACAATTGGGTTTATCAAGTTGTAGCCAATCAAGCCAACACACTGCTGGGTTTATTAGGCTACTCAGCCAAGCTAGCTAATAGTTGGGTTTATCAGACTACAGGTAGTCAAGCCAACACTGTAACATTTCCACAATTTCCACAACATCAAATAATTACACAGTTAAGCCAACCTTCAATTGGGTTTATCAGACCGTCAACAATTCACCTGCACTTATATCAACAATAAACTTATATCAACAATGCACTTATATCAACAACCAATCAACCAAGCCAACATAGTTGGGTTTATCAGGCCATCAACAATAACACATGTACATATATCAACAACCAATCAGCCAAGCCAACATAGTTGGCTTTATCAGGCCATCAAGAATAACACATGCACTTATATTAACAATAAATGACCATTTCCAAGTCTAGGACCTACTATGGATCCCCAGGAATATAATATCCCAACATTTCCTTCCAGTACATCTTTATGCTGACTGGGAAGGAAACTTTATCATTACAATTTCCAGGTTTCATTTCTAGCAGTGAGCTCTAATTCCACTACCACATAGAACATAAGAAACCACCCCCTTCTCTAATCTCCAGTCCCTCGGGAATGGCTCCTTCTTTGTGCTCTTCAGTAGGAGGTAGGATGAGCCCAAGCCATAGTCCATTTAGTGTGTAACACCAGATTGCATCTGTTTAGCCTGAAAACACACGCAATATAAGCAACTCATCGGCGTTATTGTTCTAAAAATGGAATCACATTTCATATCATTCACTATCAAGTATTGAGACACCAGGAGTGCGTCCACCACCTAGGTTGTAGTCAATATTGAAAACCCTTTCATAATCCGACATTGGGAAAGTGTGCACCCCTTTCCGATGTGAACCATGTAGGCCCTATTCATACTCAAGCAATCTTCCATAATGGAAATAAAATTGAAACATGCTTTGCATATTGAATTTAACAATTTGACATGCATATTCTTAGCTAGGGTCAAAGAACACTTATCCATTTGCCGAGGTAGTATTCCTTCATTAAGGACGAATGGGGGCTCAATTCTCTAAGTTGACAGTCCCTTAGTTTTCCATCCCAATTCCTCTTTACATTTCGTATCCACACATGTCATACCGACATATCCTATACCATCTCACTCATGTTGCTTACCAAACATGTAGCACAGATGAGACATTTCCAAAATGCCCAATGGAGTTTCAACCAAAACCCATTTCCAAGATAAGGGAAAACCTTCCCATAGAGTTTGGCTCCTGCAGGCCATCATACATGATCTTCCTGCAGTGTGTACCCCTAGCACATTCATCAAATAGCCAAACAATCAATCATTACCTGATCATACAATCCAATTTGATTGTTCCATAACCAAGCAATGACATTAGTAATTAAATTCAATAAGAATTTGCAACCCTGTTTACTACATAAATTGATTTGCTTGGCAATGAGGTGATCCTCAATTGTGGGTCTCTTGTAAGAAGCACCACTATGCCCATTATAATTTTATGCTTGTTAGCATAACATGAATACCCACTTACAATGCGTCCTCCTGACACAATCTTATGCAAACCAATAGTGATTAGTAGTTGTCAGCAATTTCTTAAATCTGAAATTCACAAATTCAAATTTAACAATTCATTATGCATACAAACTATTTTCACAACCATGATACTCTTCTCATAAGGTTTGGCTCTTTCACATGGTAGATTCTAGCATTTGTCATGGTCTTACTCTCATTGCCATGCTCGAAACAATCTACCTAAAATCTGAACTTCAATCAGCCAAAACCTTGGTGAGTCTTGATGCATATAACTTTTTCCATTGCTGCAACAATCACTAAAGCATTGGTAGAATTATAAAATTCAAATACTTCCAGCTGTTAGCATATCAACATTACCCAAAACCCATTTACTTCATGCAATCATTATCATACTTTAAATTACAGGGTACAGTCACATCATTTATGCAATTTAAATGAAATGTTTAGATACTCCTTACTTCACAAGCGTATCATTTGTACCCCCTTGCCCTTCCATAGAGCATTTCTGGCAGCCAATTGATCATGACTACCTTCTTCATACACTTACTATCTTGCATTCACATCAACTCTTGAAATGGTTCTAGAATTATCATCAATTCATCATTTCAGCCATTAGTTATTCATAATGACACATGCACTATCTCTATGCATTCATGCAATGCATCACAGCATTTGCACCCATACTTATGTATTCATATCTACAATATTGACTCATACTTTTCATATGCATCTATTCAATGCAGAAACACAAGATTTATGAAATATTTTAATGCATCCCCACTCAATTCTACCTTGCATTGATTCAAGAATACTTTTGCATTCAAACATGTCATGCATGGCCTAACCATGACTACTTCATACAAGATGCATTGCTATAATCAAGACCATCAGTACTTACTTTCTTTGGGCTATTAAGCTCATAACAACACATACAGGCATGACACATTTTTGTATGAATGCAGTATAAAATTCAAATACCCACATGGTATGAAACCTCTTGCTTTTACCACTCCATGCAATTGTCATAATTAAACTCTTACATTCATGGGTCCTACTTACACCCTTGACATTACTAGTTTGGCTAGTTCTTTGCAGGAGATTGTAGAATTTGCTCACCAACTTTTGATTCTAGACTTGTTGCCTTATCCCTTTCTTCGTAGGGTTGCTGGTCACATTCATCAGCATCAGCTACATATTCAGCCATGTCCAAGTTGTCGTTGGTTTTCCCACTAATGCCAACACAAATGCAATAATTACCATTAGTGTTTCATTATAAATGTATAATTCTCACTACTCTTACCAACATGTAATATCCTATGCATGCAAGGCATATCCTCATACATTTTATGTACAAAACTTATCAAATGTAATCATAATTAGCAAGACAGGGTTTAAGGAAATTTCCCCTTTCAAGTCCCTCATCTTTGCATGGAACTCCTCTTCCACACAATAGCTTGTTTGACTTCATGGTCTTGCTACCTCTAGGAATGCAATTCCTGGATTTGTCTATGTTGATAGAAACACACTTTCCAAGCAACCACTCATGCTATTCTGCTCCACATTCAAATTCTGGTGACTCTCCCTTGTTCCCTGTGGGATAATATTTCCAATGCCTATCCACATGCCTAATTTTGACCTTGGGTGTGAAAACTACACCACTTCTAACATGATGATTTTCATCAAATTTAGGCAAAACACACAACTATATTTTGGTCTAAATTGCCAACTTCAACCACCTAGAATTCTTCTTCCTTTTCAGCCCTGGAACTACTGAAAAAAAGCTGGAATTTGTTGAGAAATACACTTTCAGTAACCCAATTTTATTTCTCGGATCGTCTCATCCCATCTAAAACTCCAACGTTTCGGCAATTTAAACATCAACTTCCTCTTGCGCTCATCGGCGGCCCTAACAACTAACATTTTTTGCTATATCGGCGGCTCCAATAGTTAAGGTTTTTCATAGTATCAATGGCTCCAACAACTACAGTTTTCCACCGTATTGGGTCCTCAATTGTCTTGGCTTCCGCTCTTTATCATTTATCAGCGATGCCGAGAACTATTGCATATCAGCAATCAGAAACACTAATCATCCGGTGGCTAGTTTTCTAGGAAGCTGCAACAGCAGTAATAAAAGTCACTAGGGTTTCTGTGGTCATAACCCTGTTAGCGAATTGGAGCTCTACTATGTGTCAGTGATCCTAAACTAAACAGGTCTGCTATGTCGGTGACCCAAACCTCTAAATTTTGTTTGACCTTGCGGTGATCCAAACAGTAAATTTCCCCCGATGTGTTGACAATCGGAAATGTTACCCACTATGGTATCGGAGAGGGGATTGATCCTATATGCTGCATCGACGATCGGATGTACTATTCATCAGGTGAACAGTCCCTTAGGCGGTTGCAATGATGGGAAGCAAATCCCTGTGTGTTCCACAGCCATAACCCTGTCAACGATCTGATCAACTAACCACTACGGCATCAGCGGTCGGAACAACTGTCCGTCAGGTGGATAGTCTAGTAAACAGCCACAACGGCGAGCACATGAACAACTAATATTTTTTTATCCCCATCAATGGTTCATTCCACTAACTTCTTCTGACATCCACCATCACATCAGTGGTCCCACCATCTAAATTTCGTCGATGGTTCTGACTAAGTGAGCCGACGTTTCGGCAGTTTTGTCATCTAAATCCCATTGATTGGCGCTCCAATATTCTAAATTTCTCCAATCGCCGATGGGCTCAATACTTAGAAAATTTTTTGAAAATTTTCTTCTTCTTGTTGCTACATCAGCTACTTCATCATCTAAATTTTACCAACGATTCCATCACTTAGAAATTTTGGAAAAATTTCCTTCTTTGCTTCAGCTCCTCAAAGAACTATGTTTCTCCGATGTTTTGATGGTCTTCAGAAAATATCCACTGAAACTGTGGCTCTTCCTTCAACTAATAATCGCCAACATTTTTGCATTTTCCCTGTCTAATTCCCACCGACATATCATCAACACTTCCTTCCACTAAGTATCGCCATCGTTTCGACGGTCTTCAAGGAATCTCCGTCAACGTATCAGCACTTTCAATGTCTAAATTTCACCAATCAATCTACTATCCTCTGACGACATGTCATCGGCGATCCCTTTATCTTAGTGGCACTGATCGCTGATGGTTTTAACACTTAGACAAATTTTTTGAATTTTTCTTGCCGCTACATCGGCTGATTCATCCTCTAATTATTTTCGATGCTTCGGCGATCTTCGGTGGAGATCCACCAAAACCGTGGCTCGGTCTTCACCTATTTTCTGTCAACATTTCGACAGTTTCATCCACTATATTTCATCAATGTATCGGTGGTTTCCTTCACTAAGTCTCTCCGATGAGCCAATAGCCTTACACTTAGAAAAAGTTCATGGATTTCCTTCCACCAATCCCTCGTCGGATGGTATTCCGACTAAGCATTCCGTTGTATTGGAGGATGTTCCCACTTAGTCCTTTGATGATCCGATGAGTTTGGCACTTGAAGAATTTTTCAACCAGATTTTCTGGACCTTTTTTTTATTTTTGCTGGGCAAAGGGAAACTTGCCTTTACTATATTGATCTTTCATGGCCCATTTAGGCCCATGCCAACTTTAGCTATGATACCATACTGTAACGTCCCCGACCCTTCGACCAACGAAGAGGATGCTACCAAACCATCAAATAGACCGGGAAAATATCCCCATGAACATGAACAGGCATATAATGCTGAAATAAAAGCTTAAACATCCAAAATACTAAGATGCGTACTCATACATATATTCAGTGGAAGCAAAACAACATTCATTCATATACATGTTCATCATAATTCATTAACAGTAAACATAAATGCAGAAGTAAGATAAACAAGGATACTTATCTCATGAAGAACTTTCCCCACAACCAGCTACGTGGCTGCAACATTCCACCAAACCATAGGCCAGCGTTCTCATCAATTTCTCAGCAACACTACCACCCCCGAGCTGGGCATGATTCCCCAAGGAATAAGGGACTAAGCAGGCTTACACATAGCCAAGGTACACAAATCAGCCAAGCCCACACAGTAGGTATTATCAGGCTATCAAGGAGTTGGGAGAAGCTAAATACTAATATGGTGAGCTCATGGAAGAGATAAGGATGCCTACACTAGAGCTGGCCTAACCTCTAAGACACCCACACACACCCGACACCAGGAATCAATCCCTTCTCTACTTCACAATCTCTCAGGCCCTGAATTGTTAGGATTATTAATCCTCCCTTGTCCAATTTGGTCATATGTCTAAATCGGGAGTCATGTCTAAATTGGGAGTCCATCCAGTCTATTTATAGTCATTAGCAACATTGGGTCGACTTTACCTAATTGGGGCACATGTTTCAGTTAATAAAGTGTCAGGAACACTAATTGAGGTTCACTGCCACTTCTTGCACTTAATTGCATAAGTTTAGGAGCCTCCTAGATCAATCCCTACAATTTAGGAAGCCACCGGGAGTGCCGAAACCAACCAAGGTCAGTTCACTTCAGTTAATGACTAGTCAAGCTAAGTTAGGAGTCAGTTACTTTCAGTTCAATTCCTCCACATTCAGTTAGCACTAGGTTTACTTGACTGCACACATGTGGGGCACATTTCTCACCTACCACAGTCAGTTAACCATTGGTCAACACTGAATTTAACACTTGAGTTGTGCTCTAGAGCTCTGATGAACTCCGGTTATGGTTTAGACAAGGGCAGTTAACTACTGGGTCCTCCGATAGTGATTTAGACAAGTATTGGTTACCTACAGTCAAGTAGAGTCTAATCAATTCGAACTTCCTCATGTGGATTCGAATTGCTTGTGGCTATTAAAGCCATTTTACTTCATTGTAATTATCATCTAGATTACTTTTTTGATTAATGGAAGCATTCATAGCTGCAAGCCTTTTGCACTGTTTAATTCTTCAATTGCTGAGTAAATTATGAGATCTTCTTTGTGAGTTGTGTATTTGTCTACAGATCTATATGCTCAGATTTACATGGTATCAGATCCTCGGAGGACAAGGCACTTCTCCTCCTCAGATCTCCTACTAGATCATTTTTTTTGTTTTGCAGGTACAACTTTGAAATGAATTCATCAGTGACTCTTCTCACCTGATCCTCAGACTATTTTGAATGGAAGGTGAAGATGATTGGATTTCTGAATAGAAAAAAACTCTTTTCAGTGTCTGATGGATATGGTAGAAATTATTTTGAGAGTGAAAAAGACTGGCTAAATGCAAAGGATGCAGCCTTTGAAATAATGGAACTGGATCTTTCTCCTAGCATGCGCTACCTCAGTAGATCTATTAAAGATCCAGAGGAACTCTGGATAAGATTGGAAAAAACCTTTGGATTTGATAGAAAATGGAGCACATCCAGCACCATAAGCATCCTTTATTCAAAATTCTCGGCCTCTACTCTCTCTGATAAAGTTGTTCAAGATGAAGATGAAGCAGAAGCTTCTACGCAGTCAATTCGAATTGAAGACAGTATCCATACAGTGAATCCTTCTCCTAATGCTCCGAAAGTTCATGAGATATCTGATATCTCATCTTCTCATATTGCTGAAATAGAAGAAGACATTCGAATCTCTGATATTGAAGAAAAATTCTGTTGCACTTCCATGCAAACATTCACCGGCGATTTTCCTTTAAATTCTATGCAAAATTTACCTGTAATTGTTTCCGAAAGTGAAGAGAAATTTGATTTTTCTCCCTCTAATGTTGCTGCTGGTGTGAAAATATGTGATACCTTGGATATTTTGGAAGAAATATCATATTATCATAGTGATCCATTCGCTCCCCATGATCTAGTTTTTCCAGCAAATTCCTCCAGGATTTCATGCACCAAAATTCAGAATTTTGAAGAAGAAAAAAGCTGTGCATCCACCATCTCGGTTAACCATTTATTTGAATCTGATATTAACCTTATTGGATATGATATGATCTTATTTAGATCTGATATGATATTTCTTGGTTTAATATATCAAATTCATAATCTTTCAGTACCGCTTGTAGCTATTCTCATCAACGGTGTGAAGAAACAAGTACCGCAAGTCTCCTACAAAACTGCTGCTGGGGATTTGATTCCATTTCATAGTTTTGGATCTGTTTTGAACCTATTTAGATCTGATTTAATTTATGATCTGATATTATTTGGTTCATATGTTAAAATCCAAAATCCTTCAGTCATGCTTGTAGCTTCTCTCACCAATTCAGGTGTGAAAAATCAAGTATTGCACTTTCTCTTCAAAACTTTTGATGGGGATTTGGTGTTAGTTTCCTCATATGAGGTTGCTGATATTTTATTATGTGATTCATTATCTATTTCAGAATCTATATCAGACTATGGATCTCAAGCATTCACTCTCAATAGTCCCAGTGCTTCTCTACCATTGATCACATACTCATCTCCTCACAGAACTAGTAAAGAGGAAGATTTTCTGCATCCACCTGGACACCTGCTCCTAACACTTGGGGCTGTTCTTACCACCCATGGTTTGCTGTTCATGGCTGAAACATATCATTTTCTTGAGTTTTCTTCACATTCTCTGAATTCTCAAGAGACTTTCCTCACTTTTCAGTTGACTTCAGTTGCTCTACATGGGTCCAATCTTCATCCGGCAGCTGTCTATATTTCTGATTTAGTTGAGCATATCATTCTTCTTCCAAAGAGGAATATTCCTCCAGACATAATGATGGAGAGGTTCACATGCTAGGCCTCAGGATACCTATGCACAGAAGAACCAGATTTATCCTAATTCTACCTGCTTAATTAGAAAGGGGTTTTTTTTTCCCATGTGGTTTTTCCCCGGCACCTTGTTTTTGAGCAGTTTCTTTACTTTACTTGATGTAATGGGTGACCTATGGTCTTAGTTACCAGGGACCATAGATTTTCCAAGTTAGCATTCAGGGGGGGTATTAGGATTATTAATCCTCCCTTGTCCAATTTGGTCATATGTCTAAATCGGGAGTCATGTCTAAATTGGGAGTCCATCCAGTCTATTTATAGTCATTAGCACCATTGGGTCAACTTGACCTAATTGGGGCACATGTTTCAGTTAATAAAGTGCGGGCAACACTAATTGAGGCTCACTACCACTTATTGCACTTAATTGCATAATTTTAGTAGCCTCCTATATCAATCCCTACAATTTAGGAAGCCATTGGGAGTGCTGAAACTAACCAAGGTCAGTTCACTTCAGTTAATGACTAGTCAAGCTAAGTTAGGAGTCAGTTACTTTCAGTTCAAGTCCTCCACATTCAGTTATTGCTAGGTTTACTTGACTGCACACATGTGGGGAAAATTTATCACCTACCACAGTGAGTTAACCATTGGTCAACACTGAATGTAACACTTGAGTTGTGCTTTAGAGCTCCGATGAACTCCGGTTATGGTTTAGACAAGGACAGTTAACTATTGGGTCCTCCGATAGTGATTTAGACAAGTCTTGGTTACCTACAGTCAAGTAGAGTCTAATCAATTCAAAATTCCTCTTGTGGATTCGAATTGCTTGTGGCTATTAAATCCATTTTACTTCATTGTAATTATCATCTGGATTACTTTTTTTATTAATGAAAGCATTCACAGCTGCAAGCCCTTTGCACTGTTTCATTCTTCAATTGCTGAGTAAATTATGAGATCTTCTTTGTGAGTTTTGTATTTTTCTACAGATCTATATGCTCAAATTTACATGAATTCCCTTACCAGTGCTCTTCTGGAGTTGTGGAGAGAAAGCCATCCATCTAACTCTATATGTGTGGTTCCCCAAACCCAGCTTTCCCAGGCATACCCAACCTTCAATCCCATTCCACACAATACGAAGACCAACCACTTCTTTCCTACATCCAAACAAGCACTTCACAGCTTGGATAGGGGAAGACAATCCCTGAGTCGTTCTTGGCCCTATCATGGCCAAAATGACTCCCCAATAACCTATAGCAGATACCACTATGTAAAGGAGAAAACACAGTCAACAAAATGTGGATGAGGCCATAGCCAATGATCCACAAAGAAACCACACCCCCCGGTTCAATAATGAAGTGTCCAGACAATACATAGTCCGAGATCATAATGAAAACCACCAGAACATTTCACAGTACGACAATGGAAAAATGGAAATCGATTCTCTGCACACACTGAAGGAAGAACATACCCAGAACCCCAATCGGTGCGTGAGGCAAAGCAGTCGATGTCTCTGCATGAGATGGATAGGGAAGAGAAAGCCCCTGCGTGAGGAAAATGAATAGCCAAAATGATCAATTATTTTTTCCCAGATGGTGCGTGAAGGTGAGCAAAACTATAGAGAGTGAGAGACTGGAATCGTTCCCTATGTTCTTTTTCCTTTCCCCCATGTGGATGGAATGATCCAGTCGGTGGAGGGTGCGTGTGGACAGGCTTGCTACCCACCACTACCCAGCAAATAACTACCATTAGAGGAAATTTCAACTCAAAATGGGCCTCCTAAAAAAATTAATAAAATAATACTTAAAATAATAAAATAATATTTATTAATTTTGGAGGAAGAAAAGAAAAAAAGTACTTTTTGGTTTGTATTTTCGACATATCTCCTGATGTTTTTACTCAAATTTTGATCGGGAGATCTCATTGGATGTGGAATTAAATTCTGCATCCAACAAGTACCCACTCGACATACTTTTGACAGACCCTGCTACCCCAAAACAAGAAATACCTGAAATAATGTGATGATGATGTCATCATCACATTTTTTCAGGTATTTCTTGTTTATGGTGTAGCAGGGTCCATCAAAAGTATGCTAAGTGGGTACTCATTGGATGTGGAATTTAATTCTGCATCCAACAAGCTCTCCCAATTGAAATTTGAGTAAAAACACAGGGAGATATAACAAAAATACAAACAAAAAAAGTAGTTCTTTTAATGATACTTATCCCCAAATTTATATTAAAAAAATGTTTAAGACCTATACGGTATTTGAAATTTAAAGAAATTTCATTGGCTAACACATGATGACATGGAATTTGAGTGAAAGTTAAAAGGCCCATTTTGAGTTGAAATTTCCTCTAATGCTTCAACTAACATTAGGGTACTTGAATGAGTGGCTGACACATGGCTTTTCCCCAATGGCTCCAACGGGTTAGACAATCCCCCCCCCCCCCTTAACCTTACGAAATCATTCCCTTTTCATTTAATGTTGTGCCGTTGTAGCTAGCTGTAGGTTTATTTTAATGAATGTGCATATTTACATGATGCAAAACTATTATGTGCCGGATAGCACGATATACCATCGACAACGATCCCAATTGCCGAAACATAAAACAACCAAATCGATGGTGGGGATTTTTCCTTTAGCTCCTCACCATGATTAATTACAATATATACATCATGTAACTTTAATGCAAACGGGGTCAAAATCGGGGTGTTACATTAAGCAAGATCGAGAACTAGGAGTTCCACATGAGACTGGCAGATGATGTTGATACACCTATTAATCCTTTACCAAGGGAAGGAATATTTCATGAGGGTAATATGGAAAACATTTCCGCTATTATTCCTATCAACATCTCTGCAAAATCAAACGTTGTGGAAAATGTACACATCGACATGAACTGCTCTCTGGAGGAGATTGCGATCTATACAGACTTGTTTAAGGAATTCCGTGACGTATTTGCCTGGTCATATGAGGAGATGCCATGAATTGATCCATCAATAGTTGAGCATGAAATATGAACTTACCTTGATGCTAGACCCATTTGACAAAATTTGAGACCTGTCAACCCGTGTAAAGCGGCAGCGTTTAAGGATGAAGTTGAGAAACTACTGAAAGCTGGTTTCATTTACCCCATAGCTTTGACCAAATGGGTATCCAAACCTGTTCCTATCGACAAAAATAAAGGGACTATATGCGTTTGTACTAACTTTTGATATCTAAAAAAATCCTATCCCAAGGACAAATACCCCACGCCATTTATAGATCAAATTATTGATGCCTATGCAGGAAGTGAAGTCTTTTCATTTATGGATGGTTTCTCTGGGTATAATCAAATCCAAATTAAACCGGAAGACCAACATAAAACAAATTTTATTTATCCTTGAGGTACCTTCGCGTACAAGAAAATTCCATTTGTATTGAAAAATGCAGGAGCAACCTTTCAGTGGGAAATGAATTTTTCCTTTCACGACATTAAAGCCATTGTCGAACCCTACCTTGATGATCTACCAACACATTCTCATAAGAGGATCGATCACCTAGATCACTTGCATTTGATTTTTGAATGATGCAGATACTACAAAATTCACTTGAATCCCCACAAGTGCATTTTGTGTGTTGAGTCAGGGAGACTACTCGGATTCATTGTTTCCAAAAAAGACATTCAAGTGGATCCTTTGAAAATTGAGGCCATCGTAAATATGCCTCCTCCTCGTTATATCAGCAAGCTTCAAATCCTGTAAGGGAAGTCCAACTTCCTTCAACATTTTATTGTAAATTATGCCAAAGATTACTAAAGGTTTCATGTGCCTGTTGAAACAGGACACCCCATTTGTATGGGATGAAATCGCACAACTTGCATTCAAGGCGTTAAATAAAGCTTTGTTGTCGGCACCGTTATTACGCCTTCCAGATTACTCTCATTATTTTATATTGTATCTGGTTGCATTTGAGTCGACCATAGGGGTAGTACTAGTCCAGGAGGATGATAAGTGTTACGAAGAGAAATTCCTATGGCTTGGGGTAAAACAACAGACAAATTAACTATATAAATCAATCCTTCCCTATATGCAAGAGAAACCAAACATCTAACACTAAAGGATCTCGATTCATACCTTATTCTGGACAGTTGATGTAGATCCTCGTTGAGATTTTCCACTCTCTCTTGTATTAGCATTTTGCTTCCTAAACATTCAGAAAACAAGACAAGCATGCTATATATAATTGTGTTAGACCTACTATAGCATATACAATCAATAACATATAAGCATTTAAAAGCATCCATGGATCAAATACTCATTTAAATACACATTATTGGATAAGAAAATATATTTCTATTAATATAGAACAGAGATTACAATAGTGACAACCTCTGTCGAAACGTCTGTAAATCGAAGAAACTGAGTCCCCCACTTGGGCCTCCACCACTTCAATCCTCCATCTCTCAATAGCAAGCTCATGAGCAAAAGGCAATCTTGGGAAGAACATAAAGTGCTCCAAGGGACAAAGCGATGCAAACTCAAGTATAAGCTCCAGCAACAATGGACTATAGTTTTCTTACTTTTCAATTCCTCTCCCTTCAATGTATCTAAAGGGTTCCTTATATAGCTCTTCAATGGGGTAATGGAAGGTCAAATTCAAGCGATCTCAAGGCATATGGAAGGCCAAGAGACAAGTGACTCGGATCCACATCAAGGAAAACTACAAAATCATTTGGCCTTTTGTACACATCCCGATGTACATGGTTTTAACAGTCAAATCCATGTATATACACGAGAAAGGGATTAAAAGTCACGTATGGAAATTATTGCATGTTTTAAGGGATGATCTTGGAAACATGAAAGGTACAAAAATGGTCCATGGGGTCTAAAGAGTCTGTAGAGGGACATGGAAGGCCATAAAGGTGTGATCCACCATGTGTGGTAAAATCAGCTGTAATAGATGCCCGCTAATGTGTGAGGTCAAAGGGGTCATACAATGGCCGAAATACATTATAAGTCCATCCTAGAAGTGGAGTGATGAAGAACCTAGTGGAAGAACCAAGCATCCAATCACTGCAATACAATGATCAAAACTCTGCACATAACTGCAAGTAGATGTAGTAGTCTCGAATACATAAGAGTATAATGGCCATGAATAGGCATGATACAAAATATGACATGTGTGTTCATCGCCATGTACAATATAGATAGATCAGAATCTCCATGATGAAGATATACACAGGATCATGATCTCCATGTAGGCTGAAGATATATAACATATCAAGATCTCCATAATGGCTGGAAGTATCTGACATATACTAGAATAAAGTCATGAGAGCTAAAATCTCATGAACACTGGCACAATCAAGGAGGTATCATATATGAGATGCCACCAGTCTAGAAGGTCTTCTACACAAACTGCTATGAGTACATGTCCTGCTATGTGAATAAAGGTGTCGAGGTTAAACATAGTAGTCCATCATCTAATTATTGGTCATTGATGTATACCATTAATAGATGCGAGATCACCCATCGATAATGAAAATGGGAATCAAGGTACTAGAGTGCAAACTAACAAGTGTGAATAAATGTGTTGAGTTCAAACACTTGATAGAATCCATCGATCAGGGGACATTAATGTATTCCCAAAAAACTTTCAATGGTGAGAGAACCTGCCACTGATGACTGCAAGTCTCAAGGCACTCAAAAATGACTCTAGATTCCTATCCCAGAATAAATGATATGAAGTCGATGGGATGAAATCTGCTGGAAGGAGGGAATTAAGGCATCCCCCATCATCCAACATGAGGTACTCAGCAAAGCTGTATAATGTGGAAGGACTTGATCATAATGTGCACGAACCAGTAACTGTACCAGGAATGGCCAACATGCAAAGTCAAGATAACTGAGGAATGGCCGACTCAGGTTTCAACTTCCTTCAAAGAAGAGCATAAAGGTGAATGGTGACTGAATGTAGGCAGCATAAACATGATATACAAAACTGGGACATTTTTGTGACACAGCAGGCATCGACAGAGGCTCCATAAGGACTGGAAGCTTAACCAGTCAATGGAGATAAACTTAGAGAATTGAGTATAGCTCTTAAAGTCAAACTATTAACCCAACCAATGGATGTGATATACAGTGCTCTTTTTGAAGGTGACACGACTCAACTGCTGCCAAAGATAACATTTTTTCTTGTCCAGCTTTTTGGTTTTTTGGTTTTTTTTTTGTGGACTTTTTCAAATATTTTGAAAAGATTGAAAAAGAATAAACGTGCTTTATAGTTATAGACTAGGAGGAGACAAGTGTCAAGGGACAAACAAACTAGTTCAAAGCAACAGAACATACCTATGCTTAATGCAAGGACACACATGTAGGATAGCGACACTCGGGGGAAAGTCCCCTCCCGATAAAAATAGGGAATCAAGCTGCAAAGGATATACAAAATGGCTCTGCGTGGCTAGACATGAGACAAGATCGGCCTATATGGCTAATATTCAAGGTCAGGGAAGCCAGTATAAGGCTCAATGAGGCAAGAAAAGCTCATGATAATGCAATTACAACTTGACATAAGGGAGTCCTGAGGAAACATGCTAGTAACAAGATCAAGAGGAGTATGAGGCTCTTGCAAAATGACATGGTGATACTATAAAATGAACTCCCACACCCTAAAGGACAAACTGTTGGCATGGGCACCAAATTCAAACAAGGAGCTAATTAGGGCACCCACTGTCACATACCCCAATTTTGAAAAAACAATTAAATATTATTTGGGGACAATATGTTAAATTTTATGCTAAGTTGTAATTGATGACTCAGTAGGGTCAAGGATATTTATTGTAAATTGTGAATATTTTATTTATAAATAAATAAATAAAGGAGGAGACAACAGCTTAGGAGAGTTGTTAAAAGAGTGTTTACTAGTCAAATTGGTGGAGGAGATTGGGTGGAGAGAAAACTGACATGTGGCAGCATCCTCAAACCACTTCCAACTATTGCAGGTGGAAAATTCCCTACATTTGTGGTCGTGATTCCACAAGAAAGTGGAATCATAACAGGTGGCTCAATTAATGAAAACTGAACCTAAAAGACCTAGGCAATATTTATAAAAATTCCCATTGAAGAGACCTGAGGCTGCTCATTCTATAGAAGTGATCATTCAGGATTGAATGAATGTACTTCATAGAAATTCAATGGAAGGGAATTGGGAAAGTGTTTGAGGGGATAATTGTTGATTTATATAGTGCAGCTTTTAAGTTGAATATCATACTGTTGAGAGCAGAGTATTTACTAAGGTACTGAACTAGTCAGTTGACAGAGGGTTCTACTATTTGCAATCTCCACCCGGTTCTCAACCAAGAAGACCAGGAACAGGCTCGGGGTCCTGAGGAAGCGTTGTTTGAGCGCTCTTGGGGAGATTGGTAGGGAGGAACGACCTCCTAAATATATTATCTTCTGTCCTCAATAGGTTCTATGTTATTTCAGTTTACTATTTTAATTAAGTAATCTTAGTTTATTTTCTAAATGAATGTTAAAAGTTCATGGTTCATGAAATTTTAGACTTAATATTCTTATTAGATTGTTATAGAAATGAAAATGGTTTAGGAAATAATGAAATAGAATGAAAATCAATTTCTAGACTGTGCTTTTCCATGTTAGAATAATCAACCCATAGTATTTACCCACTTAGACATTATTTCATTTATTTTGTCTTATTTGCCTAGTCCATGAGTCCCACCATGTGCAAG
>LPNX010808323.1:417265-443256 GCA_001517045.1 Pseudotsuga menziesii
CCACACCTAGAAACCAGGTTGTACTCTAGCACAAACATAATGCTTTAAGTAGATAAGAGAATGAAAATAGTAGGTAGGATTGTGTATCTGTAAATAGCAGAGTAAATTATTTTAATGTTTAAAATATTATGAAGGAAAAACAATGTTATGATTTATTTGTGTTTACTGTTTTTACTTAGTATAACTAAATAAAATGCAGAAAAGAAACAATAAACTACATTAGAGTTACAGTAGTAGTAGACAGTTAGGTATATAAACAAGCTATTATCTACATAGTTTATCTGTTAAAAATATCAACTAAATCTCAACTATTACTCAATATAAACTAGATTAGGGATATGTGACAAACCCTTAATTTATAAAGAGGAAACAGAGTTACAAAGTTTACTTTCTATCCTTTAGAGCACTCTGAATAAATTCTATGTTGCAGAATAGTAAATATAAACTGTAAATATAAACAATAAATAATATAAAAACTAAGAAACTACATATTTAGAAACTACTTTATATTTACCAAACATGCTTATAACCTGTGAAGGAAGAACCTCAGGGTCGAAACCCTAACTTATAAATTATTTAATTATAATTTAATTTACTTAATTTTTAATCCATTTACAGTGATAACTATATAAATAAACTTTACAGGAAGATTTCAAAGCATCCTTTAGACTATTTACAGTCTTTTCTTAAAACAAAGATCTTTTATAAACAAGCAATATAGGTTTACAGTTAACAGGTTAATATATCCACCACACACATGTAATAGCCAAACTGAAGTAACAAGAAGAAGAGCTTCAGTAATAATAAATTGAATAACATATTTAGACAAGGGTTTCATTTTCAGTAAACCCTAGCTAGTATATTCTGGACAAGTAAGTTTAAAATTATAAATTTCACATTACGACTGAGCTACAGTCTTTATATTAACAATATTTACTTACGAAAAGATATCTTAAACAATAAATTTTTTCACTGACAGTCAAAGAGGAAAAACCCTAAATTACATAGAATCATAATTTACAAGATTTCAAAACCATTGCAAAAATGAGACAGAGCTCGAAGTTTAAAATCCTTCTTAAAAACCCAATGTATTACATTGTCAGGACATAAGGCTAAAAACTTAACCAAAATACATCACACAGATCAAGGCCAGTACTACCCAACATCATAGAGAAAGTTTGTAAACAAAATTGAAAAAACAACTTATTAAAACCTCATATCTAACGAAGAAACCAGACAAGCTTCCAAGCTCTATGTTTCACCTTTCAACCCTTTTTACAAGCAGGGTAAAAAAACCCATTCTTTGAACTCGGGGCTTATCAGTTGGGGCCATGAGTCCACTAAAGCCAGCAAACAATTATCCTCATCACTAAAGTTTAGAGTTGTCATGATTTCCTGCAAAGAGCACAATACTGTGCATTAATACAAAGCTCAGTCTCCATTGAAAACCTAATTGTAAAAACATTTTAACTGTGATTTATTCATATTAAAAAAAAACAGAGTGTATTCACCTGCAAGCAAGAAAAATAATTCGAGCATTGACAAAGCTGTTATCAGCTTAAGTAGTTGAATCAGAGAGGGATATAAGCCCTACGCCGGACCTAGAGTGGAGATGAGGTCAATAAGATTAAGTTTTACAGAGCCATGATAAGCCACGAGGAGAGCAGAGCTAAAAACTATTGACAGGCCAAGAGCCAAATACAAACAATAACCACTCACATAGAAGGGTTCACAAGCTCGACGATTTGCAAGCAAAGATTGAGTATTGAAACCTCACAGCAACAAATATGGGCCACGGAGAAATAATAAAGAGAAACAACCGAGCTAATGGTTGCCAAGACAATCACACAGAGCAACCCAAAGGCCAACGAAACCCTCAGAGATATTTGACAAGAGAATAGGGTTTCCAACCCTTAAAAGTCACCAATGCATGGACAAGAAGAGTCCATGTGCCCTCCAATTCTTTTAACCATGCAAGGGTCGAGTCCATAGTCCATCTGTGGTTTCAATCATCGAATTATTAATACAATGATATAAATAAACCATGCACAAGACTATGGAGTGCGTGTATATATATTATTCACCAATGATAACACATAAACTATATCATTGTGTATGATAGCTTCGAGAATTGTGATTTTTTTTTAACGATGATTACATAACGTTGACCATCGGGTAAGGTTGTAACAAGCTTGGCTTTAAAACAATACCAAAGTCGACCATGCATTAGAACTTTTCCAAATAACATTAATATGTATAATTTGCAAAATGATGATCAATTATTCACATATTATATTTCAAACTTTATTATTTGTAACCAATGGTTTAGAGTAGTTATAATATATGAAGTTTGACTATAAGAGTAAAAAATGATTTAAACCATGACATTTAAACAATCACAAGGTTTGACCTTGGTATAAGCTCTCACAAATAATAGTTTGCATACTCAACTTGTCAATAATAATAATGGACCCTATCATTATTTGGCAAAGATAGTTTGTGATTGTTTATGTTTGCCTGTTCTTAGCATAGTATACGAATCTTGGTCATATTAGTGTCACTTAGGGTAGACTTCAGATTAGAAGTTCTAGTTATAAAAATCTACCATAATAGTTATTATTAAACAACAACTTGTTATATGTGAGGCAACATGATAATAGTAAATTTACAATGGAATAAACCATGCTCAAGGTCTATAATTATTGGAATAGCACTGATAATATATTTACCTATGACTTAGACTTATGAAAGTGATGGTAGATAGTATTCCATCATGAAATGATGCATTTATTTACAATGACCAAACTTATATGTCAAAGAGATTTCCAGGCAGTAAGATTCCTACATAATGCAAGTAACAATCAGATTGGTACATTATAAAATAATATGGTAATGTATGTTGTTACAACAGTACATGTAGCAAGGCGATAATGTAAGTACTGAAGTTTATAACTTGTCAGTGAGCATATTTACATACAAGCAATAGGTTGATAATTTCCATAACTAGTAAGTTAGAGACAAAATAGAAACATGTACTCTATTGGAAATATTTACTATCAAGATTGATAAAAGTACTTTCATGAAATAAAAGATGGTTACTTTACCTCATCAGAGATTTCTTTTAAATAGTCAGTTAATTACTAGCATTTAACATGCAACAGATATACTTCTTGCTACTTTATGAATTAAGCCCCTACTTGATCTATCGTTACCTGTTAAACCTGTAAGAACTAGCAGTCCATCTACGTTAGCATAAATGCTAAGTAGCCTAAGTTTTCAAAGATAGATTTAACCTACTTGCCAAAAAGTAAACTTATTAGTAAAACTGAAACAAAGTTGTGTGCAGGTCAATCTTATATACATTATGAAAATAAAAGTTGTATTAGTTAACATAATATGAAAATGATTAATACTAAACGTTAGACTGTTTCATTTTCTGCTAACTGCTACCAGTTAGTAAACTGCGTATTCAGACATTTTATGTTATCTTTAAATTTTTAAATTTTTATGAAATTTTGGGGTTTTGACACCCATGTAAGGTCAAACTCTACCATTCACATCATGTCACTTCTAAAACAACAAAAGGGTTTCTTGACAGGATAGAATGGGTTTGTACCTAAGGTTATAATGAAATGGTCATAAGGTCATGCAAAATGAAAATGGAGGTGAAATATAACCTATATGCTAGTTTAAACAGCATACCTAAAATCAACATGAACAAGTCAAAACAAAGGTCGAAACGATGCTCAAAACGGTCTCCTACATCATCTTATTAGTCAAAAACGATCCAAAAGGGTCAGAAACGGTTCAAAACTATAGAAAGGGGCTAAAAATTTTCAAAATTTTGAAAAAATTTCTATAAATAGTAAAAAATTCAAAACATTATATAACATTTGAAATTTTTACCCAATTGAGCTCAAAACTTCAAATGCGAATTCCGGGAGTTTCGTCCGGCGAAATCCGACATTTTTTTTTCCAGGTAACTTCCCATGCCCTTCTGTTCCATTTGCATGTAAATTTTTTTAATTTTCATGGTCAAAATCAATTTCTAGGCCATTCTAATATAGTCGCTTCGGCCCACGCAGAAATTGGGGATTTTTCCATGTATAGGGCTGGCTATACGCGGAAAAATGGCCCAAATTCACGTACATATGCGGTTGTTTTTCTAACAATTGTGTATGCGGCCACGTTTTAGGTTTTTTAAGAAAAATAATGACCAAAATTAATGTAAATTTGCAGGATGGTTCTAGAATGGAGGGAGAGAGAACACAGGGATGTAGAAGAAGTTGTACGGGGCGATCTAATGGCTCAACAAGCTCTTCGTGCATGTGGGCTATACACGTTTTGGTATCTTAGGGGCTTAAGGGCCAAACCAAGACTGTTGTAGATGCTAGTAGACTACTGGGATCCTGACTCAGAGTCTTTCCATATTGATGGGATGTCTCTCACTATAGAGTTGGAGGACATATACTTCATTACAAGATTGTCTAGACGGGGAGAAGTGGTGAACCTACGTTCTCGTGGGCCCAGAGGTGGCCTCACCATTGATGAGTATATTGCTGTATACTATTATCCAGACATAGAGAAGGTTGGGAGTTAGATCCCAACAAACTCCATATAGGTACTAGGCCTGAAGGCCATACCACTGACACTCAATAGGATAACAGGGCTTGCCTCACTCCACCAAGCCTCATAGCCCTTGATGTTCTATGCAGTGGAGTGCATGAGACCCACAGTTTACGATTGGAGTATTGCGCTATTGAGTAACATGAGGCAACAACTCAGCAACTGC
Source organism: Pseudotsuga menziesii (assembly GCA_001517045.1). Classification (NCBI taxonomy): domain Eukaryota; kingdom Viridiplantae; phylum Streptophyta; class Pinopsida; order Pinales; family Pinaceae; genus Pseudotsuga; species Pseudotsuga menziesii. Next base: position 422,058 of record LPNX010808323.1, read on the forward strand.
AAGATGGGAAGGGTACAAAACTTCGGTTTCAGTAGTATACTGAGCATGTTCTTCTTTGAGCATGTTCTGGGGCTCAGCCCTAGAGTTGACGTTCCTCCTCATGGGGTTCAAGATCTGGCCCAATGATGTTGGGAAGATGCGATGTGTAGACTGGGCAGAGGTAGGGTGTCTAACCCCTACCCAACTGATTTCTTTCCATGGTGGCAGTGGAAGATAGTTGCCATCGATGATTACCCCTATGCAGGGATAGATTTCGGAGAGATCCTGACATGGGGGCCTACCACCAGGATCAGCATACGGTGACATTGGTAATGAATCTCAACCCTCTTTTTAAGTTTTTTGAATTATGTAATTTTTTTGTGTTTTTTGATATATGGAACCAAAAGACATGTTTTTGCATGACAACACATAGTGACAATTTGTCATATGTATGCAGATGTAGCACCACAGTGGCTTGATGGTTTCCCTCGTCATAGACGGAGGGGATGAGGAGATGAAATTATGGGTGTAGATGTGGACCGGATGCTCCAAATCATCCACATAAACTTTGTGTAGCTGACACATAGGGTACCCATGGTGTAAGTCGAGGACTTTCCTGAGGCTATGCAGCATCAGGTGGTGGGTGTACCACGAGCATGGGTGCGGTTATTTTGATGGCTAGCTAGAGCCTTGGTAACTTTCCACGATTAGAACCCCCCTCCTCCTCCCCAGGCTTAGATACCTGGGAGTGACACATTTTGTACTACTGTGTATTATATTTTGGTGGCTCAGAAGCCCCATTTTTTAATTATGACACTTATGTATTATGACGTCACTTTTTTGGATGTTTAATGAAAATTTTTTATGATGATTGATTTTATTTATTTACATGTGTAAAAATGTATGTTTGTGATGAGCTTATGGTCTGTGAAACAAATTCCAATCTAACACATAGTTAGCATATGAGTCAGCAACTTGATTATAAATTCTTGGAACATGTATGTATGTTATACTGTCAAATTATCATTCTAACAATCTCACACGTAATAATCTTTGTAATAATGTTGGATCCCTAACATGATATAAGCCATTCAGTTGTGACACTATTAACTGCGAATCAAGACATACCTCAAGAGAGAGAACACTGTGTGAAATGGATAGCACCATCAGCAAATCCTATATAGATGGAAGACTCCATTGACATCTTCCATAAGAAATGAAAGCTAATCAATAAACCCGATCACCATAAGAAAAACCTAACTATGCAAAATACTATACAATAATATACAATAATCAGCCTTGGCTGAGGATCATGCATAGTACTTTTAAGATAGAGCCCATTTATAGGCTCCGCCAAGGCTATCCCCTCGTAATCTACTAGCTCATAAGCACCCTTCTCTAACACACATTTGACAACGTAAGGACCATGCCACATGGGATTAAACTTTCCTGCCCCCAAGGGTTCTTTAGCTTGATCCCACAAAAGGACCAAATATCCTTCACTAAAATTCCTTGGATGGACAAATTTATCATACTAGACCTTAACATGATGCTTATTTACTTCTAGAGACACTAAGGCATCTTGGAGTTGCTCATCAAGCTGCTCTAAGTGGACCAAACATTCCTCCAATGGGGAAGTGTCTGGTAAAATCTCTATGGCTAGCTTCAATGAAGGGATTTCGAATTCAACCGGCAAGACAGACTCCACTCCATGTACAAGCTGATATGGAGAAAAATCGATGGAAGTCTTAACCGCAGTTCTATAAGCCCGCAAAGAAGGATATAACATGATATTCCAGTTGGTCTTTCTTTGTGTGATGGTTCATTGGAGAATGGACTTAAGTGATTTTTTCACTGCTTCAACTTGTCCATTTGCTGAGGGTAATAAGAAGAGGAATGCTCCTGCTTATACCCTAACTTCGAAGCAAACTCTTCCATCATTCGATTCTGAAAGTGCCTACCATGGTTAGTGACAAGCTCCTTCGAAATACTGAACCAAGTAATGATCTAGTTGAATACGAAATGCGTGTTTGTCTCACCTTCAGATTTAACCGTGGCCATATCCTTAGCCCATTTCATGAAATAGTCAATAGGCACTATAATATGATGATGCCCCCCAGCTGAAGCTAGGTTGCAATCCATGAAATCAATCCCCCACTTAGTGAACATACCAGCGGTGATAATCAGATGTAACAGGATAGGATGTGAGCGCATATTACGTGCAAACACCTAGAAAGGGTGGCACTTCTTGACCGCATTGACACAATCTTTAAAGACTGACGGCCAGAAATAACCCGCTCTCAAGATTTTTTGGGTTGTAGAAAGCCTAGATAAATGACCACCACATGCCCCTCCGTGTAAATCATTTAGCACAAGCTCAGCCTCCTCATGAGTTAAACAACAATGTAAAATGGAATCTACCCCACTGCGATACAATGTGTTATCCACTATAAGGTAGTTCTTGGATACGTGACGTAACTGTCGTCATTCATCTTGTGAAATGTGAGTAGGGACCTTCAATGTTTGTAAATTTATGGTGATATCCCCATACCATCGATCCAAAGTTGAGATCAGGAAAATGTGCTGATCGACAAATGTATATTCACAAACTTCCTCCTCCTCCTCCTTGCTTGGGAAATCAGATATAAGTTCCACAAAAATCAATGATTTTTTGATTTTTCCGAAACAAACTCGAGATCAAATTCTTGCAAGATGACAATCCACTTATTATACTTTCCCTCGATCATCCTTGTAGTGAGGAAAAACTGAAATGGATTGACATGGGCTACCACCAAGGTCTGGCGAAGGAGAATGTAGTGTCTTAATCTTTGAACTACATGAATGGTAGCTAAGGCATGTTTCTCCACATAGGAATAACGGATCTCTGCATATACAAGGTTTCAGCTTAAATAATATATGACATGCTCATGGAGCTCCTTATCCTCTTGAACCAAAACCATACCAATCGTCTCCATGGATGCAACCACATAAAGCAAAAAGTCATGGCTATAGTCAAGTGGACTAATCACGGGGGCCGATGCTAAGGCCCGTTTAAGTGCATCAAAGGACTCCTGGGCTCACTCATCCCATCAAAGGGTAGTGTCCTTCTTCAAAATATGCATAAATCCTTTAGTTAAATTGGAAAAATTAACCACGAATCTCCGCAAGAAATTTTCCATGCCTTGAAAACTTTAAATATGTCTAATGTTTCTCAGGGTAGACAATTTAAGTATTGCCTCAACCTTTAACGGATCAGCTCTTATACCATCCTTGGAGACAATAAACCCTAACAAGTGACCAGAATTCACACAAAAGATGCATTTATGAGGACTTAACCTAACCAAATAATGGCAGCATCTTTCAAACACTAATCTCAAATGGTAGGAATGACGGATCCTCTAACGAGAATGAGAAGCAAGGTCATCCAAATAGACTTCAATAATCGATTTGAGATCATGGAAAATCAAGGTCATAGCTCGCTGAAATGTGCTCCAACATTTTTAAGGCCAAAAGGCATCTTCCGATATGCAAAGGTACCCCAAGGACAAATAAAGGCAGTTTTCTATTGGTCCTCGGGTTTGATCTGGATCTGATTTTATCGAGAAAAACCATCCATAAAGGAAAATACCTCTCTTCTCGCACACTCATCCAAAATTTGATCAATAAATGGTGTGGGAAAATTATCCTTAGGACAGGCATGATTCAAGTCATGAAAATCAATGCATATACGGATCGCTCCATGCTTCTTATCAACCGGAACGAGGTTTGAAACCCACTCTGTCAAGGGAATGGGATAGATAAAACCGACATTTAACAGTTTCTCTATCTCATCCTTAATCGCGGGTGCTTTTCTAGGATTCACCGCACGCAAGCGTTGTCAAACAGGCTTAGCATTGGGATAAGTTTTATTTTCATGTTCAACAATGTGAGGGTTGATACCTGCCATTTCCTCGTATGACCAAGCAAATATATCATGCAACTATTTTCACATTTCGGTACACTCTTGAATCTCAGCATGGGAACATTCTGCCCCAATATATACATTCTCAATCTTGCCAGGATCACGAGAGATATTGATAGGGATGATAGGAGATATATTCACCATGTCTCCATCAGCCATCGGACCAGGAGAGCGCAATGGAACCATGGGACTACCAATTCTCTCACTAAGAATCTCCCTAAAGTCTTCACACTCTAAATGGTCAAGCTCAGGAATAAAATAAGATCTATGATGTAACTCTTCCCAGGGTGGCTCAAGCCCAGACATGGCCTTAATAATAGCTCCATCTGATGGAAAAACAATATCAAGGAAATCATGTGCATGAAAAGACTCAAATCCCCATGCAAGCATCACATATCGATCCTCCTTCTCTGTCGATGAAGAGGAAGGACTAGGCTCTACAACACATTCAATATTCACTTGATATGCTATCATTGCTGCAAGCAACGACACGTCTGTTTCGATAGGCTTACTTGAAGGACTCTATGTAGGAAGGATCCAAGGATCTTCCATATGGGAAGTACAAAAAGACACTAAACTTAATGAAGATGAATCCCCATCGAAACTAGACCTGATCTTATGAATGGGTGCAGGACAACCAAAGGTTCCCATAAGGGTTGGATACATTCCAACACCCACACTCCTAGTTGTTGGATGAGAATGATTGATAATCATGATAGAAGCTCCCGATGATGTAGTAACACTCTAATTTCGGAATGATGTCTGATCAATCATAATAATCTTTCCATTAAATGGAAAGCATACAACTCAAAATAGAGAAGAAGCTATGGCTTGCATACTATACATCCAATTCCTACCCAGTAACAGATTGTAATCAAGGGGCACATCACACACCTCAACCTTAACCACAATGGTCTTCCTTCCCAAATGGACCTTAAGAGAAGGAAGAATTCCATGTGGCCGAAATGATCTACCATCAAAAATAGTCAACATGGTAGTGGATTTAGACAACTCAGGGGAACCCAAACCCTTCCAACATGACAAAGACATCACGGAAGTAGCAGTGCCTTCATTAATCATAGTGCATTTGACAGTCATGTTAAGACATTCTACATGAATTAAGAGAGACACATAGTAAGGCAAGAGAGGCTGTAGTCCCGTGGTTTCAAATTTGATGATAGAGGAAGAGTTATCATCATTAACACCAAGAGTAGAAAGCAAATCCTTCCTTTATGAAGGACAAATCTGAAGTACTTCAAGTGCAGACATCGTGCAAGGAGTGTGGCCCAAATTTTTGACAACTAAATAGTTTTGGGCAGCTTGGGAATTGGGATTGTGTCCCGAATTCTTTAGGACTCCCTTAGGAATGTGATGTGTGACTTTAGGCTTATCCACAGGGTTTTCAATACGCAAAGGACTTTCGAGTGGGTCAGGTTCCTTCCCAAGGTCTGGTTGTAACGAACCATAGTCCTTCGCACAAGTCACAACTTTAGTAGCACACACCATATTGATGCAACCATGACCCATACTGGCTTCTGGTGGATCTTGATCTCCACCAGACTAATCATGGGTACTCAAGTTCATGTTTGGATTATGTGGTAAAGGGTTGGTCAGCACAGCTGGGCCCTGTACTATGAACCTCGAGGTGTCTTCCATATGAGGGAACAAGTGAGTGAGGTGGTCATCCTTACACATCTTGCAAGGAAACTTAACCTTGTGTTTATAATTCTTGTCCCCCCCAGCATTATAGGCATTATTGTCATTAAAATTGGCATTTTCATTCTTATTCCCACCCTTACAATTGTTCTTACCCTTTTTCTTATTCCTTCCAGGTTTCTGGTTACCCTTCTGGTCTGACGATTGCACCGAAAGCACATTAGTCGTTTGGGTCGGTTGAGACGAAGCCGTGGCTTGTCCCGAGGCAGATTGGTTGATAGACAATTGACTCACCTGTTGCACAACCGAATCCATAGGTTTGGTACTCGTAGAACCAACAATGCCATCAGCATGTGGTCCAGGTTTAACCTTAGGGTAGAAACTAGAACACAGAGCATTAGTAATGATCTCATATAACAATACGGATTGAGCATAAATCAAATCCAATTCCTGTGCCATAAAAATGGCTTGTTCCTCGTTTTGAACTCTAGACATAGAAACATCCTTAGCTATGTAAGGAAGTAACTATTTAAGGAACCACTCGAGGAGAAACTCAGGCGGTATGAAAGATTTAATCAATCTCTTATATCTACACCAATATTGGATATGGTCCGAGATATGCATGGCTTTGTCTTGCTGAAATTTCAACAACACTTCTGTACCAATGTTGTAACACACTTGTAGTTGGAAGTGATTGATAAAAGTCATAGATAGGTCATCGAACAAAACAAATTACCCCCTAGGTAACTCTATGTACCATTTCGCTACAAGCCCTGTGAGGGTGCGTTGAAAGAGCCTTAAATAGATTGAATCATCGTGTAAGGAATTAGAAGAGCACCAAAGGTGAAATGTAGTAACATGTTCACTAGGATCTTCTCCTGGTTTGCCCTCGAATTTGAGAATAGTCGAGGGAAGCTTGGTAGGGACAATCAGCCAAGCCGGGTCATGAGATACCGAATATTTCATTAGTCTCAACAAGTCAGGTAAATTTTGTGGAAATTAAGGCCAGCAATAGATTAATTTTACTCACAACAATTAACAATTGATCATGCAAAATTGCTCACAAAAGAGACTGAAAATGGAGCTGTAACACTAAACTGTATTATGTAAGTGTACAATAGCCAACCCTGTAATAACATAGGCTGATGAATAAATAGAATACATCAATAAATCGAATGCATGAGGAAGCATCCAAATCTAGCATAAAGCAGGCTTACCAAAAATAAGCAAATCCCCATTAGGTGTAAAAAGCTGATCCCAAATCTGTCATGGAGCTCACGAATTGGCAAGGGTGCATGGGAAATCTAAAGAGTGATGAAATGGAAGCTCATACATGCTTTCATGGAGAAAAGAGTGGAGTATGAAGAGGACAAAAAACTAGTTCACCTCACCTAGTCTAGCTTTCCTATGTGCCTTAAAACACTAAAAAAGCAGTCAATAAAGCAGGAAAAATAGATAGGTGCCTAGGAGGCCAGGAATAAAAAATATTTGATTCCTAAGGCTTTCCAAAGCACTACATGAGTCAAATATGGCAAGTTTTACCTCTATGGATAGGAAAATAGCAACTTGCACAAAGTGGGACACATGAACTAGGCAAATAAGACAAAAATAAATGAATTAATGTCTAAGTGGGTAAACTATGGGTTGATTATTCTAACACCCCCCCTTAAGCATGGATTTATGAGTAATATATCAAAAATATAGGGCCTAGCAACAAGGCTTAGTCACCCTTTACATACTGCATGTCCAAATAAACAAGGAAAGAGGCAAAACCAACTTGGGAAAATCCTCCCTTAAACATGGACTGTAAACAAAATTGTAGAATCTTGTCTTCACTCATGCTTTCACAGCATGATCAGCAATCCCCAGCAATGATTTGAGATTGCTGAAGGTCTTCTCACAAAATTATTTGGTGAAGATATTAGCTACTTGTTCTGAAGATGAATAGAAGAGTAGGTGAATGGTGCCATCATGCACAAGTTCTCTGATGTAGTGCATATGGATCTCAATGTGTCTGGTTCTCTGCTTCTGAACTAGATCCTTGTAGATTTGAATGGTACTTTATTTATCGCATTAGATGGTATTTGAGTACTCAGGTTCGAAACCACACTCTCCAAGTAAACCCTGCAACCATAAACATTGAGTTGCTGCATTAACAACTCCTCTGTACTTTGCTTCTGTAGGTGAGAGTGCAATGGCACTCTGTTTCTTGCTTGACCAGCTGATTGGCCCTTCTGCAAGAATGAACACATATCCTAAAGTGGACTTTCTATCTGTGCTATCACCTGCCCAATCACTGTCAGTAAATCCAATCAACTCAACATCATATTTTTCCTTATAAAAGATCCCATGTGTCCTTGTTCCCTGAACAAAGTTTAGGATACTTTTGGCTGCTTTCCAATGGATCTCTTGAGGCTGATCCATGAATATAGAAGCCACACTTATTTCATAACAAATATCAGGTTGAGTATGTGTCAAATACAACAAACATCCAATCAATTGCCTATACAGTGTATTGTTTACCATCGGTGAAGAATCAGCTTCTTCCAGCTTTACTCTTGAAAGGAAAGGAGTTTTGCTTGCTTTGCAATCCTTCATTTTGAATTTTTTCAGCAAGTCCAAGGCATATTTGGACTGGTGCACCTTGATTCCAGCTTTGGTTTGAGAGATCTCAGGCCCCAAGAATTGACTTAAGAGCCCCAAATCTGTCATGGAGAAGGCTTGGTTCATAGCTCCTTTTAAGGAAGCAATCTCAGCCTATGAGCTTCCTGTAATGAGGAGGTCATCAAAATATAACACAATGATCATTAATGAACCATTAACTAACTTCAAATAGACATTTGGATCTGATTTGCACTGAACAAAATTCAGTGATAGCAAGAAGCTATCAATCTTGGCATACCAAGCCTTGGGGGCTTTCTTTAGCCCATACAATGACTTTCTCAACCTGCACACAAGAGAAGGGTTAGTAGAAAAACCTTGAGGCTGCTGCATATATATCTCCTCAGTGAGATCTCCATTCAGAAAGCCACATTTTACATCCATGTGATGTACCTCCCATTGCCTTGAGGCTGCAATGGCTAGAGCTAGCCTGATGGAGTCCATTTTTTCCACTGGGGCAAAGGTCTCATTGTAATCTATGCCATAAACCTATGAGTAGCCTTTGGCTACAAATATTTCCTTGTACTTCAGTGGTGAACCATTAGCAGAAAATTTGGTCTTATAGACCCACTTACACTGTACTAGTTTTCTCCCTAGGGGAAGATCCACTAGCTCCCATGCGTTGCTCTTCTGGAGTGAGCTGAACTCCTCCTTCATGGCTGTTTTCCATCTTGGATCTCCTGTTTCTTATTCATATGTTTGAGGATTAGAATCCACCATCAAATATCATTTTTCAGCAAACATAGGATCCTTCATGCACAGACCACTCTCAAATTGAGATCTAGTCCTCCTTGGGTCATTGGGATCCCTAGCTAGCTCACCTGCTACATGTAGTGTCTTGGCTGCCCATTTTGGCCTTGTGGGGCTGTTAGGGTCTGCAATAAACTCATATCCATCAGAAAAATCAGAATCAGCATGTTCAACAAACTCTTTACTTACTTCTTGAGGTTCAGGTGGTGAAGAGGCTTCACCAACTTCCACTTCTGCAAGGGATTCTTCTTCAAACTGAACACACCTTTCGATGAAGGATTTTTTGTGCTCAAATTTACCAAATTGTACCCTTTTTAATCTTTAGAGTATCCAACAAAAATACACTCTTTGCTTTGGGGCTGCAAATCCTTCCTCTTCTCTGTCGGGATTCTAGCCCATGCCTTTGAGCCAAAAATCCTGAAATGGGTCACATCTGGCTTGTGCCCACTCCATGCTTCGAAGGGAGTCATACCATCAAGCTGTTTGTGAGGCACCCTATTCTGAATATAGGCTGCATATTTGATAGCTTCGGCCCAGTACTTTGGTGTCAAAGTTTTGGCCTCCATCATGCATGTTGCCATCTCCTTTAGTGATCTGTTCTTCCTCTCAGCAACACCATTTTGCTGTGGTGTGTAAGGGATAGAATGCTGCATCTGAATACTTGCATCTACACAATAGTTAATAAACTCAGACTTAACATACTCACCACCATTGTCAGATCTGAGGGCCTTGAGTTTCCTTCCAGACTGGTTTTCAACCAAAGCCTTAAAGACTTTGAATAGGCCAAAAACTTCAAACTTGTGTTTCAGGAAGTGAACCCAACAATACCTGGAAAAATAATCAATGAAAGTTAATGCATAATTGGCCTGACTCATAGACATATGAGGGAATGGACCAGCAACATCACTATGGATCAGCTCGAGGGGTGCAGAGGTTCTCTCATGACTAGCTCTCTCAAATTTGTGCTCTGGGTGTTTTCTAGGATACAGCCTTGGCAGACTCCTTTGGAAAATTTTATCTTGGGAAGCCCTATGACCATCTCTTTTTCACTAAGATCATAAAGATATTTGTAGTTAAGGTGGCCAAATCTCTCATGGCACAGCTTGCTGGCTTCATTAGCATGAATGAGAAGAGCAAAGGGGTTTGAGTAAGGTAGGAAGTGTGAGAACATGTATACCTTTTGAGCATGATTCGCAACTCCTTTTGCAATGAATCTACCAATTGAAATCTCTGTGATCTCAACATCATCAGGGGAGAATATGACCTTCTTAGGAGACCGAGTGTGGGTCACCTAGTACACTGACAGGAGGTTGGAGGCGAGACCAGGGACATATAGCACATTGCTGAACTGACCATGATCAAGATCTATCCTTCCTTTGCCTTTACTTTCAGTGAGAGAGTCATCTCCCAGTACAATAGATGGTTCTTTCGACATATCCAGTGAGGAGAAGGCCTCCTTAGTCGAAACCATGTGTCTTGAAGCTCCAGAATCTATGATAAAACTGGGTGACCTTGATGTGCCAGCAACTAGAGCATGAACTCTCTCTCTGTCATCTGAACTTGATCCTCCTTCTCTCTTCTTTGAGCTTTCTGGAAGGGAGATGCCATTCTTCTCCAGGAGATTGGTCAGCATGTCTATATGCTTTTTCATACAAGAGCTTTTAGTGTGATTTCCCTTATTGTAGTATGCGCACTTGTTCATTTCACCTTTGTTCTTCTTCTTCTGGTTATTCTTCTTGGGACCCATTTGATCCTCTGGAGACTGTTTCTTGTCTCTCTTTTGCTCAGTTGGATTTTTAGCTTTCTTTTTTATTTTTCAATCCACCCTCGAATCTCCAGCAATCAAAGCTTGATCTTTGGATGGTTTGATGGTGCCCATCATCACCAGCTTGTCCTGTTCTTGTGTGAGAGATTCCATGAAATTTGCAAGGCTAGGCATCTTCCAGGCTCGAGCTGTCAGTTTTGTGGCATAGAAGGTCAAAAAAAACACTGAATAATCAGGGCCCAGCTTCAAGAGGATGGCCAGTATGAGCTGATCATCTTTCTTTTCAATACCACACTGTTTCAGGTGCAAAACTAGTGCTTTGAACTTGGAGAAATATAGTTGCAGGGATTCAAAGCTTGTTGGACTCAGAGAAATCAGATCATTCTCGATTTGATGTCCCCTCATCTCATCTGTCTTTCCAAAAAAATCAGCAAGCTTCTCCCATACTTCATTCGGTGATGTCAATCCATCGAGATGGAAAAGGAGGTCTCTCGAAATACTCAGGCACAGGAGGCCATACGCCTCATCCCTCATGTTGTGCCATTTTATCTTCTCTGCAGCTACATTGGGCTCTGCTTCTATTGCCATAGTCACCCTGTAGAGGCCTTTTGCTCTCAAACAGTATCTCCATCTCTTATTTCCATTCAAATAAATTGAAAGGAGTCAAGATAGTTTTCTGTGATTGATCCATAGCTCTAGAAAATCTGTCCCGGCTGTCAGTAGAAGGCTCCCAGTCTTTGATGTCAAACCTGCAAAACAATTTTTGAAGGAGAGAAACAACCTACAATGGCTCTGATACCATGTGAAATTAAGGCCAGCAATAGATTAATTTTACTCACAACAATTAACAATTGATCATGCAAAATTGCTCACAAAAGAGACTGAAAATGGAGCTGTAACACTAAACTGTATTATGTAAGTGTACAATAGCCAAACCTATAATAAAATAGGATACTGAATAAATAGAATACATCAATAAATTGAATGCATGAGGAAGCATCCAAATCTACCATAAAGCAGGCTTACCAAAAATAAGCAAATCCCCCATAGGTGTAAAAAGCTGATCCCAAATATGTCATGGAGCTCACGAATTGGCAAGGGCACATGGGAAAGATAAAGAGTGATGAAATGGCAGCTCATACATGCTTTTTCATGGAGAAAATAGTGTATTATGAAGAGGACAAAAAACTAGTTCACCTCACCTAGTCTAGCTTTCCTATGTGCCTTAAAACACTGAAAAAGCAGTCAATAAAGCAGAAAAAGCAGATAGGCACCTAGGAGGCCAGGAATAAAGCAGATTTGATTCGTAATGCTTTCCAAAGGACTACATGAGTCAAATATGGCAAGTTTGACCTCTATGGATAGGCAAATAGCAACTTGCACAAGGTGGGACACATGAACTAGGAAAATAAGACAAAAATAAATGAATTAATGTCTAAGTGGGTAAACTATGGGTTGATTATTCTAAAAAATTTAACGTTGTGAGGAAAGGGATCCTAGGTTGAGCAGGTCAATGACATGCTCCCTAATAGTTTTGGTTCACATAAGACTAACTACCATAACCACCATGGCCATGGCCATAGTATCCTCCTCCCGTTTGACCCGTGTAGGGTGGCATGGAAGCACTATAATGTGGTGTACCTTGACTATTTGGAGCTACAAAGCCATAATGTGGGGATTAAGTGGGTTGTTGATACCCGTACCCATAAGGTGAATATCTCTGTCCATACTGCGGTCCATAATATTGTCCATGAGAAGCTCCATAAGATGTCCCATGGGATGTCCCATGAGAAACTCCAGAAGTAGGAATATGAGGAATTCCCTGCAATAAAACATAGGATGTTCCAGAAGTAGGAATATGACCTCCTGAGACAACATGAGGTACTTGACTCTAAGACATGACTACGTGAGTAGAAACAGTATGAACACGACTAGTAGCAACATTTTGGCCTGAAGGACCACGTGAATGAGGGGGAGGAATAGCATTTGAAGAACTAGGAATCGAGGACGAAGGGACCTGTGAAGTGATGTAATTGGTATTCCCTATAGTCACTCATCTTGGTTCTAGTATCTAAATAGGACTACTAACACTAGTTCTAGGACAAACATGTGATGTAGCCTCCACCGCCAGGATGGAGGGTGCAATGTGAATCGTGTTCCTAAATCTATCCACACAGAAAGGAATAGGAGTGCCCCCAGGTGTAGTGTTAGGTTCAAATTTTGACTCAACATGCTGTGCTAGATCATGTGTAGGGATACCAAACATGCCATAACTAGTGCTCGCAGGTTCATGGTGAGTCTCATCGCTCGAGAACCAATACCAGCAACCTGTGAAGGAGGGATCATACCCAGACTGTGTAGGTATATCAGGTGAAGGATCATATACAGGAGTAGGATATTCTTCCACAACCTCGTGAGGTGGAGAAGAAAACTCAGGAATTTCATTTTCATGATCTCCCATCGTGTGTGAATCAATGTGAGAAGTAGTCTGCCTGGACGGTCTGTTTCTCTCTCCCAAAGGAGGAGGAGATGTATAAGGTGGAAGTCCTGCTAAACAATGAGAACGAAAAAATGCCACACCCAAATCCACAATTAATCAAAAAATGAAAAAGACTCTTCTAATTACGCAACCCCTAAGAAAGATAGCATGCACAGAGAATACACCTATATAATCTAAATCCAATCACAAACAAACAAGGGTAGGATATGTGAGCTCCTGAATGAAGCAGGTATGTCTCACCTAGGAGAGGCTTGAAACTCCCATACACAACAAGTAAAGGTTTGTAACCAATTATTGTGGCGCTCAGCTTCAATGCATATAGTGACTGTGCTGTCCGACCCCAACCTAGCCAGAACACTTGCAGAATAACCCCTACAAAGTATCCCCTCGATAACCTAGGTAAGGAAACTAAGGTTACCTTAATATAATCAATGCTCAGGCAGACAATCACAGGAGGGATTGACCATATGGGCAGAGTAGCAAAGACCGAAACTCTCGAAAGAGCCCCCAGATACGAATACAATCCTGGAAATATCTCCGATGCTACTCAGTTATGACTAGATGTCATCCCAATCAATAACCGCTCACACTGCCTTGTGCTTAACTCCCTTGTAAGAGGAGGATCCTAAGAAACACTAATTATACCAAGGAATTTCACACTCTCACCTGGAGATACACATACATGTTGTTGTTTAGTGGTCTTGGAAAATTTACTCACAATGAACTATTCCAAGTTCCTAAAACCTAATCTTGTTGGTGTACCCTATAAAATAAAATAGTGTAATCCATTTTAATTAAGCGTTGATTTTATTTCGCTTATTACTCAAAAAGGAAGATGATCGTGCAACCAATGGTGTTATGACACAACATGAAGTAAAATGCACACCTAACAATCAATGCAAATGCATTGTATCGAATGAAAAACAAGGCATGCTACTACGTGAAATACAAAATTTTCTTCAAATGACAAATGCAATCATTCCTATATGAAAGCATGACTATTACTTCTCTAAGCAAACCTAGTGCAAGTACCATGCAAAATGCAAAGTGCAATGATGCATAATGATGCAAAGAAGCAAATATTTTTGGATTTTTTGAATAAAAATGAGTTAATAAAGCAAAAGAATGACTCTACCAGCAACAAACTCTGCAAGCACTATCAAACAACACCCACGCAAATCACCAAGGTAAAAGAGAGTCGAGACCTAATGCACTAATCCCAAAACAAAAAATCAAAAATCCAATGACAATAATATTCTTTAAAAAAAAAATTACCCTAAAAAGTGTCTCTGGTCAGAAATAGAGGTGTATACAGACTCTAGAAGCATCTCAGGAGACTCAGCAATAATCAAAACTCACCCAGTAACAATCAATATTCCTCTAAAAGGAAAAACTTAGGGCATACGCAACTGTGCAGAAAAACCGCGTATATACACAGATATCTCAATCAAAACCATATATACGCGACTCTGAGGAAAAAACTCACGTACAGGAAGAAAAAGAGATAAAAATGAAGGCAAATAGATAAGCTGAGACAAAATTTACTACTATCAAACACTAACAGAAAAACATGCCCCCATACCCAACTCAGAAACAGATAAATTAGAGAAATTCAAGAACATTGAATGCTGATAAAAACCCCCAAAGGAAAAATGACTAGGAACTCCCCAGTGGATTCACCAATTCTGTTACAGGGAGAAATTCCTATTGCTTGGGGTACCACAACAGACAGATTAACTCCAGAATTCAATCCTTCCCTATATGAAAGAGAAACCAAACATCTAACACTAAAGGATCTCGATTCGTACCTTATTCCAGACGGTTGATGTAGATCCCCGTTGAGCTTTTCCACTCTTGCTTGTATTAGAAATTTGCTTCCTCAACATTCAGCAAACAATACAAGCATGCTATATATAATTGTGTTAGACCTACTCTAGCATATAAAATCAATAACATATAAGCATTTAAAATCATCCATGGATCAAATACTTATTTAAATACACATTATTGGACAGGAAAATATATTTCTATTGATATAAAACAGAGATTACAATAGTGACAACCTCTATTGGCACGTCTCCGAATCGGAGAAACTGAGTCCCCCACTTGGGCCTCCACCACTTCAATCCTCCATCTCTCGATAGCAAGCTCACAAGCAAAAGGGAAGCTTGGGAAGAACACAAAGTGCTCTAAGGGACAAAGGGATGCAGACTCAAGTATAAGCTCTGGCAACAATGGACTATAGTTTTCTTGCTCTTCAATTCCTCTCCCTTCAACGTATCCAAAGGGTTCCTTATATAGCTCTTCAATGGGGTAATGGAGGGTTGAATTTGAACGATCTCAAGGCATATGGAAGGCCAAGAGACAAGTGACTCGGATCCACATCAAGGAAAACTCCAAAATCATTTGGCATTTTGCACACATCACTATGTAAATGGGTTTAAGGGTCAAATCCGCATATATACGCGAGAAACGGATTAAATTTCACATATGGAAATTATTGCATGTTTTTAGGGGTGATCTTGGAAACATCAAAGGTACAAAAATGGTCCATGGGGTCTAAAGAGTCTGTAGAGGGACAGGGAAGGCCATAAAGGTGTGATCCACCATGTGTGGTAAAATCAGCTATAACAATAAGCTCCAAGAGCATGTTGTCTACTATCTTAGCCACACTTTAGCTGGCCCTAAACTTAGGTATTCCCAGGTTGAGAAATTGGCCTTGGAAACTATGTATGATGTTCATAGGTTGCATCATTACATCTTACCGAGTACTACGATGGTGGTGGCAGATGTTAATCCCTTCCAATATGTTTTGTCCCGGTGGATAGTTGGAGGTAAATTCAACAAATGGATAGTCATTCTTCAGGAGTTTGACTTAGATTTCCAATCCACCAAATCCAAGAAATCATTATTTTTTGCTGAGCTCATTGCCAAATTTCCAGTAGAGGAATATGTAGCCATTGAAGAAGACTCATTCCCAGATGAGCATATATTTTTTATTTCCACCTCTGACCCCTGGTATGGAGATATACTTATCTATCTCCAGAATTTGAAGTACCCTGCAGCCTTCTCATGGGAAGAATGGTGTAAACTACACGTACATGCCAAGAACTACTTCATTATTGGAGATACTTGATATCGTAGGGGGGTAGATTCCATTTTGCGTCGATGTCTTACCCACAAAGAAGCAGAGACTATCCTAAATGATGCCCATAGTGGAGCATGTGGGGGTCATTTATCTGGGTTAGCAATGGCCCAGAAGATCTTATGCGCCAGTTATTTCTGACCCACGATCTTTAAAGATTGTGTGGAAGCCATGAAGCACTGTCATCCTTTTCAGCTTTACACCAGAAAGATGCAATCACATCCTACTCCGTTATTTCCCATCATCTTAGTGGGCCCCTTCATGAAGTGGGGGATAGATTACGTGATGTGCAGCCCAGTCTCAGCTAGGGGGCACAAACATATCATTGTTCTTGTAGATTATTTCACAAAGTGGGCAGAGGCAATGCCCACCTTTAAAGCCGACGGGGAAACTGTAGATTTTTTCATTTTCAACCCAATTATCGCACAATTCGGTAACCCCAAAGAGATTGCCACTGACCATGGAAGTCACCTCCAAAATAGTATGATGACTAAATTGACCACTATGCTAGGGTTTAGACAAGAGCATTCATCTTCATTCTATCCTCAAGCAAACGGTCAACTTGAGGTTGTAAATAAAACTTTGAAGACTATTCTCAAATACAGTATTAATGCAGTGCATTCCAATTGGCACATCATGCTATATCCTACACTTTGGGCATATTGGACCAATGTGAAAACTGCTATGGGGTTTTCTCCTTTCCAACTCATTCACAAAGTGAAAGCAGTCACCCCAGTCAAATGCAAAATCCCATCCTTAAGGATTGCTATTCATGTGTTACCTGATACGACTGAGATGGAAGAACATTTATTACATTTAGAACATCTAGATGAGCAGCGTAGATATGCGCTGATAGTAAACGAGGCTCATAAAAATAGGGTAAAAATCCAATACGATAAATCGGTCAAGACTCATATTTTTTCTAAAGGGGAGCTTGTCTTGCTTTGGGATCAGGACAAAGAACCCCTGGGAGCAGGAAAATTCAAGCCTATGTTATTGGGGCATTATGTCATGTCCAAGGTGTTGAAGAAAGGTGCATAATGACAGATTTCGAAGGGAATAAGCTTCCTAAGCCTAGAAATGGACTCTACTTGAGAAAGTACTATGCTTACGATTAGCGCTTTTTCCTGTATTTTTATTGTATGTATTTTTATGTACTATAGGTTGTCGGTTTGTGTTTTCATACCATATCTTGGTTGTTACAGATGTCTTTCGAGTGGTTTGTAGGTTTTGCTAATGGCGCCAGCTGCCACACTTGTAACCTGGCTTTAGCCACATGGGTCACTTACTTGCCCTCGGGACAGCTAGTTGCCTCTGGAGGCGCTTGCTTAGGTCCTGCTACCAATAATGTGGCTGAATACAGGGCTATCGTTGAGCTTTTATGGGATGCTTTGTCACGTGGTATCACTCAGCTGGAAGTACGAATTGAATCTCAACTGGTGGTTTCCCACCTCAATCGATCTTATCAAGTGCGGAACCCTATTTTACTACGTCAATTTATGCAAGTTAGGTTATTGGAAATAAATTTTGAGTTTATTACATTCAATCATATTCTAAGAAATCAAACTTCATTAACTTATGCATATGCTAATTATATCTTGGATTGGCACTTAACACATTTTTCATAAAAATATACAATAGACACATTACAAAACACATGTAAATAAAATCGGCAAAATATATATATATATGTGAATATTTATCCATATAGATAGGTCAAGTTTTTGATCCTCAAGTCCAGTCATAATTGTATAATATACAAAAGATGGATCAAAGTCCATAAAATGCTCCTAGGTCTAAGCTTGACCACCCTGGTCCCCCTGATCACGTCGATCACCCTGCTCTCAGGTGTCTTTAGCCTCCTCGGTTGTAGCAGCCTCAACAACATCAATATATACAAGTACTACTCTAGCTACCCGCCTCATAAGGCATATCTAGACAGGTGGTATACCAACCACTAGCTCCTGCATGGCAGCATGGATATGGTCAATGCATAATGTAGGTACTCTTTGGGTAAGACTAGCCAGCTTTCCCTCAAGAACCCTAATCAAACCATGGTCCTCTCCCACCACAGCACGCACATACATGCATGGATGCCCAGCAGGGTGGACTGGTCCAATATCTGCATTTTAACATCTTAAAAGGATTAAAAACTCTTATACATATGTATATATCTTTATAATTAAAATTCATAAAAATTTTAAAACTTGAAAACAAAAATTCCTGACTCTCCCCATGCTCCTCTAGGAGGGAGGACAAGGTCGGTGTCACCTTGGAAATCTAGTCTAGCATATGGAAACTGCTCCAATACTGGTAACTGTTGCTCCCACCAAAAGTAGAAGCCGTTTTCATATACGCTCTGAACCGATCCACCACCTCCCTGGCAGAGGAAGATCTCTCCCCACCTACTCATTCTAGGCTGACGGGGAGAATGAACTGGTAGTGGTACTGTAGGACTCAAACTAGGAAGCCTCTCAAAGAAAAAGGCCACCAATATGCTAGAATAACCAAAAATTTTCCGTTGGCCTCTTTTACAAAAAGAGAGTTGCTTCCTCATTATTGGATTACTCCTGAACACTAGTCATATAGAGCTCCCTATATATAGTCCACTGCAAGTCTCATTTGGTTCCAAGTTTCAAGGTGAAGTGATGATGACCCTGCAACCCTCACTATAGTACTCACCAACACCTATAATGGAAAGCTATGAATATGAACAATAGGGATGCAGCTACCCCTCTTTTGACAGGCTTGCAATATATATCTATGTAGTGCTATACACTTAGAAGGTCACCGCCTCTGTCAGTACCTTCCAATTTCACCAAAGCTCCCCGTTGTGAAAAACCGGAGATAAGATAGACATATTCTGAAGTAACCTAATAGAAACTCACCTTGAAGATCAAACATACTAAGATCATGATCCCAATAGTTTATTAAAAAATATAGTAGGTGGACATTTGATCGTATAGGTGAGGTACTGAATAAGTTTAGTAACCCACTTTGCCGCAAAGCATTTACCTTGGGGGAATCTTGTAGAGCTTCTTGGTCCATGTCTTCATGTTCCCTCTCCCTCCACTCAAGCACCATATTTCAATCTAATAACAAGCCATTTATAAACCATTAAATTCATATAAAAATTTGTTTTTTGGCCCTACATAGCATTTTTCTACCTCGCGCAGTGTACGCAACTATCCTTTGGACAAGTCGCATACTGTATGTCAATTTCCTTCGGGAAACCTGCGTATAGAAGGCATGTACGCGACTGTTGACATACCATACCCGCGTACTACAGCATGACTATTTTCAGGATGGCGAAAAACATCCAAATTTTTCCAAGAATTGAAATTTGCTTGGTTCAAATGAAAGAGCATGGAGTGTAGTTTTACCTGGCACTTGCACTTTCAAGAATTGTCCATTGAGTTGTCCACACCGAGAAATCAAAGGTAGAGGTAAAATTTGTCTATTTTGGGTAAAAAATCAAATGGTGAGTTTTGATTTATATTCTGAACTATTTATAGAAATATTATTTTGAAAGTGGGTTTTTCCCTATAGTTCATATTTTTTATATAAAATCAAAATAATGCCATATAGTTTTTATTCAATGTGACAGGTCGATGGTCATTTAAAGTTGTTTTTTTGCTCAAATAGGATGGTTGTTGGTCATTTCACATGCATTTTGCATTTATACCTAATCCATCTTAATCCTAGCATTAACACTTTGAACACGAACTATGATATTTTTAACCATTTGTACCTTGTTTATGCCATTTTTATTCCATGGATAGGACTTTCCTCACATGAGTATCCTCATTAGAACCCACTTATTGCCTTTCGATACTCATGCTGCAGTTGTCATAGGTTCAGGGGAGTCTTCTTGGCTTTTTTTCATGCCAAATTGAGCCTCATTTTGATATCTTTTTACAAGCTATCCCTTCATAAGACTCCCCACATTTATGGAGTTTCTTTAGGCCCAGGTCTAACTCCTCAAAATAGACTTAACTTCCAAGTAAATTTTTCGATTCAAGCTCGTTAAGAATATGTGAATGGGCATCCGCATTGGTGGTAGGTTATCTCTTTCTCAGACCATGTGGAATAATACAAGAAAGGATCACTCTCTTTTCTGTGGAATTGAGAAGAGTATTCTCAAGTATAGGTTTATCACTTTTCCGGAAATGAGGGACTAAATTTACAGAAAAGGAACACCTGGTATGAGCTCAATTTTCTCTTTTTCGTGCTCTGGACCTAAACATGAAAAAGATTTCGAGTGTACTTCATGTCTTTGTCATGCTCATTAAACACCAAGAACAAAACATCGAGTTTATTGTTGTAAGCCCCATTTCTCATACTCAAATGGATCTTTCTAAGTGATATTTCTTTCCTTCACAGTCATAAAACTCAATCTATATGCTACTCTCAAAGGAGCATTGGGTAGGTGGTAATTTAACCTTTTTCGGACCTCCCTGACTAAGTACAAAAAAGGTTCACCTTTTCTTCTACGGGAGTTAAGAGAGTTCTTCTGGGGTATGTTTAATACTTTTTCAGCCTCAGGGGACTAAATTGGATGAAAAAGGACCCCCCTAGAGTCTTCTTTAGAGTTTTCAGACTCTCTAAACATGAAAACACCAAGTAAGCATGTACTAGTTCGAGCTCATAAAATCCACGAATTAGTGACACTAACAAGCATTATGTTAGTTTTTCAACATTTAAGCTAGCATTATGTTAGGATCTTTTCACTGAGAGAAAAACAAGCACAGCAATAACATAAGCACATCACATGAGACAAGA
>LPNX010808323.1:448519-592175 GCA_001517045.1 Pseudotsuga menziesii
TCGGAATAAACATCGGGTTATAATACATAGAAGAATTCATTCCGAAGTTACATATACATCAACACATTATTCCCTCTTCTCTTCAAGCTTGTCAAAAATGAAAAGAGACTTGAGTTGAATTTCCTGGACTCGTTAAAATTTAACAAGAAATATAAGGAATAAGTTTTCTTTTGGTTCTCAGTCAGTGGTAGCATGTCTTCCTTGAACATAGCACTCTCTGTATTTTCCAATACTCATGTCTCAGTGTTCACTTTCAGTTCAGATATTACTTCAAGTTTCTTACTCCTCCTCTTGTCAGCTATACCTGGGGAAATTGATCATGTCTCCTACATGACATATAAGTCTAGTTGCACTATATGCAAGTTAAAAGCTGCCTTGGGTCATCTTTGTGTCGTGCTCACTATTCAAGGATTTATCCCTGCATCTGATCTATATCCTGATTCCATCATTTTCCTATATGTTATTACTTGCATATCCCTTCCTTTACCTAGTTCCTAGTCACTCTTGTGATCCGTTGGAGGATCTATTTCCTTCGTCATCACAGTATGGCTTCTCATCAGCACTTCCTGATGATGAAGACCTAGAGTTTTTGACAATCGTACCTTAGGATTCACTTTCATTATTGGTGAATTCCTTTGCTTTAGTTGTCAATTATCACCTATTGGTTGACAATATGTTCAATCCTATCCATGTTCGATTTCAATAACATCTATTTACATGGCCTGGATTGTACTGGTTCTTTGGTATTTTTTACGAAGACCTTAGGTTCATATCTATGGACTAAGTTGCGCAAGATTATGTTGTGATCACTTACACAGCTTCTAGATCTTTGAATACTCATTGTATATTGTGGCTTCGATCCACCTTTGTAATATATGTGGTCTTGTACCCGTATCATATGATGTACTCAAATATTGTAAGGAGATAGTGTTCCAGTATATTGAACATGACATCCTCAGATATGACTTTGTATATGACATTATTATGTATTTGTTTCAGGTAATTCCTCTGCTCCATTGGAATTCTGATTTCTCCAAGATAATGATTATAATGTATTTCGGCCATCGTTTCCCTCTAACCTCACACATTAGGGGGCATCTATTATCAGCCCAAATGGAACTTCTCCTTCCGAGTGCCACCATTCCTTATGTTGGTACACAAAAGGACATATTAGGATTGAAGTTTTCCAAAACACTATAGATGGGTATGACTTGGGATGTATTTACCCTTGAACCAGCTTGCTATATAATTTTTCTAAGTGTAGAGTTGCATACACGAATATATCCATTGCAACTCATGTACATACATGACTATCTCCATTGAAACTCATGTATTGTACATGACTATCTATACTGCAACCCTCGTATATCAGCGTACACGGGTTTCCTTTAAGCAACTCGCGTGTCATATGCGGGTTTCCTATATCAATAGTCACGTACATCTTGATTAGACCTTAAAAAATATAAAACATGATTAATGGATACTATTTGGGCCCTAAACATTAACTATCCCAACTATTTCAACCACCCCAACCTTCGAAATCACTCTATTTCCAAAGTATAAATAGAGGCCTTGGGGAGGGCATTAATCAATCAATATTAGAGAGAGCAAAGTTATGCTAGGGGTATATCTTCAAAATTCTTGCAGCAACAGAACTCGGATTCCTTTGGTTGTAGAGGAGTCCTTGTCTCAGAAGCTGGGTTGTACTCTTATCTCAGTCACTGATAGTTAATAAAGAGAATTATTCTTCCAACATTGTGTTGAGTCTCTTTCATGTATCATGGTTAATGAATATATTTGATTAAGTATTTGACATATTGTTTATCTAACCTCTTATATATACATGCATGAGATAGTACTTTGAGAATTTTCTCTTTATAGATGAAAGAGGTGCATCCCTGGAAGCTTTGGAGAGAAGAGGAGCAAGAGAATATCAAGCTTGGATCAACTGTCGATAATCGGGTAATTCAATACTTTCTTCCTATTCCCTTTCTATTCTCTTGTAAAGCCGATTGTCTCCAAGGTTAGTAGTAAGTTGGTAACCCCGGACCCTAGGTTACAAGGGTGCTTAATTCTGAACAACAATACCTTTCGTGAAGAAACCCTTGAGCATAACCAAGACTTTTTCACCACTTTCTTCAATTTAGATGTGTCTCTTCATAACTAGTCTTTTCCTATATATGTTAACCTATTCAATGAGGAAACTAAGTTGGTTATTTCATTGATGAGTCAGTTTTTAGGTATTGATAATGATAGGTATGTTACTGAGATGCTAATGAGTCTAATATTTAGAATTAACAAAAGTTAGTATGAGTCACAGTATTCCCTATCACTATACCTTAAATTTGATGAATTCTTGGATGGGAGTATTCACTCTTAGCTAGTGAATTTCCATAGCACAAAACATTTTAGGTTTTAGTTGTATTTAATCATAATGTTCATGTTCTTTAATGAGGAGAAATTACAGTTGCCATAGATGGTCCTAACAGATGAAATCAATGGTAATTTATTTAAGTACATGAACTTATTAATGGAAGATGTCTACACGGTATTTTTCCAAGAGAAATTACCCATAGTACTACCAATAATGAAGGAATCCTTATAGTTTGCACCAAACATAAACATAGGAGATTGGTTTTTATTGGAAGGGCATACAATTTTCTGAGTATATGGATTTTCTCATGCACCATATATTTTTCTAGCCTTCCTCACTCCTAGTATTTTTTCCTTGGAGTTGGTGAGACAAAATATGATAGTCGAGAATCAACATTTCATCATTTTTAGAAAATATTCAGAGATAAAATTTCCTTTGGTGATTGGACCCTTCATCATAAATAGCAGGGTTGCACTTCCTGTGATAGAAAGTTTGCTTAAATAAATGGACTTGAAAACAACCTTTGCAATAAACTATTATTCCCATCATATCATCTCAATAAGAAGACAAGTAAACAAGAACAAGCCTTTTGAACACCAAGAAATTGAGGGTTTAGCTGAGAAATAAAATTGGTCAGATTATCCCTAACTAATGCAGAATGAAGAAGATATGTAGCAAGATCCTACATCACCAATAAAGGATGTAAGTGTCACATAACATGATCCATTGGCTATGATTGAAATAGTAGAGGTGATCACCCCCATTACAAGCCATTTAGATATAACTGGTAAAAAAACTAACTCAGATGCAATGGAAACAGAACAAGAAGGAAGTTCAGAAACAACAAAGAAACAAAGGATTGAAGCTAAAGGGGAACTGGTGGAAGTGGTTAAGACTGAAGGCAAGAAAAAACAAATGAGGTCAGAGGATCATCCTTTGAAATAAAAGAATATGCATCCTCAGAGGCTCCTGAAGGATCAACTGACAGATTTAAATCTAGAGCTGAACTATTTGATAAATGCAAGATAACAAAGAAGCATCATTAGATGAATCTTTGAAGTTATATGTAGATGTCAGAAACATGTCTAGTAAAAGTGTTTCTTTATTCAATTTTAATGAACATGCCAAAATTACTTTGAACTTATCATTGATTACTAAAAAGAGGGTAGAAAAAATGAGATTGAATTTATAAGATATTCCAGTCCTAGATATGATCCACTTGCACAAACTAATTGGAGAAGTAATCTACAGTGAATTTCTTAAGGATACTCTAAAGGTGTCGAGGTTACAGTCCACCAAAACAAAAATAGAAAATCAATTAAGGCAAGAAAAGATGGAAAAGAATTCCCACCAGCACAAAATTAAGAAGCTTCAAGGGTATTTATTAGCAATGGACAATGAAGCAAATAAGGGAAAATCTACACAAAAAATCATGCAGAAAAAGGAAACACAATTCAATTGTTGAAGAAGAAATTAAAAATACCTTCTACACAACTTATTCAAACATCATAGTTGACTAAGTTAGAGAGACAAAAATAATTACTCACTAATGAATTAAGTAATTGTAAATCCAAACTTTTGAAGTTTGTGGATGAGAGAAAAGAGTGGGAAAAGAAAAGTATCTTTTGATGGAGGATGTAAAAGTTTTAAACGAAAAATAGTATGTTTTGGAGAAAGAGATTGAAGACAAAAACAAAGAAAATGAGGTACAGGTAATTCAACATGTTACACAAACAAATTAAGAATCTATTGTGAAAGCCATGTCCCGGGTGAGTTTGAGGGATTTGAAAATTGTTGGTCTTAAAAACAAAAATAAAAAATTGGAAAATGAAGCTCTAAAAAGGGAGGAAGAAAGGAAAGTGCTGGAAAACAAATGCAAATAACTCCTGGACAAAAATTGTATATTGACAAAGAAATTGACTGGGAAATTGACACTGCATGGAGAAATGCATTTAATATGGGACATGATCATTTTATAGGCTGTAAAACTTATGCCTTACTTGAACTACATTATGGACAAGGAAATGGTTATATGTGCTACCAAGCAAAGTTGTACAACAGTAAAGGAGGTTATGAATAAAAAAACCTTAGACACAACAAACAATACAGTTAGTCTTCTAAATGGTTTATTAAAATATGATGTAAAAACAATGGGAATAAAGTACGGGATCTTAGTAATTACTTGGGAAATAAAAGTATTTTGGAAACATCAACACCTAGACACTGTCCAAGAAAAAATTGATATCATGGAGCATCAAGTTAAGATGTATATAGGGTCATTTACACAATTGTTTCAAAAAGGTTTACCTTCCTTATAGGAGGAGAATGGAAATATTTTGTCTCAAGTTGAATATTAGGCTCAGCTGGCTAGATGCAAGTCAGATCATAGAAAATTTGAAGACATGCAGTAGTCCTTATCAGGAAAAACAATGATTAAAAATTTATCAGTAGATTTTGAAATAGTTGATACTTTCAGATCTATATGTGCTGATTTTCCATCAATTTCATATGTGGACCATGTACAGCTATGGGTGCTAGCTAAAGAAATGGCCAATTCGGATAAGTCAAGTGGTGATCAGTTGAAAACAGTGGAAAATTTGGGAAAACAAAATACAAATTGCACCAATGAAGGAACTTCGAGAGTTGTTTAAGAATAGTTGTTTAAATTTTGTAATAAATTTCTGAAGCAGTTAGTTAGTTAGGAGTTAGAATGACAAATGTAAAAAGGAAGTTATTTTTCCTATTTTTAGTATAGAAGTAGTTATTAGCTCAAGGATAATTTTTGGTATTTAAGAAACATTTTGTAATGTATTGGGGGTTGGAACCCATGAGAAATAATGGTTTTTATTGTAAGAGAGTTTCCAAGTTATCAAATATTTTAGAGCCAAGCAGGTGTTTTACATAGATTCTTGTGTTATCCAATTTGCAGTGTGTACTTTCCCTTCTTTATGTGAATTTCTTCCTATTTATCTTGGCGTTGTGTTTTCCTTTCATGCTTAAATGAGTTTACATTGGATTAGAATTCATAATCATATGCTCCGATTATTTACTTTCAAGTATTCACAAATCTCTTCCACTAAATTCAGCATTGGATTCATCCTTGTTAGATTCTCATGTGGATGGATTGTTTCTAATTCCTCATTTCCATGAGAAAATCATTTTTTTGACTGTAAATAGTAGTTACCCTTCCTCTATTTAAATTCCTTTACAATAGAAATATAATCACTTGTTATCATATATGACTCCATATCCAATGATCACCAGTTTCATCCACATTCATTAGTAAACTTTATTTCTTTGCAAATATTTCTGGCCTTTGAGTTAAACTATTGAAAGATCCCTCTCTGGAATGAAAGAAGCTATATTTATTCCTAAAGATTGATTTTGTACTGGTTTCCATGGGATTATCTTTTCACAACTAGGGGCAAATTTTGAGTGCTAACAATGGGTATCCTTTCTTCAAATGGACTCACTTGGTGTTCATTATGCACTACGTATCTGCTACATAAAGATATTCTCTGCGATCAGCGAGCCATTGATACCCCCAAATAAATTCCAAATATTGTCAAATAGTTATTTCATATCTTAATTTTCAACAAGTTTGCTTTACCTCATCCATATATTGCTTATTTATAATCTTATTGACTCAAAAGATGTGTCCACTTGATGAAGTCCCTTAACTTTAGATGATACCTCACTGGATTGCATCTTTAGCAAGTTAGGATTCGCATCAATGTTCCTATTTTCAAAAATCATCTTTATGTGGTTTATGACACACATATACCAACACCCTTGTGGGAATTTTGCATACATCGGTTTGTTTCTTATGTTTCTTTTATAAATCTTTGTACCACTTACAAAATTCTTTGTGGGACTTTTACAGACAATTTTATTTCTCTTTATTCATAAATATCGCAAATAGTATTTGCACACCTATGCTATTTTCAATATTTTTCTCTGTGTATGAGTATGTGAACATTTATGACCAATGTCTTGGTGGTATAATTGCTTTATGTGACTTCTAGATTCTCTCATATGCATTTCTTCAAGCTAGCTATGAGAGGAAGTCTTTTAGCAATTTTGTATGATTCTTTCAACTTTTGTTCCATAGGATCTTTGATCCTTTGACCCTTTCATTTATGATATATGATTGACCTTTGATCCTTTGACCCTTTGACATCAATGACAACATATATTAAACATTAATTATATGCCAATCCATATAAAATATATCACCATTGCGCAATGCTTGGATGAAACCTTGTGATGCCTAGTTTGCCAATTGTACTAGGCTTCATCAAAATCATTGTTGGATGATCGAATACTTCCCCATATTACTGCACCCTTTGCAATTGGATTTATGTAGTCTCCCCTCTTCCTTTCTATTAGAGATTAAATGCCATCAAAAAACATCTTGTTCCATATCTTATTGGATTGGATTTATGTATCACGGATCTTGATGGGGATACAGGAGTTGTGTCACCTTGATACCATCATCCTTGAAGGTCATCATTTGGTTTTCTAGATCAATTATGCCATAGTTTTAATATGTCCATTTAATTTCTAGAAATGGTGGATAAGGATATGTATCACCCATGATCTCAATGAATTCAAAATATGTGGCATTCATAACACCTCCTAATTCCAATTCAACATTCTCTAGATGGCCAATGGGGAAAATACGATACTAATTTTCCATACATGACTGAATAGGAGGATGGACAAGAATTGGGGAACTCATTGCTTCCCATGAATTATTTGGAAATATGTTGATGTTAGATACTAATCCCAACATCACATTATTAATATCATAACGTGCACTTTTGCATCCAACATAGTTCTTGACTAGTTATATTCATTCTCCTTTGTTGTACCAACAGTAGGATTCTTTGTGGTAGTAGAGCATATATTTCTCCATTGATTTCTACAACATAAGATAGGTTGTGAAGCTCACCTTGTAACTTCTGAGTGGATTTCTCATTTTCCAAGATATCCTTTAGTAAGTGAAACCACAATCTAACAGATTATTTTTCTTTATCAGTACCTGATCCCTTGCCCTTAGTTCTAGTATCATGCAACTTGAATTGGTTAGATGATCTTGTACTCTGTTTGGATGGAATAGTTGGTAATTGAAGAAATATATCTATGGATTCCTGGAATATATCCTTCTCCTAAACTAGAATATATTTAACCTTCTTGGTTCTACCTTTCAAATGACTAAATATTTTGGTCGTCATTGGTTTGATATGGTTTTCATACCTTCCTTCATGGCAACAAATGCTACCGTAGTATGGTCTTTATGGGGTTCACAATTTATAAAGTTTGGATGGTATTCTTGAATGATATTTCCATTTAGATACGAGCATAGGGAATTCCTCCATACTTTGAGAGTTAGTGTGGCATTAGGTACACCATGATCTTTTGGGTAGAGTACAATCACGATCTAGATGGCCAATTTCATAATATTTGTAACATCATAGTGATCATGTGTGACCTTCTCCTATTCCAACTCCAAATCCTCTTCCAAAGCCTTTCCTTCTTATCCATGGGGTTTTATCAACTACCCAAAATATAGATTGATCCAACCTCTTTGTAAGGGAATCCAAGTATCTACATGTCTTAGTGTTGTTTGTAGTATATCTACAAATTCATAGTAGAATATGTTGGATACCAAAGAGTACTTCTATAGGAATGGGAAAAGTGACAATGGATGACAAAATGATTTACATATCCCACAAAAAACATTAGAAACAAAATTTGGTGGCTATGAATATGATGGACAACCTGCTGAATGAAATTGATTTTCTATAGCTACCTACGCAACTATCGTAGATGACCTTGCATTAAACTTTCCACCTAGCAGAACGTGTCCTCCTCATGGATGCAAACATTTGAAGCATGATGTTCTTATTTCATGCAACCAGTACACCATGCCTGTGGTCATGATTCTTTTGGTACATTTGGCTATTGATGTCTCTTAGTTATTTCTACCATCTTATTATTCACCTATGATAGTTCTCTAGAAGAGGATGAAGTTCCAACCCCAACTACCATACAGTTTAGATAATTTTCCATAGCCTCAATATTCATTGCCTACTCTAATGCATTTATGGGTGAGTCTATTACTTGTTATAGAGATATCTTGGTTAAATGCAATAAACCTTTAATAAACCACTTTTTATGATGGGATTCATGGAATGGATAATTTAGTTTTGTTAACACATATTTGAACCATCGTGTGTATTACTAGGAAAACTCTCCATGCATCTTTCATATTTCCATTAGATCCACAATAGCTTGATGTTAAGGCTTTGGTTGTGCTAACTGATCCATAAACAAGTTCCCTTTTTTTTCTAAAGTAGTAGTTGGTTTTTTTGTACCCCATCTCTCTATTAGCCTCATGTACCACACACTAAGAGGTTTCCAAGGAGGGTGAATTCTACCAATTTGGATGCCACTAGGGTTTCTATGGAATTCTATATTGATTTTAAAATAAACCAATTTTTGGATACATCATCTTCTACACCATTCCCCAAACGTTTTGGAGATTTCAGGGGTGGTCCTACTGGTGCTCCCAACATAATTAAATTGAAGCTCCTACTAACACAAATTATTAGGGTCTTGATTGTTTGAAAATGTTGCTAATAGTTTGTTGAGATATTCTACCGACTCCTCCTACTAATCAATTTCTTTGAGAACTATTGGTATTGTTATTCATCTAACTATGCCAAGATAATTGCAGGAATAAAATTTGAGAGTTTGTTACCATATTTTGCAAGTGTGCATGGGGATCAATCAAGGGAGTGCTATCTTTGTTGCTTCTAGTGCTTGATTTTGCACTAATGAGGGGTTTTATTTTTTTATTAATTCCATTTTATATAGGTCCTCATATTTCTCGATGATGTTTGTCTGCGTTCATGTCTGGGTTTGGTGTCTGGTATAGTACTCCACTATGTGACAACTAGTCTTCATTATCCTTCCTCTTGTTTGGGCCTTCCCCCTAACTTCTTGTTGCTGGATTTTCGAACACCTCCATTTAATTATCTCTCAATATGGCACTAGTCAGCTCCTCTATCTTATTTATCTAACATAGCTCCTTTTAACTTTATTTGTTATTTTCCCCATTCCTTATGTTTTCTTATAGTTGCATGCTTCTTCTTTGTGAATCCCTTTGCTGATATTTCCACCATTATTGGGCCTAATAGTATGCCAAATTTTACAGTTCCCATTATCCATTCATTCATGTACTTTACCTTTTCATCCTCATCCATTTCATTGACTATATTCCCATAATCACCCATTTTCACCCTATATGAGCTTCATGTGATATGCATGTATTAAAATGCTTAATTTCCCATGTTATGATGATTACTTAGGATATAAATTGTGATTCCTAACTTATTTCTAGAATTGCAGCATGGTAGTCATCATTTCAGCAGGGCGTTATAGAAACTTACCAATCTGATAGTTAGCTCTTTGTTACAAAAAATACATCAGGCTATGGGAACTTGTCAATTTGGTAGTGCACCTGTAATTCCAATAGCTACGCAGTTCGACCAATTTTTTCCTTCTCTCCATGAATTTGGGCATATGGATCTCATGGATTATGATCTCAATAACATTTCCAAACAATTTTAATACCAAATCCAAGATTTTATGAATAAATCCACATGTATTCAAGATTTATCTATTAGAAAATCCATTTATTTTGGATATGATCTTATCATCATATAACCTCTTCTCCTTTGAAGTTCATGTATAAATATGAGAGCATATCATTGAGATACTAGGTTAGAATTTATATGTGAGGGAGATATTGAAGGATTAGAGAGTGGTACATTGGAGCAATGTAATCATTGTAATTGTAATCTTTGATGCCATAATAAAGAAGCTTATTGTTGCATATTGTGAGCTAGTATGGTAGTCTGCCTTGGCAGTGTATGGCAAGGGAGGAACGTACCCCTTTCTCTGGTATACACTGGATAATTAGTTTCATTTTTGTTGTGTGATTCTATATCATTAGTTGTTCATTTCATTATTCCCTTTCAATTCTTGCAAGTTTCATTTCCGTACAGAGTTAGGCATTGAAGGCTAAGTTTCTTTAATAATCACAAAACTAGTTGATGCTCTTGCTTGTCGACCAAATGAATGTGGTTAATTATTAGAATATAATAAATTGAGATATGTAGAATTTATTTTCATGCAGTTTACATTTCCAGCACACATTCCATGCAATTGTGTCGGTAGAGTGTCGTTCTACTTTTTATGCACTGAGTGGTTTTGTTTCTCCCTCACAATCAATTTACATGTATAGGACTACTTTTTGGTCATTCTAATAATACTGAAAACACATTATAACTATCATTGCTACACCTTAAAAATTAGTTTTGGGGGTATACACAGGATGAATCCATACAGACTATCATTATCCGGTTAAGTGAGTTTCTTGTTTTAATATTTATTTCTACCATATTTGGTTCTAAAAGGTGAATATTAGCTAGCTTCTGGTGAGTTTTACATTTTCCCCTACTTGATTTGGATATTGAAGGCATGTTTGTTGGATGCAAACCTTGATAATTTTCATTATTTGACATACAAACAATGAATCTCAACCAACCTACCTAATACCTCATTGAGTAGTCCAGCTGGTGTGCCTAGTTAAAGTGGCCAATTGAGTTGTGATTCTGCATATACTTCACATGACACCTCATCAATTTACTCACCCTGGTTGATAATTTTGGTGTTGTTTCCAGGGAGGTTTCAAAGAATTGGGGCCCAATTGGTTTTTTTAGATTATATTTTCTAACAATATGTCCATATCGTAAAACAAAAGGAGACGGTTTGTTAAGACAAGAGGTAAGAATTGGAGCGCTATCCTACTTCAATGGGGACATAGTCTCAATGGATTTGGAATATGCTAGAACTAGGTGAATTTATGCATCGATAGTCTGGATTCTAGTCCTGTCATTTAAGTTTGATGCATAGAAGAAGGGATAGCTTCATGTCAACAAAGAACTCAATGAAAATAGGATCTTAGTGATGTGGGGTTCTTGAGTACATGTTTTCTTTGTATTTTTCTTTGTTTTGAAGTTTGTTTTGTAGAAGTTGTAGTTTTGATTAAAAAAAGATTCCTTCTACATTAATCCATATGAAAAACAGAGATAATCAACCATCCAAGTGAGTTAAATCATTCTCAAGAGTTGTGTAGTAAGGAAGATGATACTCCAAGAAATATATCAGATCCTTGCAGCAACAAGGGATATCTCTGCATCTTAGGAGGAGCAGGTCCTTAAAGCCATAAGGAATATAACTGAAACTTGGAATTAAAAAATATGAGAAAAAGGTCCTTGAGAAGCAAACATATTTAAAAGACGTCCCTGATTTTCCTAGAAAATATGAAGAGGATACCATATATAAATGGACAACATCAAATGAAGAGAATATTTTGGAGCTTGCAAATGAAGAATATCTTGGTACATTGTGCAAGATACAATTGTCTGAATATCTGCAACATATGACAAAGGGTGACATGAAAATCATTATTGATGAAGAAAATAACCAAGGAAGTTGCGATTATATTGAATAATGGTTCTATAAAATACTCAGAACATGGAACCACTTCATCCTTCAACATCTCTTGTCACTAAATCACACAGATGTGTTGCTTTCTCATATTCTGGTAGATACTAAATCTTATATTTCAAATCTAAATATGAGTTCTTTTATACTCTTGTTGCACACATGGCTCCATTGGAAGTACTCCTACACTTTAGAAGACTCCTTCGTTATTCTCAAATAGGGTAAGGTAGTGAATAAAATTCAATAAAATAACGACTCATTTCTGGTTTTCTATAAAGTTGTCAATCAACTCTAGACAACATTATTTTGATGGTAGCATGGTTTAGCAATAAGAAGGTCTCGACAGTAGTCAATTTCATACTTCTATTGCATCATCTTTTTTAGATATTCCTATAGCAGATTTTGTTCCTACACGAAATCAATAACAATCAGCTACCTTTGTGCAGTTAAAATAAATTGAAGATATCTACTAAAGCATTTTGATGGTTATAGAATAATGAAAGGATGAATAATCACTAATGCAAGTAACTATAACTCTCACTTAAAATAAGATATCTTCCAAAAGTCAAAAGTCATCGGTTGTAGTTAGTAGGTACATGCATATCTAGAGGAGGTTGTAGTTTTGAGAGAACAACCATTATTGTAATGATTGAATGACACTTCCATCCAATTACAAAAATATTTATATATATTATGTAAATATACCTGCTTGCATCACAAAGAATTGATCACCCGAGTTCCTTGTTACACATGATGGAGGCAAGTAAATGGACCTAGATTGTTGATCGTAACATTTGAGAGGCACCAGATTTTGGGATACATTTATGGGAAAATCGGCAAGAATAATCCAAAACCATTGAAAACTCACTTCCAAAATGGGTCCATTTACCTTTCATCATGGGCATTTTTTGAAATTGCTCGATGTTTTGGGAGATATATTTTTTTATCAAAACGTGATGTCCCGGTATTTCAAGTTGCGACATGATTTTATGAAGAACATATGCTAGGGAATTGGATTTAAGATCGTGATTCTATGCTTACTCATTCAAAAAAATCAATGGTCAAATCTAAATTTCACTTTGAAGATCTGAGTTTTCGTCCATGATTTCATTCTTACAATCAATGGAAGATCTTTTCTATGGGTATTTCAACCATTTTTTATCCACATTTGAAATGATGTAACCATTTTTGTATTTCCGTTTGGTAATATCCATATTAAGAGGATCGTTGGTTTAGATCTTCATTATAATGAAAGAATGCTATAATTAATAGCTTATATATTTATATAAAGGGTTGGACAATAAAGGAGGCATAGGAAGATTGCACAAAATTTGAACCTACCTCGGCCCCTTAACTATACTAAGGGATATGGGTCATAGAATAGTTCACTTTCATGTTTAATGTGTTCCTATAGAAGCACTCATCATGTATCATGTCTGAAATTAAATAAAATATTAGCACATCCCTATTAGCTTCAACATTTCCACTCTATCTTCAACAAGCTTTGCTAGATCCATAGTAGCAACAATTTCCCCAAGAACTCTAGAGTCTTGCAAGAAGTTTGAATTCTAGTCTACTATAGGAAATATCAACTTTCTATAGTACGATCATGAATTATTTATAGAATTTATAATCAAAACTATTGGCATTAACTTCTCTTTGACCCAGGTTCAGTTCCTCCTTTGTGCACACTAAGTCCCAAGATATTGGTCCGATAGAGAAAGCCTCAGTTGGTGGCACCTATGACGTAGATGTAGTCTCACCTGAGATATCTTTCTATGGGTAATTTCTAGAACCAGGTTTCCGTAGTTGGGTGGGGGATTTATCTTCCCTTGCTATTCCACCAAGATGCTCGACCGAAGATGTTGGGTGGGGTATTTATATTTTTATGTATCGTTAATCTGCGACATAGCTCATCATTTGAGATGTATTATAACAATAAAACTGATGTGGCATAGATAAGTCAACAATAACAGTGCGACAAATACATACAAACTCATTTCGTAAGAAAATACATAAACACTCATTCATAGGAACATATATATGTGACTCCAACACATTCATCATTCCCACATTTGACATAGTATCTAACATTGAAACCCATATCTGAAAAACCACAAAGGCGTTCTTCATCTGGCATGAGAAATATATGGCACTCTTTCATCTGCGCACTAATATGGAGACTCTGTTCTAGACCTTTCTTCCTTATATATATAGAACTATTTCTCCTCTCATGATCTCTGGTATTCTATCGTTATTATTTATCTACTTGATTCTACTAATGATCCACACACAGCTTGGATCGAATCAACCTCTTCTACACTTATGGCCACTCAAGTGCATATTCTTTGACTCCTCTCTGTAACTCAACATGATTAGAAAACTAAAAGACAATGCAACTTATAGAAGCTAACACATGACACGAAGCTAACTAACCAGGATCGAACCTACATACCGATTGGGTACCTCCTTTTATAGACTCTTACATGTCTCTCTCAACCAACTCCATACAGTTAGTCAACAGATTGTCTTTCCTATTCTATTAACACAATTCAGTAGGAACTAATGATCCAAATTACAAAGATTCTTTCATACATGTGGCTTATGCCGAATCTAACCGACCCCATACCATGATCTTTCTGAACTGTTGATTTCCATCCGTTGCACCACTGCACACCTTCTAACATGGGTTATTCGGTCGCATCTTTCCTTGTCACATCCCTTCCTTCTATCGTGACTTCTCTTCTTCTGTTGTTGCAGATTCCTTTTCGGCTGCTTATTTTCTTATATCTTTCTTCTTTTTCTTCTTTTATTCCTCGGCTATCTCATCTTTCTCTCTCACTACTTCTTCTACCTTGTACTTCCTTCTGCGACTACTTATATCGCAACTCCGTTTTCCTTATTGTGACTTAACTCTTTTCATACTTGGGCATAATTCTAATTGAATTATGCCTATCTTTTCCTAGGCCCAATAGGCCCCCAACACTGACTTGTGGCTTATCCCAAGCCACGTGAATCTATTCTTCCATTTTTTGACTTGTGTCGACTTTTTCTTTAAAATATTGCAATATTTTCACTACCTTCTCTGCCTCCTGTCGCACATATTCCTTTTTTTTCTTCAACTTGTTATATTTTTAACATTTAAGCTAGCATTATATTAGGATCTTTAACTAAGAGAATAACAAGCACAACAATAAAACATAAGAGACAATGAACACAGTGATTTTTCCTTGGGGAAACCATAAATGGAGAAAACCTCGCAACTTCCTTAGAGATAGAATCAACACCAAAAGTAAAACCCCAAAACAATAAGATGATCTCTCGACAATAGTATCCTATTTCTTTCTAGCCCCAACAACTTCTTCTCCCTCAGCTATGCACTACAACTGAGTGTGAGTGAGTGTGTGATAAATAGAGAGGCTCACTCTCTATTTATACTAATTATCGACTTGACAATAACTCACTAGGGCCAACTTCACTAGGAGAGTCTAATAACCCTAGGGCCTCGCAACTGCGAGGAATTTAACCCTTGATCAATAGGAGGGTTACCCACAATGACTTAACATGACTTGTTTACATTATAAAAACTCCCAATCAGAACATCGGGGCATGACATGACTCAATTACATTACAAACACTTCCCAGAATAAACATCGGGGTACAATACATAAGATATACAAGTGAATACATTCCGAAGTTACAATTACATCAACACTCCCTCTTAATCAGGAAGGTATTCTCTCAACAAAATTTAGCAACACAAGTATTCTTCTCTGTATCATCTAGATCATCATCGAGTCCTCGTCATATTCAAGTCATCTTCATCTGGATATGGATCATCACTCCATCTAAATCATCATCACTGGATCTAGATCATCACTCGATCTAGATCATTATCACTGGATCTAGATCATCACTCAATCTGGATCATCTCTGGTTTTGGAACATCTCTACTAGATCATCATCACATGTGATATCTCTTGATTCTTCTCTTCATAGGAAGTTCTACAAAGCCAACCCTTTTTCATGCCGGTTGTAGGCCTAGCCTCCATGTAGGTCTTTTCCAGCACTTATATCTGACCCTAAGTAAGAATGTCCCACCCAGCACTTATATCTGATCATGTAGGAACCAATCCTACAATCACATCAAAAAGGCATGCCCAACACTCACATCTGACCATGTGGGAACACATCCCACAACCCTGTTAGAAAGGCACAGCACTCACATCTGACAATGAGAGGAACCAATCCAGTCATCTATATCAGAAAGGACCAGCACTTACGTTCGACCATGTGAGGAACCAATCCTACCTACATGTCGAAAGGGCTCTACACTTACATCTTATCATGTAGGAACCAATCCTACAATTGCCTTAGAATGTCTCTGCACTTACATATGATCATGTAGGAACCAATCATACAATCTCCTCATAATAGCTCTTCACTTACATCTGATCGTGTAGGAACCAATCCTACAATCGCCTCATAATGGATTTGCACTTACATCTGATCATGTAGGAACCAATCCTACAGTCACATCAGAATGGCCCTCAGTCCTAGACTGAGTGTTTCTAGTAACTAACCAGGTGCCTCCATTCCAAGAATGGCATTCAATAGTTATATTTGATCATGTAGGAACCAATCCTATAGTCACATCAGAATGGCTTAGCATTCATATTTGACATGTGAGAAACCAATCCTCTCATCATGACAGAATGGATCAGCCCTTACATCTAACCATGGAAGGAACCAATCCTCTCACCATGTCAGAATGGCTCACAGACTCATCACTTCCCTCTAGATGGAACCTCGATCTGGAGATCACTAAGCTTCTCCCTGAAGTACTCAAACTTCACTCTGGCTAATGGATTTTTCAACACATTAACTATATGTTCATCCATCACAACATACTGGAGTTTCATTGCTCCTTTCTGCACCATATCCCTGATATAGTGATACTTGATCTCGATATGCTTCGACTTGTCATGGAACATCGGGTTCTATGAAAACTTCACACAACTTTGGTTGTCGCAATATATACAAGTAGCATCCAACTAGAGACCAAATAAATCAGATAGTAGCTTCCTCAGCCATACTACCTCACAACTAGCTAAACAAGTTGTGGCATACTCTGCTTCAGCTGTACTTAGTGCCACACGGGATTGCTTCCTGCTAAACCAAGAGATCACACCTGATTCCATAATGAAGCAACAACCTGAAGTGCTCTTCCTATCGATGGCACTGCCTTCCCAATATGAATCAACATAACCCTCCAGGTTAATCTTCTGATTCACCTCATACTTGAGCCCATAATCAATTGTACCCCTTAGGTACCTCAGAATATGCTTTGCAGCAATCAAGTGAACATGTCTCAGATCTGTCAAGAACTAGTTGAGGGTGTTCATAGTAAAGAAAATATTTGGTCTCATGTTCGTTAGGTACATCAAGGACCCAATCATCTGACAATACATCATAGCATCAACTGCTTCTAATGAAGCATCACTTAATAGCTTCAGGTTCGATGCCATAGGTGTGGTCATGGCCTTGCAGTCCATCATTTCGAACCTCTTCAGGATCTCTACTGCATACTTTCCTTGTCCGAGGGAGATTCCATCTACATTCTACCACACCTCCATGCCTAGAAAATAGTGCATCATACCCAAGTCCTTCATTTCGAACTCAATAGAAAGCTTCCTCTTCGTATCAACAATCAGCCCATCCATACATGTTACAAGCAGATCATCTACATACAGTAGGAGTGTCACTGGGTTACCATCTTCAACCTTGTAGTAAAGGTTGGAATCTGCTTTACTTTTGTTAAATCCCAAACTGGATAGAAAGCTGTCAATTCTACCATACCATGTCCTGGGTGCATGTTTCAAACCGTACAGGGATTTCTTCAATCTACACACATGAGACTCCCTGTCATGTGTCTCAAAACCGAGTGGTTGCTCTACATATACTTCCTCTTCCACTACGCCATTCAAGAAAGCAGTCTTGACATCCATTTAGTGTATCTTCCATTTCATCACTGCATCCAGAGCAAGTACTGATCTGATGGAAGTGTATCTGGCTATAGGTGCAAAGGTTTCTTCATAATCTGTTCCTTCTTTCTGTGAGAAGCCACGAGCCACAAATCTTGCTTTATATTTCTCTATGTTGACAACTGCAGCATGCTTGATCTTGTAGATCCATTTGGAAGTTACAACGGACTTCCCTTCTGGTCTTGGGACAACATCCCAAACATCATTCTTCATGATCGATTGATACTCTTCGATCATAGCATCCTTCCATTCTTTTCTTTCAGTCGCTTCTTCATAGTTGGAAGGTTCTTTATCGATGAAGTCACATAATACAGCTATATACCCAGAGCAGGGCCTGGTCCTCTTTCTTTCTCTATGATTCTCTTCTGGAGTCCCATATCTTTCTGCACCTTAGATAGCTTCTCGTACCCAAGCAGGTTTCCTCTTGTGAGGATTCTTCTCCTGAGGTGGATCTACATGTTATTCTAGTTCTCGGTCTTCTTCTTGAATTTCTTCATTCATGGTTGTGTTATGAATTCTGGGTGATTTTGTTTCTTCAGGATATTCAGCAGGTCTCTTTTTGGATTTGTTGTAAGCTAAGTCTTCATCAAAAGTTATGTCCCTGTTGATGTCGATCTTCTTAAATCCTGGGAAGTATATTCTATAAGCCTTCGAGCTTTCAGAGTATCCCACAAATATACCCTTCTTTCCTGAAGGATCTAACTTTGTCCTCTTTTTTTTTGGAATGTGTATGTACATTGGACAGCCGAATATTTTGAGATGGCTGACTTCTGGTTTCTTTTCAAAAAAGAATTCTTCAGGTGTCTTGTTCTCAAGTACTCTGTGTGGAGTACAGTTCTGTACATACACCATTGTTCTGGCATCTTCTACCCATATATGCATGGGAATATTATGATCATGAAGCATTGCTCTTGCATCTTCCATGATAGTTCTATTATTCCTTTCTGCAACCCCATTCTATTGTAGATTATATGGAATGGATAACTCCCTCTTAATCCATAAATATTTGCATAACTCTTTGAATTCATTTGATGTGAATTCTCCGCCATTATCTGATTGAAAGGTTTTGATTTTCTTTTCAGTGTGGTTCTCGATCAAGGCTTTGAATTCCTTGAATTCGTTGAATACTTCATCTTTGTTCTTCATAAAGTATATCCATGTCTTCTTTGAAAAATCATCAATAAAAGAAACATAGTATACATACCCACTTAAAGAACTGAATGACATTGGACCGCATACATCGGAGTGAATGATTTACAATATTCCTTTTGCTTTGCTTTCGCTACTTGGAAATGTCTTCTTTGTGTTCTTTCCTTTCACACATCCTTTGCAGACTCCTTCATGTTTTGCCTGAATTTTTGGAAGACCTTCAACATCTTTGCTTGCAAGTGGTAGTGCTCTGTAATGCACATGTGCAAGCCTTCTATGCCAAAGTTAATTTGGCTATATTGTGTCATGGACCAAAGCTTGTTCTGGATGGCCCTTCAATTTGTATAATCCTCCTTCTTGTTCTCCAATTACTATTGCATCGTCAATAGTCTTTCCTCTTGGACACATGAGGACTTGGCCATATACAAATGCAACCCTCAGGCCTTTTGCTTCTAGTGCTGATATGGAGAGAAGGTTCTTCTTTAGTCCTGGTACAAACAAGAAATCCTTCATTTTCATAGAATTTCTAGAGTCTAGCTTGTAGGAGGATTCATCACTACCTTTTATGGGATATTGGCAGTCATCCACAAGTTTCACCTTATGGGGTGAATTATGTTTGGATAGTTTCTCAAAGGATTCCTTGAATCCTGTCATGTGTTTGGAAGCCCCACTACCAATAATCCAATCTCTGCTTCCATGTGTGACAGTTCCCATGAGAGCAGAGATCAAAACATATTCTTCATCACTTGAAGAGTCTTC
Organism: Pseudotsuga menziesii; assembly: GCA_001517045.1. Classification (NCBI taxonomy): domain Eukaryota; kingdom Viridiplantae; phylum Streptophyta; class Pinopsida; order Pinales; family Pinaceae; genus Pseudotsuga; species Pseudotsuga menziesii. The sequence continues at coordinate 468,425 of LPNX010808323.1, forward strand.
ACTTTCTTGTTTTACTCTCTTTCTGGGAGGATCATCATCCTCAGCAGTGTGAACATGATGGATTCTTTTGTGATTAGAGAGAATTTGAGGTAAAAAATGGGCCTCCTAAGAGATGTACTACAAAAATATAAGATATATTAAAATATTATGAGTTAGGGGTTTTATGGGGTAGGTATATATGACAACTCACCTCCTACACTACTTTTTATGCACAATATAAGTAACCATGGTTGAGTTACTTTTTTAAATTGACTATAAATAAAATTAATAAAATAACTCTAGAATGATGTGACTAAGATTCATTGTAAATTCCCAAAAATTTATTGTCCTTTAACATTTATTTGTCTTGAACTTGTAAATAAAATTAAACAAAAATGAATTTAATTTATATGCATAACTAACATATTTTTTTCATATAAATATCATTCATGAATTTAATTTATTTTAAAAGTACAAGATTATATATATATATATATATATATTAGTTTGACATTATGATATTAAATACAATTGAGTGAATATATAATTTAAAATTAAAAAACATGAAAATTACAATATATTATTTTATAAAAAAATGTGAAAAGACATTTTTAAGAATTATGAGTACTTTACTTGAAAATGACAAAAATATTATTTTATGAGAAAGTGAATTGTGAATATTTTACTTGAAAATAACAATAATATTATTTTATGAGAAAGTGTGAAATGACTTTTATTGTGAGTACTTCACTTTATGACTTAAAAGTACTTGTACCACTACCTTGGTTTACTATGGATTTTCATCCACCATAGAAAATGTGACAAATAAGCATTCTTAACTCATGCAATGCCACTTCAACCATGGGGGATGATGTCATCTACTAAAATGTAATTGGTTGATTTTTATAGTACATTTTGGTCCTTTTGAGGCCCATTTTTTACCTCAAATTCTCTCTAATGAGTTCTTCTTCTTCTTAGATCCACTCTTATTCATGGACAATTTCTAGAAAAGTGTCCTCTTTCATCACATGTATAGCATCTGAGTTTGGATGGATCCTTCTTCACAAAATTGTCTTTCTGATGAGAATGCTTACCTTAGTGATGACGATTTTCCCTTCTGTCTTTCTTGGAGTGTACTATGAGATCTTGATCTTCATTTCCCATCTTTTCTTCTTGAGCTACTATTCGAGCTTCTTCTTATGATCATTATTCCCACAGTCTGCTGAACTTGATTAGCTTCTTTCTAGCACAGATTCCTTGGATGAAAGAATCCCATGACCTATGGAGACCATTCAAGGTTGTCATCACAATTTTTTCATTCTCCACTTATTCATCTACTACTTCAAGTTGTTATTTGATATGGGAGACCCTTCTAAATTATGACTATATGGTCTCCTCATTTTGGATCTTTACATTATTCGACTGGTTCCTCAAAGTCATCTTCCAGTTTATGTTCTTCTCTTCAAATAGTTTGGTTAGGGCATCAAATAGGGCTTTAGATGTCTTTAGGGAGGACACCTGTGGTATGAGGTGATCCTTGATTGAATCAGCAATAATCCTCTTAGCCATAACCAACTTCTTCTTATGTAATACCTTAGCCTCATCTTCCTCTGGAACTAGAACCTCCTCATTGATCCAGGATTCCAACTCATTTTCTTCTAGGACCAGGGAGATCCTATACTTCTAGGCTCAGAAGTTATCATATACCTCAATATTTTCATCAATATTGGTATGATGAGACATGTTAACTAAGAATCTCAAATGGAAATACAAAAGATTTAGATCTTACCAGGTCAAGATGTCGGATTTGGATTTGGAGCTGAATTTCTATAGTGTTGGTTCAGAAGCATATTAGGGTTTGACTTTCTCATAGTTTTGTCCCACCAAATTCTTTGGTATTGATCTCTAAAATTTGATTTTGAGGAGGAGATCAATATAGGCCTGGGCTCACTCAAAAAATCGACTTCTGTGGAAAGCCCTAATTTCTGGCAGCAGTGTCGAGTCAAGAACTAAAAATGCTCAGAATCATATTCTGCTTCAACAGAAAGGTGCACCGTAGGGAGGAGAGTCAACCCAACCTTCTTTTGCTGAAAATATGTGGAGAGAGATCCAAAAAGTAGGAATCCCTAGTTCCTGCAGCTGCATAGTGTCTTCTTCTTAAGTTAGCTCTGATACCATGTTAGATTTTTAACATTTAAGCTAGCATTATATTAGGATCTTTAACTGAGAGAATAACAAGCACAACTATCAAACACAAGAGACAATGAACATGGTATTTTTTCCTCAAGAAAACCATAAATGGAGAAAACCCCACAACTTCCTCAGAGATATAATTAGTACCAAAAGTAAAACCCCAAAACAGTAAGATGATCTCTCGACAGCAATAGCCTCTTTCTTTCTATCCCTAGCAACTTCTTCTCCCTCAGCTATGCGCTACAACTGAGTGTGAGTGAGTGTGTGATAAATAGATAGGCTCACTCTCTATTTATACTAATTCTTTAATTGATAATAACTCACTAGGTTCGACTTCACTAGGAGAGTCTAATAACCCTAAGGCCCCGCAATTGCGGGGACTTTAACCCTTGATCAGTAGGAGGGTTACCCACAATGACTTGACATGACTTGTTTACATTATAGAAAATTCCGATCAGAACATTGGGGCATGACATGACTCAATTACATTACAAGCACTTCCCATAATAAACATCGGGGTACAATACATAAGATATACAAGTGAATACATTCTGAAGTTACATTTACATCAACACAACTTATCCACAAGGTAGAAACTAACGGGTTATGGAATTACCTTTTCTGTTGATTATGTTTCTTAGTGCACCTTCTGATGGACAAGATGAATAATTCTTGTAATTATTTCAACCTCAGCCTTTAATTCTGTGTCTTTTTCAGTTATTTCCTACTGTTGCGTGTGAGCGCAACACTTTAACATGTTGTAATTTCTTCATTTTTATGGCCTTAGCCATATTTTCTACTAAGGGAAACTATTTCATCACATTCTTCATTAGGTTCATATTTTCCTCAATTGTGCATATCTCCTCTTCAAGTTTCTCTAGTTAGTGTCACCTATCAATGCTTCCCAATCCTAAGAGACTTGGTTGATAGCCTTAACACATAATTATTCTACCTCTTATATCTTATTTGTAGCTTTGACTGTTGCTTATCATCGAGTTTCATGAAATTTTTGCGAATTCCATTTGTTATCTCTACAATTCAAATGACCTTGGCCTCCTCAAACATGTCTTCCATAATTCCCATGTCAGTGAAGTTTGTGCATGTAAGAGATACAACCTTTTTGAGCCTAAGCTTGTTTTCTTCCCAGGTTTTTGTTGGCATTGAGCTCTATTCGAACAAGGTTCAGTTCCTCCTTTGAGTTCAAAAAATCCCAAGATATCATCCTGGTATAGAAAGGCTCAGTTGACAGCACCTATGATGCAAATGCAGTCTCACCCAAGATATCTTTCTATGGGTAACTTCCAGAACTAGGTTTCCGCAGTTGGGTGGGGGATTTATCATCCCTTGGTAGTACACAAAGGTGCTCAACCAAATCTGGTGGGTTGGTTATTTATACTTATCATGCATGGTTATTATATGAAACAACTCATCCTTTGACAAGTATTATAACAATAAACTCAATGCGGAATAGATACATTCAACAATAATAGTGCAACAGATACATACAAACTCATTCATAAGCAAATACATAAACACTCATTCACAAGAACATATATATGAGACTTAGACACATTCATCATTCACACATTTGACACGGTATCTAACTTGGAAAACCATCAAGGAAAAACAACAAAGGTGCTCTTCATTTAGCATGAGAAATATATGGCATCGTATCGTCTGCGCACTAAGATGAAAACTATGTTCTATATATTTCTTATTTCTCTACTTGACTCTATTGATTATCTGCACATAGCCTGGATTGACTCAACCTCTTCTACTCTTCTACACACTCAGCTACAAATTATTCAAATCCTATCTATGACTTAACACACTTAGAAAACTAACAGCCAACCCAACTTACAGAAGCTAACACATGACCCAGAGCTAACTGAACAGGAGTTAACCCACATACAGCTTGGGTTTCTCCTTTTATAGACTCTTACATGTCTCTCTCAACTGACTTCATTAGCTAGCCAACAGGTTATCTTTCCTATTCTATCGACACATGTCAGTAGGAATTGATGACCGACTTACAAAGATGCTTTCATATGTGCGGCTTTCATCGAATCTATTCAAACTCATACCCACGATCTTTACGAAATGTTTATTTCCAACCGTTGTGCCACTGCATGCCTTATGACATGGGTTATTCCATTGCATATTTCCTTTTTGCATCCCTTCCTTCTGAAGTGGCTTCTCTTCTTCTGATGTCGCAACTTCCTCCTTAACTACTTATTTCCTTATCTCTTTCTTCTTTGTCTTCTTATGTTCCTCCTATGTCGCATCTTTCTCCCTTACTACTTCTATCTTGTCCTTCCTTATGTGACTACTTCTATCACAAATCCTTTCTCCTTCTTGTGACTAGACTCTTTTCATACTTGGGAAGAATTCTAACTTAATTTTTCTTATCTTTACCTAGGCCCAACAAGAACTAGTCACAATAACAAATTCAAAGGTTTTCAAGGTTTTTAGCATAAGGGAGGATTTCAAATATGGAGTAGTGTTTGATGAATTCCAGTGCTCATATTCAAGATACCATTAAAGAGGGGAATCACTTCCAAAAGAAGGATAGATCTGAAATTCCCATATATAGAACATCCTTCCTTGAGATCATTGTTGAAATATGTTTGGAATATTGATGCTACAATATAACTATTTGAAGAATGGATGTACAAGGTAATCAAAGTATATCTTGGGAAAGCACTAGTGGCCACAGTGGAGATAGTATTCATAAAACATTCATGAATAATACTCAACCCAATACTTCACATGCATGAGGGCATGCATGAATTTGAGTGAGTGGGATATAGAGATGATATTTTCATCCAATATTTCAAGCATCATCCTCTTGTTTTTTCCTAGCATCAATACTCATATCAGTAATCAATTTTTTATCTCAATTTCTAATATTTGATGACTGGCATATGTCTTTCCTGAATTTTTATGCAGCATCCTCGGAGCTTAATCTTGTCTTCGTAATTCAAGGTCATATAGAAGAAACATTTCATGGAAGTTTTATTTTTGAAGTATGATACTATATTGGAGGGAAAAAATAGTTTTGACCATATCTATTAGATTGTGCATCAAAATGACATGAAATTTGGAGGGTGGATGTAATAAGCTAGCCTATTAATTCCTATAAGAAACAATATAACATCAAAAGTATCCAATTCATCTACTCTGGTTATGAAATATAAATGTATGGGTATTCATATATTTTGGTATAAGAAGAATATTACTTATCAAAAGTATGAAGTATTCCAAGAATTAGTATATGTACATAAAGTCAATGTAGCCCTCCTGAATTACATAAAATATGGATTTCATGAATCTCATTCATAAACATTTACTTGTCTACCATAGTTGTCCCCTTTTTTTATGAATGATTGTTTTACATTTACATTATGGGGATTAGGTCTATTGTAAGCCTTGTTTTGCATTTAAAATGAATATATGTATGAGTAGAAAGTGGAGGTTTAGTTTCAACAGTACATTAATAGAGTAATAAAGTAAAATTTTCTAGAGCATCATGCCCACCATCAACAAACTTGTTTTCAATCCAACATCATTTACGGTGTAGCAACAACAAATGGTCAGGGTCTTGAAGAGACCCATGCAAACAGTTTTCAGTGATTATCTTCATATTTGTAGCAGCCTCCTTTTCATATTATGTATGGAAATTATAATTCCAGTTCCTTTAGACTTCCAAGTTCATATCATCCTTTCCAGAGAACCATAACGAAGAGCAGCTGAAGCAGCAAAAGACTTGTAAAGTTCTTTAAACAAGAGTAGTTATTAGTTAGTTTTAAAATTTATTTTATTTTTGTGTAATGATAGTTTATATTGAACAATTTGATAGATGACCTAAAGGTATTAAGGGTTTAGTTATACAACTTTTTTTGAAGGAACAAGATAAATGTAAGTCAAAGAAAGGACCAAGGGTTCGATTTTTGTTGCAAGAAGAGGCTATCAGGCTTTGGTTTATGAGCTAAGTGTAAAGAATATTATGTGTTTTTGATGACTGAATTATGAAATATATGCAACTATATGCCCTTCATATTATTGACTGGTTTCATTTCTAATTTGTGTTAATTACTCAGTTGGTATATTCATTTCCTGTTTAAGGTTTTTATGCTCAAAATTCTTGCTAACTGTGGGTCAAACTCAGTACTGTGTTTATTCTGTTTGGATTATGGTTGATATGTTATGCATCTCAGTCATTCAAATGCTCATGATTTAGTGTTTTCTTTGGTATTATGACTTTTTTCCCTCTTGTCTTCAAACTGTACAACCAAAACCCTAGAATAACTATTTTACTTAATTGATTTATTGAGATTGTGTTGGCTTGTTCTTCTGTAGTCTGAGAACAATTTTTGGCACTAACATCTTTGGCACCATTGCCGGGGATGAAGTTGAAAACCTATTTTCCCTGGGATATTTATCATTTCACTGGTTTTGAGAGGTGAACTTAAACCAACAAATTTTAAAGACTACTTTTCTCCAGTATTTCACAATGGCTACTAAGGGAGTTGGAACAAGAAGCAGACCTGGTTCACCTTTACAGCTGGGTGTTTCAGACCCAGAACAGATATTGAAAACATCTAGAAAAATTAGAAGGTCTCAGTCATCACTAGCCCTATGTAACCCTGATCAGTCAGATATTTCATCACCTTTTTTTTGTTTTGAAGGGGGGAGAACAAGATTCATCTTGGTTCAAGCCTATAATCCCTCTCAGTAATTTTCAAGTTTTCACTAATCCTCAATCTTTCAAGAAATCAAAGACAATATCTCCTGGAAAAATCCCTTTATTTCATCTCAAAGTTGGTAGAACTCCATTTCAGCCAAGTCCTAGTCAAGTCTTTCCATCACCTAAACCAGTTAGCTTAAAGATGGCAGCCCAAAATCATTAATTAGACACAATGGATGGAATGGTGGCAGCTAGATATGCACCTTTAGTTTTTCCTCATCCTTTGAATGCACTTCATGGAGGTGATTACAAAAAGTACCTACCTAGGTTTAATGGACAAGGTGAGACCACAACTGAGAAGCATTGGGATGCCTTTCTCAGTTATGCTGATAATTAGAATATTGAGGCCAAGGATGTATGGATGAGGATGTTTGTACAGAGTCTTGATGGAGAGGTCAGAAAATGGTTCAGGGAGTTTCCTACAAATTCTATCACTATCATAGAAAAAGCTTCAGGACCTTTTCATGAGACAATGGGGTGATACCAAGGATCACACATATTACATTACTGAGTTTGGAGCCCTTAGGAGAAAGAAGGATGAAACCATAGCTGATTTTTTGAAGAGGTTCAATAAAATGTATGGAAGAATCCCTGCAAAGATAAAACCTTTAGAAAATTCTACAAAACTCACCTATGCTAATTCTTTTGATCATGAGTTCTTCCTACTCTTGAGAGAAAGGAGACCTATTACTTTACTGAACATGCAGGAGGAAGCATTAGAGGTGGAGTCTAATATATTATCTTCTAATAGATTGAAGGGAAATACAGCTCAACAGATATATGACAGGAAGGGTAAGAAAGCGGTAGCTCCAGGGGTTTCAACATCCCACTCTGCAGAAGGTAAAATTGATGAGATAGACAAGCTAGTTAAGATCCTGAAAACAAAATTAAATAAGTTGGAATTAGAGAAGAATTCAAACAAACATGTTCAAGAGGGTGATAGAAACCCTAATAATCCAAACCAATTCAGAAGACAATTTGTACCTCATTTCATTCCCAGAGAGAGAAGAAACAATGATATACAATGAGAAAGGAGAGAAACTGAGGATCAAAAAGTGCCACCACCACTCTAGAATAATGTAGTTGATGAAGAAGAAATTGAAGAGGAAGTATTTTTTGAGGATACAGATCAGGAGATGAATTATTTTGAACAGTTGAATGAGGGTTTTGTGATTGAAGAAGATTTTTTAAACTCAGAATACTATGATGCAGATGTGTTTGAAATAGAAAATGATTTGAATCTTGAAGTGACTGCTGTAACTACTGACACATATCAGACTAAGCCAAAAAAACTTTAAATTTAAGGTCAGATCCAAAACAAGTAGTTCAGAATCCTAAGAAAAAGGTAGTTTTGCCTGATAAATAGCAGTCTAATCCTGTGTTAGAGAAAAACAAAATGAGGATAAACAAAAGAAGAATGTTGAAATTGAAGAGGTAAATAAAAATATGCAGAATTTCAGCCTTGAAAATGAATTAGGCAAAATCAAGATCCCTATGCCTTTCATTGAGTTAATGAAGAATCCTTCTTACAAAAATTCAGTTATGAAAATGATTGGTTTAGCAAACAGTCAACCTCCCTTTGACAAAGTGAATTTACAAGAAGAAAGCCCTAAAATCTTTATTGGATCAACTCTGGTAGAAAAAACTAAAAATGATGCAAGTGCTTCACCTCCTTTTTACATCACACTAACTATTCATGAGTAGATGATACATAATTGCCTTTTGGATTCAAGAGAATCTCATAACCTAATGCCAAAAGCTATCATGGAAGCTTTAGGTTTGAGCATAAAAAAACCTTATCATGATTTGTATGCTTTTGATTCATAAGTTGTAAAATGTTTAGGAGTGATAAAAGATATGGTTGATAGTTTAGCTCACGTACCAATGAAGAGTGTGATTATGGATGTGGTAGTGGCAGACATTACACCCAAGTTTGGATTGCTCCTCTCTATATATTTGGCAAAGAAGTTTGGTGGGACCCTACAAATGGACTTAACATATGCCACCATTCCTGTATTTGTATGAGAAAACAAAACGTTATACAGAGAGTTACAATTTTCCTATATTGTGACTGATCACAAGAACCCTATAAATCTTCCTTTGTATGTTGTTGACAAGGATTTGGGTACTTCTATGTTGCATTTTAGTGATGATGATAATACTGCTGGTTTATTACAGGTTGAAAAAGAAAATCTAGTTAGACACACTAGGGAACAAGAAGATGAACTTTGGCAAATGTATTTTGATGGATCATCATGCAAAGAAGGTGTTGGAGCAAGGGTTCTTCTAATATATCTTGGTGGTGAAATAGTAAGGTTAATGTATAAATTGGAATTTATTACCACCAATAATAGTGCAGAATATGAAGATTTGTTGTTGGGTTTGAAAGCTACAAAATATTTAGGTATTCAGGAGATTTCTGTATATGGCAACTTTGAGTTGGTTGTTCAACAAGTTAGGAACAACTATCAAGTAAAACAAGATTTGCTGAAAGTGTACCGTAATGAGGTATTGGATATGATAGACAATTACTTTGTAGCTTTTAGCATCACCTATATTCCTAGGGAACATAATCAAAATACTGATTCTCTTGCCCTAGGAGCCACACATTTTAGGATTCCCAAAACAACATAGCTAAGGTATCCTATTGAGGTTATGTACATACCTTTAGTGCCTGATAATGTAAAGCAGTGGAAATTTTTTGAAGATGAGATTGAAATAAAAAAGTTTTTAGAGCTGACAGGTGATTTTTCCAATTCCCTAATTGATCAAGAACAAGATGATGAGGTTGATGATTTTGAAGATATTGCAAAAAATGAGATTGCTGGTCACAAGATTATTGAACTTAAAAGTAATTTCATTCCTAAAGGTTTGGTGCCATTAGAGAGAATATTTTCAAAGGATGACACACCTTTAAAACCTGTTGTACAGTCTTCAGAAGAAAATTTAATGGACTGTAATATTGGCACCCCTGAACATCCTAGAATGGTGAAGATTTCAAAGGCACTCACAACAAAACAGTGGAATAGGTACATTAAGTTGTTAAAAGAGTATGTTGATGTTTTTGCTTGGTCATATGAAGATTTGAAAACATATGATACTGGAATTATATAGCATAAAGTGCCTTTAAAACTATATGTTAAACCTTTCAGACAGAAATTAAGGAGGATAAATCCAACTTTGTTTCCTGTTATTGAAAAGGAGGTGAAAAAGTTATTAGATGCTAATATCATTGTTCCCCTCAGGTATTCTTCATGGGTTTCAAATTTAGTTCATGTTAGGAAAAAGAATGGTGAAATCAGACCGTGTGTTGATTTTAGAAATCTAAATAGGTCTTCATTGAAGGATAATTACCCTTTGCCAAAAATAGAACAAATATTGCAGAAGGTAGTTTGTGCATAAAGAATTTCTATGGTTGATGGTTTTTCAGGATATAATCAAATTGCCATTCATCCTGATGATAAAGAAAAAATAGCTTTTACTACTCCCTCGGGAACTTTCATGTATGATAAAATGCCTTTTGGATTAATCAATGCTGGAGCAACTTTCCAAAGGGCTATGGATATAGCCTTTGTAGGGGAAAGAGATAAGTTTGTACTGATTTACTTAGATGATATTACAGTGTTTTCAAAATCAGATGATGAGCATCTAAAACATTTAAAACAAGCTTTTCTGAAATTTAGAAAATATGGTTTATCTCTTAATCCAAAGAAATCACATTTTGTTGTACAAGAAGGTAAATTATTGGGTCGTTTAGTTTTAGCTGATGGTATAAGGATTGATCCAGAGAGGGTGAAATCAATACTGAAAATAAGTTTACCAAGGAGCAAGAAGGATGTACAATCTTTTATTGGTAAAATCAATTTTTTGTGTTGGTTCATACCAAATTTTGCTGAGACTATCAAACAGATTACAACCATGTTGAAGACAGATCAGGAGGTCAAGTGGACTGCAGAAGTAAAAAACTCATTTGAAAAGATTAAAATGGCTCTTACGGAAGCTCTAGTATTAGTAAGCCCAGATTTTACGAAGGAATTTTCAAATTTTTATTTTGCATCTGCAGATACATTGGCTATTGTTTTATTACAGAAGAATAAGGATGGTCTTGAACAACCCATTGCATTTTTCAGCAAAACTCTTAGAGATTCAGACTTAAAATACAACATTTTAGAGAAGCAAGCTTACTCATTGGTAAAAGCTTTGAATTTTTTCAGAATTTATGTTTTGCATTCCAAGGTTATTGCTTATGTGCCTAATGCTACCATAAAGGATTTTTTGACTCAGCCTGAACGTGAGGGAAAAAGAGCAAAGTGGATTGCCAAAATCATGGAATATGATGTGGATATCAGACCTACAAAGCTAGTAAAGGGACAAGGTTTAGCTAAATTTCTAGCTGATTTAAATTGCCAAGCTTTAGGTCTACATCTCATGGCAGAACAACCAGCACAGGAAGAAATTCAAGCAGAGCAGGAGAAAGAAAAGATTATGGATCATTATGCAGAATCCACATGGTATCCAGATATTGTGCATTTTATTTTGTACTTGCAATGTCAAAAACATTTAGATAAGAAAGCTGCTAGGTATTTCAAACTGAAAACTACTAAATATTGTTTGATAGAACAACAGCTGTTTTGGAAAGATCCAAGAGGTATTTTTTTCAGATGTTTGGATAAACCAGAAATTGAAGGAGTAATTTCTGAATCTCATGAAGGTGCTTGTGGGGGACATAAGTATTGGAAGGAAACAGCATATAAAATTATAAGGGCAGGAAACTATTGGCCTTCCTTATTCTCAGATGTATATCAATAGGTAAGAGCATGTCTCCCTTGTCAAAAAATTGTTGGTAAACAAAAGTTGTTGTCATTACCTTTAAAATCAGTTGCAATTAATGCCCTTTTTCAGCAATGGGGTTTGGATTTCATAGGAGAGATAAATCCATCTTCTTCAGGGCAGCATAAGTGGATTTTGACTGCTACAGATTTCTTTACTAAGTGGGTAGAAGCTATTCCCACAAGAAATGCAATAGATAAGGTGATCATAGATTTTATTGAAGAAAATATTCTTAGTAGATTTGGATGTCCTCAAAAAATATTGAATGACAATGCTAAAGCTTTTAAATCGAAGGCTATGGGGGAATTTTGTGAAAATAATGGTATCATGTTGAAACACTCAGCTCCTTATTATCCTCAGGGGAATGGATTAGCTGAGTCATCTAATAGGAATATTATTCAGAGTATCAGGAAGTTATTGAAGAAGAATAAAAGATCATGGGATTCTATGTTGAAATATGCATTATGGGTAGACAGAATAATAGTCAAAAAAGAAATTGGAACTTCTCCTTTCCAATTAGTATATGGTACAGATGCAGTTTTTCCTATTCAGTTGGGTACCCAGTAATGAAAATTTTTCAAGATTGTTAAGAAGAACCTAATGATATGCAAAGAAAAATTTATGCAATGATAGAGTTACAGCATAAATGAGAAACAGTGGAAGAAAAGGCTCAACTGTACAGGTTAAAGGTCAAAGAAATATTTGATAGGAAGATCAAAGATAACACTTTTTTAGTGGGAGACATGGTTTTGAGATGGGATGCTAGGAAGGAGCAGAAAGGAAAGCATGGCAAGTTTGATAACCTTTGTTTTGGTCCTTTCATAGTATCAAAGTTTTTGGAAAACAATACTTTTGTACTACAGACTTTGGAGGGTGAGGAATTGTCTAATCCAGTTAATGGACAATTCCTCAAGCATTTTTACAGTTTTTGAGATGGATACTAGACTTTCATTGCATATACTTGTGTGAATAACAAAATAAGGACTCCATAACCCAATGGAAATTTTGCAGACTAGCAGGTAGCAACAAAGAAGGCACTGGTCTACAGGTTCTTGAAGCCTCACAGGGAGGACTTCATCTTGCAGTAGGAGCCAAATGTTAGATCATGTTTTTGTTTTCCATCTTTTAATACTTTTGTTTATGTTTTGAAACTTGGTTTTATTCATTACTCTTAGAAAATTTTGTTTCTTAGCATAGTTTGAATCTTTTTCTTTTACCTTTCATGATTATTTGTTTATTTTAGCTTTATCTTTTGAAAATTTTGATTTAATTTTATAAGTTAGAGGGATTATAGTAGGCTTATATGGATTAAAAGGTCTAAAAAATAACATAAAAGTTTGATTAAGGTTCCTAAACCAAGTTTAAACTTTAATCATGAGTTTAATTTTTGCAAATCATTAACTTAAACTTTCTTGTAACGCAAGCCAAAAACAAATGCACACATGTGCTACAAGAAAGTCGTGCAAGTTAAAAATCATCATTTCTGGTTCAGTTTTCTTCAAAATTCTCACACATAAGATGTCAATCATACTGGGTGATGGATTTGATACGTGTTTCTTTTAGATTAATCACTATGACAGGTGTGAATATCATTGTGAAAACGATAGTCCATTGTTGCCGGAGCTTATACTTGATTCTGCATTCCTTTGTCCCTTGGAGCACTTTGTGTTCTTCCCAAGCTTGCCTTTTTCTTGTGAGCTTGCTATCAGGAGATGGAGGATTGAAGTGGTGGAGGCCTAAGTGGAGGAATCAATTTCTCTTGTTCACAGACGTGCCAACAGAAGTTTTCACTATTGTAATCTTTGATTTATATTAATAGAAATATATTTTCCTTTCCAATAATGTGTATTTAAATGAGTATTGAATCCATGGATGCTTTTAAATGCTTATATGTTATATGCTAGAGTAGGTCTAACACAATTATATAGCATGCTTGTCTTGTTTGATGAATGTTGAGAGAGAAATGTGCTAATACAAGTGAGAGTGAAAAAACTCAATGGGGATCTACATCAACCATCCGGAATAAGGTATGTTTCGAGATCCTTTAGTGTTAGATGTTTGGTTTCTCTTGCATATGGGAAAGGATTGCTTTCTGTGGTTACTCTATCTATTGTGGTACCCCAAGACATAGGAAGTTTTCTCCATAAAATCAAGTGATCTAAAATTCATCCCTATTATCAAGCAAGCTAGAATTCAGCCAAAGCATTTGTATCTCATATTATCATAGACCATAAGGAGGTAAATTTGGGTAAGTAGTTTCTATTTCTAGGTGGTCATCTAACTTGGGAATTCTTATACAAGGAAATTATTGATTCTCCTCCTATTTATCACCTTCATTTTCTTACAGTATCTCCTCCTATTTTCTTATGATCATTATCCATATCCCTTGACATCGATGATTGACTATAAAATAAACTCGTTTCACTCAACCCTTGTATCACATATGTAGGAAAGACATCACTTCAATTTCTTTGTCTCATATTTAAAATACATTATCTAGAACAAGTAAAGTTCATTATTGCAATCTAATTTAATTAGAAAAAAAATCCTTACATATTGTTCATATTTTCCTTTAAAGCAATCATATCATATAGAGGAAATGAAGATCACATGTTTTCCACTTGACTTCCTATGTGTCTTTTGTTGCATGAGGAAATTTACTGATTTGAGCGTGGGGGAGATGTTGGAACTAAAATATGACACATTTTACGATGCCCATTAGCCACTCATCCATGTTCTTTACCTTTCCATCCTCATGCACTTCACTAACTGAATTCTCGTAATCAACAATTTTCACCCTATATGAGCTTCATGTGATATGTATGTATTAAAATGGTTGATTTCCCATGTTATGATGATTACTTAGGATAGAAATTGTGATTCCTAACTTATTTCTAGAATTGTAGTAGGGTACTCATCATTTCAGTAGGGTGTTATTAGAACTTGCCAGTCCGATAGTCAGCTATTTGTTACGAAAAGTGATCAAGCTACATGAACTTGCCAGTCTAGTAGTGCACCTATAATTCCAGTAATTAAGCATGTCGACCAAGTTTCTCCTTCTCTCCACAACTTTGGGCATATGGATCTCATGGATTATGATCTCAATAACCTCTCCAAACCATCTTAATACTAAATTCAATATTTTATGAAGAGATTTGCATGTATTCAATATTTATTCATTATGAGATCCATTTATTTTGGATCTGATCTTATCCTCATGAAACATCTTCTCCTTTGAAAGTCATGTATAAATATGAGAGAATATATTTGAGATACTACGTTATAAGTTATATGTCGGAAGGGAGGGGGGGGAGGGGGGGTTAGAGGATTAGATAATGAGAGGTTGGAGCATTGTACTCATTGTAGTCTTTGATTTTGGAATAAAGAAAATTGTTGATTCATCTTGTGAGTTAGTACATCCACCTTGGTAGTGTATGCCAAGGGAGGAAGGGCCCCCTCTCTCTAGTATACACTAACCAATTACTTTCCTTTTTTGTTATGTGATGTTATTTCATTAGTTTTTCATTTATTTATGTTGTTTCAATTCTTGCAAGTGTGGTTTCCCTAGAGAGTTATGCATTAAGGGATAAGTTTCTTTAATGACCACAAACCAATTGATGCTCTTTCATGTCGACCAAAGGAATGTGGTTAATAATTTTAATATAAACTCAACGACCAAATTGACCTCTGTAACATTTCTTCTCATGTATTTTACATTTCCATCACTTTACATTTCATGCAAGTGTGTTAGGAGAGTGTAGTTCTACTTTTTATGCACTGAGTGGTTTTGTTTCCCGTTCTTGATCATTTTACATGTACTGACAATCATTATAAGAGTCATTGTTACAAATTAGAAATTAGTTGTGGGGGTATACGCAAGATGAATCCATACATACTATCATCATCTGGTTAAGGGAGTTGCTTATTTTAAGATTTAGTTTGACCTGATTTGGTTATAAAATATGGGCATTATCTAGTTTCTGGTGTTTTTTACTTTTTTCCCCTACCTGATTTGGATATTGAAGGCATGGTTGTTACCTGGACACTCTGATAATGTTCATTGTTTTACATACACACAGTGAATCTCAACCAACCTATTTAATACCTCATTAAGTAGTCCAGTTGGTGTGCCTAGTTAAAGAGACTGGTTAAGTTTTAATTCTACATATGCTTTGCATGACACCTCATCAGTTTACTAGCCCTGGTTAATAATTTATGTGAGGTAAAAGAAAGTAATTATTTTTCCCAATAACCATTTTTGTCTTATTTATACTCTTAGCTCTGCTCACTCAACCTTGGTTTCAACAATATCAACCCCATCCATTAACAATAGATCTACCTTCCACAACTTAATAGCATTACCCTGATATTTCCCCTTGGAATGTGGGGTTTACTCCTCCATTCTATTCTAGTCTAGAGGAAGAAAACTAACTTACACTAAGTCATAATACTAAATGAGACTTGTTTAAATAGTATTCATCTTTCTCCTCTTCAAAGTTCATCCTCAAATTTCAATGCAAATTGGTTTTTTTTAGCTTCAAATTCCATAATATATCCAATAAGAGTTATTTCTACCCAAAAATCAATGATTGTAGTTAAAGGTGTGTCTCGTTTATTTAAGCTAATTAGATATATTAGACTCCACTCAACAATCTTTCTTTGTCAATTATGATACTCAGGTGCTTCAACCCACTATGCTAGGTTTATTGGAATTTCAACCCACAAAACACCATACTGGTGTAGAGGTGGACCTCCATAGAATTGATATTGTTTAAACTTGGCTACTTCCCACCCTCCTAGTTAAGTCTCCTAAGTTGCAAAGTCATCAATGTTCTTTGATGTAGGCAATAAAATTTGATTCATTCACAAGTTCTAAAAACCATGCAAACACACAAGAATGGAAAAAAAAATATCTATTTTTCCTTCTCCATCCTAACTATTACAATGAAGGTTCAACCCCTTATAACTTCTATACAAGATTTTTTTAAATTGCTAATTTTGGAAAATTCTCTAATGACTCCAAAACTGATCACTAACTAAAATAAAACTAGAGTGACACTAGTTGTCAACTCACTTTATTGATTAATTATATAAATTAAGGGATAACTAATAATTACAAATTTAAAAATCCCACAAAAACATTAAAACCCTATTTGAGGCCTTATATGAAGGAATTTTTCCTAGTAAAAGTGTCAAAAAAGGTCCAATCGGGAGAACCTTATTGGTCATTGTAGTTAAAGATTTGAAACAAAACTTCCTATTAAATTTGAGCCCAAATGGATAACGAGGTCAAAATTTATAACACTAAAAAATCCTTGCATCATTCATTTTTTCCTTCTTTTGTATCCTTTGAAAATCCTTTCATCATTCTCCTCTAATTGAAAATAACACGTCTCCTACATGTTACTATATTCAAATTGATACCACTTAATGGGATATAGATTCAACAAGTCCACCTTTGCAACCCATGTTCTCTCTACTGGTGTAAAGCCTTCCCATTTGACAAGATATCGGTTATATTAACGTTGTCGAGTATGAAGGAGCTCCTTATCTAAATACCTGCAATATTTACCTTTTTCTTTCTTGAAATGACTTGCATCAAATCCACCTCCACCTCACCACCATCCCAGAGATCATCCCCACCGAATATATATATAATAGAAATACTAAATAGAAAGGAAATATGGAGGTCAACTAGTAAATATACCTTATAAGCATTACCGTTAACTTTCTTGAGAACTTGCAAGGACCAATTTTCTTATACTTCAATGTGTGGTAGGTTCCTCTAGGAATAAGCTATTTTCATAAACAACCCATCACCAAATCACCTTTATTGAAAACCCATTGTCGTTGGTGAGCATCTTCTATAATTTTTGTTCTTCTCATTATTTTCCTACAAGTTTTGTCTCCCTTGTTGTTTCAATTGTTGAATGTATTCTAGAAATGCTTCCCCTTCATCATTGATTCTAACCCAAAGTAGTAGCTTCCAAATCTAGGAAACCCATAGGATCTCAACCATAAACAAACTAAAATGGAAATTTACCTATATATATACTCACTAAACTATTGTAGAAAAATTCAGCTTAAGGTAAATGCAAATACCACTTCTTGGGATTCTCTGCGACAATTCTTAGTGACAGGTTTCCAAAACTCTAACTTAATACTTCAGTTTGCACAACTATTTGTCTTGATAGGAACTACTAAATTGTAATTTATTTCCCATTTTGTTCCATAAATTCCTCTAAAAATGACCCAAGAACTGAGTATCTCTATCACAGGAAATAGTTTTTGGAACACCATGCAATATAACAATTTCTGAAAAAACTAATTATGCCACCCTTGATGCATCACTCATTTTCTTGCAAGAAATAAAATGATCCAGTTTAATTAATAACATATCATCAACAACAAAAAATATATTAATTACCTCACTATGTGTTTGGGATCGCTAGCACAAAGTCGATGCTCGGATATCTCCATGCGTTTATGGGCACTGGTAATAGCATGCACAACCTTGTATTTTGTGAGTGTCCTTTAGCCATTTTACAAATCCTACACAATTCCATATACTTGGTTATATACTTCTTCATCTTCATCCATGAATAATTATCTTCGATTAAGGATTGTGTCTTATCCTTTCCAAAATTTCATGCCAAGCCACTACTGTGAAGTTCTCTAATGATATTTTCTCTCATAGAACCAATTAAAATACATAGTTGTTTTCCTTTGAAGAGGGATCCATCTTGCATAAAATATTTAGCTTGTATAAGATCCATGTTCCCAACAACTAGATTCTTGAATTGTTCCACAATCTCCTAAAAATCGTTATCTAATTCATAGAGATCCTTTAATACAACAAACCCATACTAGTACAAAATGAGAGATAAGTGACTAGGTGATTAAAAAAGTAAGGAAACATAGATTTTTCAAAGGATTAATGACCAAAATTAATCAATTTTAAGCGATCCAACTAAAAATGACTAATTTAGTCACCAAATAAAATGTACGACTAGGTAACAAGTGACTAAAATAAAAATGACTAATGTAAACGACTAATTTAGTCACATGAATAAAAATATGACTATATCAATGATCAAAACAACTAAAAATATGAATTATTCATTTATGTTAATCATTTTTAGTTGTGTCTATGGAAATTAAGCCCAAGCTTAGATCAATTGAACTCACAATATTGCTTGTAAAACATGCATAGATTCACTCAAATTAGAGAATGTATATGGAGCATAACAAAAAATTCTATTGAATAAGTTTACATTATACAACCTCATGAATTCATAGGATGTATAAATGTAAAATTACAACAGATATTCAAATGCATAAGCAAGAAAGTGGAATCAACACAAAAGCAGGCTTACTAAAATGTCAAAATAACCCCTAGGTGCATAAACACTTTCCAAATCTATCAAGAAGGTCACAAATGGGATTAACTAAGTGTATCAGCTGATAATTGAAGGAATGCGGATAAACTCATGATTTTGGAAGAAAAACATATGGAGGATGAGTTGTACAAAAATCTAGGCAATTTCCTTAAGACTAGCTTTACCTTTTTCCTTAAAAGATGTTGAAAAGCAGTCTGATTTTGGAGAAGGAAAGAATGCACACTTACTAAACTAGGCAGTCTAATGGGTTGTCAAAATTCTATCCAGAATATTTCCAAATAACTATTGTAGTCATTTTAGGCAAGTTTGACCACGTGGTGCAAGTGGATGCCAACTAGCTAGTGTAGGACCTAGGAATTTAACCAAAATGATTAAATATTATATCCTAAGTATGGGAATGGGTTTTGATTATTCTAAAACCCCCTATTAATCCTAAATTATGTGAAATAACATAAATATATCATACATAAAGGTCCTACAAACAATTCTTAGTCATCCTTTACATACTTCTTGTCCATACAAAACAAGGAAAGAGGCAAAACCACAAAGGGGAAACTCCTCCCTTAAACATGGACATGAAAACAATTGTGTGAAATATTGTATTCAATCAGTATTCACCATATTATCAAATATCCCCATAATTGATTTGATATTGTTGAAATTTTTCTCAGAGAACTCCTTGGTCAAGATGTCTGCAATGCTCAGATGATGTGCAATAGAGAAGACCAATGATCCTGTCATGCACAAGCCCTTTGATGTAGTGCATATGGATCTCTATGTGTTTGGTTTTCTTCCTCTATAATGGATAAGTTGATATTATAATGGTACTTTGGTTGTCACAATAGATGACTATGGAAATATCATATTCAATCCCAAACTCTCCAAGTATACCCTACAACCACAAACATTCATTATTTGCATTCACATCTCCTTTGTATTCTTCCTCTGTAGATGAAAGTGAAATGGAAATTTGATTTTTAGTTGACCTACTAATTGGACCATATGAAATCATAAACACATATCCAGAATTTTATTTTCTATCATTTTTATCACCTGCCCAATTAGAATCAATAAAATCAACTAACTCTATGCCACATTTTGCAACATAAAGAATCCCATGTGTCCTTCTTCCTTGCACAAAGTGTAAGATTATTTTTTATTCCCTCTAATGGATTTCATGATTCTGATCCATGTTTCTATATTCCACACTCACCACATAATATATATCAGGTCGAGTATGAGTGAAATAAACAAGACAACCAACTAGTTTCATATACAATGTGTTATTTACCAATGGAGTGGAATGTGCTTCTTCAAGCTTAACCCTTGAAAGGAAAGGAGTCTTTATTCGATTGAAATAATTAATGTTTAGATTTTTTACTAGGTCTGAAGAATACTTGGACTGATGTACTTTGATTCCAAGATCTGATTGATAAATATCAAGCCTTAAAAATTGGCTCAATAATCCCAAATCAGTCATGGATAAATCATGGTTCATTGCATCCTTCAAGGAGACAAATTCTTTCATGGAACTTCCTGTGATCAAATGGTAATCCACATACAAAAAAATAATTATTATTGAACCATGAATCATATTTAATTATACATTTGGATTAGACTTGCATCTACTAAAGTTCTGTGATAGCAGAAAGCCATCAATCTTGCCATACCAACCTCTTGGAGCTTCTTTTATCCCATATAGTGACTTCTTAAACCTAAACGCAAGATATGTATTTGTAAAAAAACATTATGGATGTTTCATACATATATATATTCTTTCAGATATACATGTAGAAAGGCACTCTTCATATCCATGTGATGTACCTCCCATTGCTTGGAAGTTGAAATGGCCAAAACTAATCTTATGGAGTCCATCTTTGCCACTGGTGCAAATGTCTCATTATAGTAAATGCCTTGAAATTAGAAGAATCCCTTAGCTACTAAAATTTCCTTATATTTCATAGGATATCCATCATCAGCAAACTTTGTCTTGAATACCCACTTTCACTTGACTAGCGTTCTCCCTGTTGAGATATTGTCTGGTTCCCATGTCTCATTCTTCTAGAGAAAATGGTATTCCTCTTTCATGTATTTTTTACATATTGTATATTCTCATGATTCTTCATATTTTTTTGTATCTAATTCAACCATTAGATAACACTTCTAAACAAATAAGGGGTCCTTGATAGAAATGGTGCCCTCGAATTGAGATCTAGTTCTTCTAGGATCACTAGGATTCCCAGCTATTTCCCCAGCTGCATGAATGGTCTTTGCTGCCAGGATTTCGTATTGTAGGAGTGTTATAATATTAATTTAAATCATCATGATCATAAATACAATAATCCAAAAACTCATTATTCTCTTCACTTACAGTCAGAGGTGGTGGTGGTGAAGAGGACTCTCCAATTTATGTTACTAGCATAGGCTCTTCTTCAAAATTGACACTCCTTTCAATAAAGTATATTTGAGTGCTCATGTTGATCAGATTATACCCTTTGAAATATTCAAAATACCCAACAAATAGGAAATCTTGACTTTGGGTTTCCAAATCCTTCCTCGAATCCCAATCTTTAGAGCCAAAAATCCTGAAATGAGACACATCCTGTGTTGGTCACTATGGGCAGACCTGGGTTTACTGTAATGTACCAACAACACCCCTAGCTCACTGGCCCTTTCGGCGACAGACCACAGAGTGGCCTAAAGTCTCACCCAAAGTGATTCTAATGGGTTGGCCAAAGACTCAAGTGTCTTTGACCAAGTTCTGTAGCATCCTGTGTGTGCCTCGCAGCTCTTCTTAGCCTGCGAGTCTCTCTTCGTGATGCGTAGTTTCCTCTTACTCACGATGACTCTAGGCCTTATCGAATCGCTGCATCCTAGGAAACATGTAACTCTCTCCTATGCTAGATCCTTAACCTGCGGTATCGCACACCACAGCTCCTCTGATGGTGCAATATTGCCTCCCTGCAATATCCTACCACTGTGGCTCAGCGTACTTAGCATCACTTGTGTCCAACTTACAGGACTCAACATACAAGGTTGTTTAACACTGCGACTCTTAACTGTCTTGAGTGAAACATAGAAAAACTCTTATACATAATACTTAAAGACTTCAACTTGTATTTATCCTCCTATACTGCTATGAACTGAATAACACATACATACATTTAACTGTAAGCAAAGTTCATGTAATGAGTGATAGATACAACAAGTAAACACAATCACATGAATCAATCACATAACATTCTGATTTTACGTGGTTCACTTCCAGGGTAGAAGCTACGTCCACAGAACTGTGTTTCTATATTATAACTCGGGGGAAGTAAACACAGTTCTACATCACCACATATGCAGCTCGAGATCTTCTGGGTAACTCCACACACAGCTTGGAGCCCTTCTCTCTTAGATCTCTTCTCTACCTCTATATTGCTTCTCTACAATATCCTCTTCCCTCTCTGTCAATCCCTACGGATTGTTACATACAGGCTCAATGAGCCAGCTACTGGTTCAGTAAGATAACTACAGCTAATAACAGAACTAGAGCTCAGCTTCTATAATACAACTGTCTAAGCATCTACTTGTCTAACTGCCCAACCCTTTTACAATACAAAATACATCCCCTTATAGGCGGTCCAAAGGTCTCGCCATTAAAACACTGTGGGCCTATCCCAACAGTAACCCAAAAACCCTAACTAGTGACAGTCGGCATATCTGTACTTGGAGTAGCTACTTTCTGTCACACCACTGCTCTCTGTAGTCTTCCATGCTTCCTGGCGCTGACCATGGGTACTGTGCACCGCTTCCCTTCTTCTATCCTTCGTCTTCAATACCTCGTCCTCGTCACTCCTTTTCCTTTTTGAGGGTAGCTGAGCCCTCCTGTCTTCGCCACTGCCTTCAATGTAGTGGGTGAGCTCTCTCTTCTTGGCTACTCAGGTACTGTCATCTTCCTTGACTTCTCTGTCCCAACAGTCATGGTTTTTGGCTCTGTTCTACAGCTAGAAACATGTTACGGCATCATAGCTTTACCTTATCTCTTCATCTTCACCAAAACTATATATCTGCTAAAATGGTAGCTTCTCCTGTAGCTACGGGACCCTGCTCCAACAGTCCCCTAACACTTACTTGTGGCTCGTCCCTGAGCCACTACCAGCGGGCTTCTCCTGCTGTAGCTTCTCCTTGGCTTCCTGCAAAGTCCATTGAAACTTGTCCCGAATTCCTACGACTTCATTCTGCATAGCCTCGACATGCTCTTGTGCCAAGTCGAGCATAGCTTGACTAATATTGGAGTCTTCTTTGTTCTTAGTTCGTAGGTCTCTCATATTTTTCCGTAGGTGAGCGGCTCCCTTAAGGACCCTAAGCTTCTGAGAATCCTTCCCCAGATATCCTCTCTTCTTTATCTGGGTTAGAACTCATGCTATGAGGAAGATATAAATCTATATCTTCCAACCTTCTTGAAACATTTCATTCAGTCTGGATCCTTTCATACGAAAGCAAAACAAACCATGAATTCCATTCCGAGAACAAGCCTTTGTCTGCATGCTGAATTTCTACTTCATTCCTTTCCTTTTATCTTTTGTTTTTCTGTGTCTTGGATTCCTGTTTCTTTGTCCTTTCTCCTTTCCATGAGATCTTCTAGGAAACTCCACATGCACACTCAGGAACCCTTCTCTCTTAGATCTCATTTTTACTTTCTTCCTGCCTGTAGGTTTCTTCTTATTAGGCTTCGACTTTGCTTTCTTATCTTCAGTGATTTTCTCATCTTCTTGCTTCTCTGTAGCAAATAATTTGATGACATCTTCTACATCTAGCACTTGACTCCTCATCCTTGGCAGCTGTTTGGTCCGTGATGAACTTGGCATGACACCCTTAGGCGGCGTCATCATAGCAGCTGTAAGGCCACCACGTTCGAACCTTTCCAAAATCGCTTCTATAGGTTCCTCCTCGGATAGAAACCACTCGGTGGAATACCCTAGATGGGAAATGGCTGCGAAATATGGAAATCACAGCACTCTGTAATGAAATTAGCTCTACACAGGGAAAACTTAACAATGCACTCTATAGCTCTCAGATCTTTGCAGATGTAACCCTCCCGAATGAATAATTTCTTCTTTTATTCCGAAGGCGATAATCCCGGATGCAACGGTCATCTAGGATGAACCCATCGGTCATATTAATTGCATGGAAAATACCACACCCATCAGCTTGATCCTCATTAATTGCTGAAATCCGATCCAATTTCCCTCGAAATCTGTGTGCAAGTTGCCGGTCTCGTCGAAGATTTGCCAAATCTGGACAATTGATTATGCTGTTTCCATATCTACGGTAAGGTATACCGGTCATTTCTTCATTAACTTCCTGTCAGAAGGCAACTTGACTAGCCCTCTATCATGTTACAAAACTAGGTACATGGCACGGAGAAACATCGCGTTTCTGCGATGCCACACCGCATCATCTGCTCAAACAAACTTAAGCGCTCTTTTTTTTTCTTTTTTTTTTCCCACAAGCCGCTTATGACTTGCACAAAATGAACCGTCCTCATGCGATTCCTTATACTTAGAATACCTGCCGGTGTAGACTAATTCCTGGTGCGATGCCTCCTTTCAACTACACTGGACATCTGCACCATTATAAGCTGTCTAAGCTAGGGCTAAGAGGTGGAGTTGCTATCACTATAGAACTTAAGCCTACTGCCATTAATCAATGTGGGAAGAAGCTCCCCATTCAGTTTGCTGAGCTGAACGGCACCTCCCTCTGTAACTTGTTGTATCTGATATGGCCCCAACCAATGCATCTTGAACTTCCCTGGAAACTTAATAAACTTACTGTCATAGAGGAGTACTAGGTCTCCGATCTGAAGAGTCTTACTCTTAATGTGTCTATCATGCCAAGATTTTTCTCGTGCCTTCTGTACTTTCTGATGGAATTCGATAATGAATCTGTCTTCCTCTAAGGCAAGCAGCTGCGCTAGCCTTTCATGCACTGTGTCTGTATCAGCCATCCCGGTGATCTGAGCAATTCTTAAACTGGGAAGAATATACTCCATAGGCATAATAGCCGCCTGTACATACACCAAGCTGAAAGGTGTGTGTCCTGTAAGTTTCTTGCATGTATTCCTATACACCCATAATACATCATTAACTCTGAGGTCCCAATCATTCCTTTGGTTGTTGCAGATCTTAGTAAGAGCATTTTCTAAAATCTTGTTAAAGGCCTCCACCGTACCATTAGCTTGTGGGTGGTAGGGAATGCTCTTATGGTGCTGTATCTAGAATTCTTATGTTAAGGCCTCAATGGTGCAATTCAAGAAATGTGTGCCTTGATCGCTCATCAAAATTACTGGGCATCCAAATCTACTGATGATGTTTTCAAAAAGGAACTGTGTGGCTGTAGCAGCATCACAATTTCTTACTGCTTTGGCCTCTGCCCACCTGGTGAGGTACTCTGTTCCAGTGATGATATATCTCACACCAGTTCGTTTTCCTGGTGGGTTGATAGGACCCACAAAGTCTATATCCCACTTGTCAAATGCGTGCAGCGTAATCTGCGGTCGTAGCGGCATTTCATCTCGTCGTGAAGATTTTCCTACCCTTTGGTAGATATCGCAGCATCTGCAAAAGTCCTTAGTGTCTTTGTGCAATGTAGGCCACCATAATCCTACGGCTAGGATTTTCTGTGCAGTCAGCTTTCCTGCGAAATGACCTCCTGTGGTACCTGAATGTGCCTCTCTGATAATAGCCTTTTTTCATGCGGCATCACACATCTACGCAGGACTTCATCTAGACCTAACTTGTATAATTGTCCTCCGATCAGGGTGAAGTCTGTTGCTTTAACAACCAACTGCTTCTTTTGATGCTTAGTAAACTCAACAGGTGCCCATCCTGTTGTGGGAAAGTGAATGATATCAGCATAGTACTCGTCTATGATCTAGATAGAAAACAACTGCGCATCTGGAAAATTGTCCTCTAGATTACTTGGCTCTTCTCCTGAGTCTATCCGCAACAGATGATCAGGTCCAGCGTTCAATTTTCCTGGTTTCACAATGATTTCAAAATCATACTCCTGAAATAAGAGTAACCATCTATAGATTCTTCCCCCTAACACTGGCTTGTTGACCAGATACTTCAATGCGGAATGGTCAGTAAACATCTTGAACGAGGCACCCAACAGGTAGTGCCTAAAATTCTGTAGAGCATACACCATAGCTAAGCCTTCTCTTTTTGTCATGGTGTAGTTATTTTCTACTGTAGATAGCTTTCTGCTCGAGTATGCGATAGGATGATCGATACCTCCTTCTCCTGGTTGTGTTAAAACAATCCCTAGTGCAATGCCAGATGCATCCACATGTACATGGAACAGTTTAGTCTAGTTTGGAAATACTAAGATGGGTGTTGTAGCCATCTTCTCTTTAAGTGTGTCTAGGCTTTGCTGGAATTCCTCATTCCATAGGAATTTTATATCTTTCTTTAATAGTTTTTCCATCGGTGTTGTAATCTTTGCATAGCCCTTGATGAATTTTCTGTAGTACCCGGTATGACCAAGTATTGTCCTCAATTGTTTGACTGAGTTGGGTGCTGGAAGATTTACAATGATGGAAATATTTGCGGGATCTACCATCAAGCCTTGCCATATATTGGAATGAGCCCCATTCTGTTGCAAAGGTGGTCTTAGATCGATCTTCTAGATGGATTCTGATCTGGTGATGGCCTGAAAATCCATCAGTGAAGGAGAAGACCTCCTATCCTCCCACATTGTCTAACACTTCATCAGTGAGAGGTGTTGGAAATGGATCATGAAGTGATGCATCATTGAGTTTATGCAGATCGACACAGATCCTGATGTCTCCTTTGGTTTTCTTTTCTTGTACGACCATGGGGCTAACCCATTCTCTTTCTTCTAAGGGCTCAATGATGCCTGCTGCTAGCATCTTATCGATCTCATCCTTAACTTTTTCTTTATAGTGCAGATTTAATCTGTAAGGACTTTGCTTGACTGTTCTGGCATCCTCCTTCAATGGTATCCTCATTACTCCCAAGTCTCCAACTATTCCCTTCATCTCTATGAACTTGGTGGGAAATAGGTCCTGATAGTCATGTAGCAAGTCTGTAATTTGTCCAACTGTTTCATCGTTCCAATAGTCTCCAATAGAGGCAAACTTTGGTTTTTTGTCTGTGCCAATATTGATCTTTTTAGTCTTGATGGGCTCTGTGATTGCTAGAATTTCTAACTTCGGTCCATCAACATCGCGAGTCCCTTCTGACTCTGGAATGTTGACATTGCGAGGGTCATCATCCTCATCCTCTGGTTCTACTGTGAAGTTATAGCACTCGAGCGCATCTTCTAACTAGATGGCCCACTCAGGTTGAGTATGTACTGATAGGGTACAATCCTCAAATATATTAATCTTTATTACATCTAGGGCCTGATCAACACTTGGATACTCAGATTCAAAAGTGAAGGTAAGTAGAAAGCTGTCTATCATAAGTGGCCATGTAGTCGTTCCCTTGCGCAATTCAATCTCTGTGTACCAGTTCCTTGGAAATGTGTCCAAAGTGTGAATGAATTGGTGAACCCATTCATCCTCAGGAATGTTCGACCAATTCTGTTCACACGTCTGAATATGTGACCTGGGGTCACTTTCTCCTGTGTATTTCTGCTGGACATACTCTCTATTGGTAGAGAATCTGATCGCCATCAATCTCTTAAGATCATCCCATGATGCGATATTCTCTTTATGTGCATACCACCATCTTGCAGGTGTGGCTCGTACTGCAAGGTCCATAGCTGGGATCCTCTACTCATGAGGAATTTGTTGTTCAAACCACGTGAGAAAGTCCTAGATATCTATTAGACCATGAAATGATGGAATCTTGTTGATCTCTGCTCCAATCCATCACAGTGACTTAGTCATGTACGCACATATGCGCGCTGAGACTTCGTGAAGTCTGTTCTACTAGTTCTCTAGACCAACATCCGAATTCGATGTGCATGAGCTGTCGCATCACCAACTAATGTTCCCTTCTGTGGTTGGATTGATGTAGTCGCTCTGGTTCGTAGTCATCTGATAGAGACTCTCCATGTTATGTGCCTCTTCCTCTGCTCGGATAGGTTCAATGTATCTAGGACCCTGAAGAGGATCTAACGGTGTGATGACCTAGATCTGCACATCCTCAAGGTCATTTGTCTTCTCTTGAGGTCGATTATGGTCATGTCACCTATCGCCCAATCAATGCCTATTAATGTTGGATATGGTCTACTATCGCCAATGATTTCTATAAATTCAAAGTCCGCAGAGCTGCAAACTCCGTTAATGTCAACTGGCACCTGTGGTAATAAACCCAGGGGTGATACCCGCTGCTGATTAGCTAATCTCAGATGGATAGGTGATCTGACTAACTTAGGGCTACCCATCTGTTCCCATGTCTTCTTAGTCAGAACATTTACCTCTGATCCTAGATCTAGGATCACCTCATCCATTTCAAATTACCCAACCTGTGCTGTGAGTTGCATCTCTCTTCCTATTCTTGTATGTCCCATAATATTATGAACAGCACGCTGTGCACTACTCACAAAAGAGGATGGCTGACACTGATTTATGATGCGCTGAAGTTCTTCGGTAGCTTTCTCATTTCTCACGAGTTTTAAACAAATCCGCAGGAAGGATTGTACACTTCCTGTCAACTCGTCCTCGTCGCATGTGCCTGATGTGGTAGCCTGCGATATCTGTACAAGGCTAATGCCACAAGGTGCTTGCTGCGATATGCCCCTAGATGGCGGTGCCTGCGATCCATATTGCATAGGTTCATCAAAGAAAGTCTTAGCTTCCTAAAATGTCTGTTTATTCTTCTGTAGTTCAAGAGGTGTTTCTTTGTTAGGAGCTTTGCGCACCCACTCCTGACCTGTGTTCTTTTCAGTATCCTGCGATGTCCCACTGGTGGAAGCACCCCTGTGAGTCACAATGCTGACTCTTGGTTCTAGTTCTTCTTGCTCAGCAGTAATAAGCTCAATGTTCTGGTGTACTGCTGGCTTAGTTTCTCTGATCTTAGCTATCAAGGTAGGAAATTATTCTATACCATGATCATAATATTTGCAATAGTTACATGTGGTGGTGGGGCTCTGACAGTCCCTAGCATAATGTCCTATAACTCCATAGTTGTAACAAGTGACTGGTCTGCAACCACAGCCAAAGCCTTCTCCATGGCCGAAGCCTCCTCCACGTCCTCGTCCTCTTAATCCTTCGCCATGGCCAACATGAGCTGAATCATGCTGTGGTCCTGCTGCTGAACACTGTGTCTCTTATTGGACTCTGTACAAGTCTTGCTTGCTCCTGACCATGAGATCATAGGCTTGATAATTTTGTTCATCATGGCCTACGGACTTGCAGAAGACACAGTATAAGTTCTTAGGTGTCTGCACGTACTTCTGAAGTAGAGGGCATTGCTGAGGTGGATGTCCTCGTGTTTTGCATATTTCACACCATGGCCCGTGGGTCTGTGGTAAGGGGTTAGGAGCCCCAGTTGCAAGATATTCTACAAAGACTAGACAGTTGTCTTTAGTATGGCATTGTGCTTTACACTTTATGCACCATATTTCTTGCGCAACATATTTCCGTTTCTTAAGCTCATGCAACTATAACGTGAGATTAGCCAACTGGTTTTGTAGATTTGTCATACCTGTGCTGGTTTCAGCTAGAGGTGAAGCCTCTAGTTTCATCGCCATCTCCAATGCGTCATCCTACGTCTGGAGTTTCTGTTGCATTAATGGCAGTCTGATGTGAGGGAGCAGCGCTGCAATAAACCATTCCTTATGCTGCTTCGGTGCAAACTCAAAGCTGACTTGGTCTATAAGGGCTTTGAATTTCTAATCGAAGTCCCACACTGACTCTGTAGGTAACTGTTTGATGTATTTGAGCTCTGTAATGCACTGTGACTCAGAATTAGGTTTCTTAAAATCTTTAATCATGGCGGTCCTAACCTGGACAAGTGTTCTGGGTACCGCTGTGGCATACTTCATATACCATGTTAAGGCTCATTCTCTCAGTGTGGTGACCAACTGTACAAGTTTAATATTATCATCATGGATTCCTTTAATGGTCCACACAGCTTCACATAGAAACCAATGCTGCTATGGGTCCTCTACCCCTGTACCCTTAAATATAGGTAGCTTCATATCATCCCCCATTCTATTTCTACATGGTGGATGTTGATTTGTTGTGTTACTACCACTCGGCGGTGTAGGTGGAGGTGATGTAGCGGTAGTATGTACTGTCTGCGAGCTACTGGATGGAGTTCCTACGGGATTTTTCTGAGTCTCGGTCTGTTTTTGTGGGGTATAGGGGTGGTAAGGGATACCCCCTTCTGTTCTTTCTGTGGTACTATGACTCTGTTGTCTAGTATTATCTGAACTGTCTTCAAATATGGGAGATCTGAAATCTACTTTATATTTCTTTCCACTACGTGTACGTCCAATGTCATCAAAATCACTTTCAAAGTCTTGTGACATTACTATATTTACTTATTCATCTGAAACTAGATCCATTGTTCCTTTTTCATGTAATAGCATCTTAATGGACAAGTTCAAATATTTTAGGTACTTACCACGATATCCTTTGAAGAAGTACCGCTCATCCTCGCTCAAGCTTTTTCTTTGTTCAACTACAAACTCTGTGACAAAGCCTTCTAGCACACTCGCAAGCCAGAAGTCTACTGTCCTCGTAATGGGATTATCAAGGTTTTTCACGGTCTGAATCAGCTCCGGTGTCTAGACAATTTTTCTTTTCTTCTTGAATATGTTCTTATCAGTCAACTTTGATAACCAGTCATAAAGCTCGTTTCCATAGGTCACAAAAAATATCGTATGCAGGTTTGTAAAGATATGTTTTTGTAACCAGTCCTCTGTACTCAGCCTAGGACTCTTGTTCTCTTGTTCGGAAAACTCTTTCTCCTTAGACCCAACCCACTGGTTGAGTTCGTCTCTAGTAGGATGCCAACAGAACATCAGTGCTCAGTTTGTTCAAAACCAGCAACGAAACCATTTCTTGGTCGCTATGGGCAGACCTGGGTTTACTGTAATGTACCAACAACACCCCTAGCTCACTGGCCCTTTCGGCGATAGACCGTAGAGCAGCCTGAATTCTCACCTGAAGTGATTCTAATGGGTTGGCCAAAGATTCAAGTTTCTTTGACTAGGTTCTGTAGCATCCTGTGTGCGCCTCGCAGCTCTTCTTATCCCGCGAGTCTCTCTCTGCAACACACAGTTTCCTCTTACTCGCGATGAATCTATCCCTTATCACATCGCCGTGTCCTGGGAAACATGTAACTCTCTCCTACGCTAGATCCTTAACCTGCAGTATCACGCACCACAGCTCCTCTGATGGTGCGATATCGCCTCCCTGTGATATCCTACCACTGCGGCTCAGCGTACTTAGCGTCACTTGTGTCTGACTTACAGGACTCAACATACAAGGCTGTTTAACACTCTGACTCTTAACTGTCTTGAGTGAAACATAGACAAACTCTTATACAAAATACTTAAAGACTTCAACTTGTATTTATCCTCCTATACTACTATGAACTGAATAACACATACATACATTTAACTGTAAGCAAAGTTCATGTAATGAGTGACAGATACAACAAGTAAACACAATCACATGAATCAATCACATAACACTTTGATTTTACGTGGTTCACTTCCAGGGTAGAAGCTACGTCCACAGAATTGTGTTTCTATATTATAACTCAAGGGAAGTAAACACAGTTCTGCTGCACCGCATATGTAGCTCGAGATCTTTTGGATAACTTCGCACACATCCTAGAGCCCTTCTCTCATAGATCTCTTCTCTACCTCTATATTGCTTCTCTACAATATCCTCTTCCCTCTCTGTCAATCCCTGTGGATTGTTACATACAGGCTCAATGAGCCAGCTACTGGTTCAGTAAGATAACTACAGCTAATAACAGAACCAGAGCTCAGCTTCTATAATACAACTGTCTAAGGATCTACTTGTCTAACTACCCAACCCTTTTACAATACAAAATACATCCCCTTATAGGCGGCCCGAAGGTCTCACCATTACAACACTGTGGGCCTGTCCCAACAGTAACCCAAAAACCCTAACTAGTGACAGTCGGCATATCTGTACTTGGAGTAGCCGCTTTCCATCACACCACTGCTCTCTACAGTATTCCATGCTTCCCGGTGCTGACCATGGGTACTATGCATCGCTTCCCTTCTTTTGTACTTCGTCTTCAATACCTTGGCCTCGTCACTTATTTTCCTTTATGAGGGTAGTTGAGCCCTCCTATCTTCGCCGCTACCTTCAATGCAGTGGGTGAGCTCTCTCTTCTCGGCCGCTCAGGTACTGTCATCTGCCTTGACTTCTCTATCCCAACAGTCATGGTTTCCAGCTCTGTTCTATAGCTAGAAACATGCTACAGCGTCGTAGCTTTACCTTATCTCTTCATCTTCTCCAAAACTGTTTATCCGCCAAAATGGCATCTTCTCCTGTAGCTGCGGGACCCTGCTCCAACATCCTGCTTGTGTACACTCCATTCTTTGAAAGGAGTGATTCCATCAAGATGCTTGGATTGCACCCTATTCTGGATTTAGGTTTCATAGTTTATAGCTTCATCCCAAAACTTTGGTGGCGAAGGCTTAGACTCCATCATGCAAGTGGCCATTTGCTTGAAATATCTATTCTTCCTCTCAGCAATACCATTTTGTTGAGGTTTGTAGGGAATAGAGTGTT
Source organism: Pseudotsuga menziesii (assembly GCA_001517045.1). Lineage (NCBI taxonomy): Eukaryota > Viridiplantae > Streptophyta > Pinopsida > Pinales > Pinaceae > Pseudotsuga > Pseudotsuga menziesii. Next base: position 501,318 of record LPNX010808323.1, read on the forward strand.
ACATATAGATGCCTATATCTTCACAATATTGAAAAAAATCATATTTTACATATTCACCACCATTATCAAATCCGAGGACCTTGAGCTTTCTTCCAAACTAGTTCTCAACTAGGGATTTAAAACCCTTGAAGAGGTCAAAAAATTATCACTTGTGATTGAGGAAAACAACACAATAGTATCTAGAAAAGTAATCTATGAAGGTTAGGACATACTTGGATTGACTCATGGACATATGAGGAAAAGTACCAGAAATATCACTTTTAATAAGTTCAAGGGGTGTATAGGCTCTCTCATGACTAACTCTCTCATATTTATGCTTTGGGTGTTTTCCTAGAATGCATCCCTGACAGACTCCTTTGGAAAATTTGATTTTGGGAAACCCTATGACCATGTATTTTTCACACAAATATGAAATACATTTGTAATTTAGATAGCCAAAACACTCATGGCAAATATTGATAGCTTCGTTCACATGAGTGAGGAGAGCATAGGGGTCTAAGAAGCGCATGAAGTTGATAACTTGTACACTTTCAAACTGTGATCCACAAAACCTTTATCTATGACTCTACGATTTGAAATCTCAGAGATTTAAACATCAATGGGAGTAAATACAACCTTCATAGGATACCCAGTTTGGTTCATCTGATATTCTGATAAGAGATTGTCATCAATACCTCAAACATACAAAACATTATTGAAGGAACCATGGTTAAGATATATTCTACCCTTTCACTTACTTTCAGTTTCAGAGTCATCTCCCAATACAATATTTGTACCTTTAAAATAATCAAGAGAGGAGAAGGCCTCCCTTTTAGAAACCATGTGCCTTGAAGCTACAGAATGAATGATAAAGGAAGAGGATATCATAGTTCTTGCAACCAGGGCATGGACTCTCTCCTTGTATTCAAAACTTGATCCTCCTTTCTTGTTCTTTGCACCTATAAGAAGAGATATGTTGTGTTTTTCAAATATTTGAGCCAACATATCGATTTTTTCTCAATGCAACATCTCTCAAGATGAAATCCCTTACCACAATATGCACACTTTCGCATTTCACCTTTCCATTTATTCTTCTGGGAATTATTCTTCTTGGAGTTTGAGGACTCCTCATGAGACTTGGACTTGTATACCTTTTAATCAGAAGGCTTCTTAGCCTTCTTATTTCCTTTGGAATCCATCTTTGAATCTCCAAAAACCAAAGCTTGATCTTTTGAAGGTTTAATGGTGCCCATCATGACCAACTTATCTTGCTCAGGGGTGAAGGATTCCATGAAATCTGTTAGTGAAGGAATCTCCCAGGTTCAAGCTGTCAACTTTTTGGCATGGAAGGTCTATATAAACATTGAATAGTCATGTCCAATCTTCAAAAGTATGTCCAAAACTATTTTCTCATCTTTCTTTTCGATACCACATTGTTTCAACTGCAAAACAAGGGATTTGAACTTGCAGAAATAGATTTGTAAGGATTCAAAATTAATTGGACTCAGTGGGATCAAATTATTTTCTAGTTGATGTCCCCTCATTTCATATGTCTTTCCAAATAAAGTTTGAATCTTCTCCCATACTTCATTTGGTGATGTCAATCCATTAAGATGGAAATGAAGGTCTTTGGAAATACTGAGACACAAGAGACCATACGCCTCATCCCTCCTATTGTGACACTTGATATTCTATATTGTTGCATTGGGATTAGCCTTAGTTTCCATGGTCACTCTGTAGAGGCCCTTAATCCTCATCAAAATCTCCATTTGTTCCTTCCATTTGAACTAGTTGAATGGAGTCAAGATAATATGGTGATATTGATCCATTTCTTCAGCAATTGCGCCCTTGAATAGACAAAATACGCTCCCTAGGAGTGATGTTGATTCTGAATAAGAAATAGATATGAAAAAAATTAAGCTACAAAGGCTCTGATACAATATGGAAATTAATCCCAAGCTTAGTTCAATTGAACTCAAAAAATTTCTTGTAAAACATGCATAGATTCACTCAAATTGGAGACTGTATATGGAGCATAACAAAAAATTATTTTGAATAATTGCACATAATAAAACCTAATTGATTCATATTCTATCCAAATATATAATTACATCAGATATGTGAATGCATAAGGAAGCAAGTCGAATCAAAACAAAAGCAGGATTACTAAAAATTCAAAATCCCCCCTAGGTGCATAAAACACTCTCCAAATATGTCAAGAAGGACACGAATGGGATGAATGAAGTGTATCATATGATAAGTGAAGGAAATTGGATAAAATCATGATTTTGGAAGAGAAAATTATGGAGGATGAGTTGTACAAAAAAGCGGGAAGTTGCCTTAAGACTAGATTTACCATTTTCCTTAAAATATCTTGAAAGTAGTCTAATTATGGATCAAGCATGAATGCACACTTACTAAATTGGGAATTCTGATGGGTTTTCAGAATATTATCAAGAATATTTGCAAGGCACTACTGTAGACATTTTAGGAAAGTTTGACCATGTGGTGCAACTGGATTCCATCTAGCTAGTGTAGGACCGAGGAATTTAACCAAAATGCTTAAATATTATATCCTAGGTATAGGAATGGGTTTTGATTATTCTAACAGTGTCACCATGTTGATCCATGGTGAGGCTTTAAACCAAAATACCTTGTTGCAAAAGAGGAAATTCAATCGCCATTGTGAGTGGGTGAGACTTCGATGTCCTAACACCAAATTGAAGATGAAGGATCGAGAGTAACAAGTCATAGTAGATCCATGTACACATGTTTATTCCTATCAATATAGAGGCTAGTGCATCTTAGTTAACTATGCAGATCGATATGTATGGTCAATGCATATTTCTTTGTTCTCTTCAGGGAGAAGAAATGTTTTGTTGGTAGGGGATATATTGAGGTGTATGATAGGAATTTTCCTATGTCATCATACATTAAACCAATATATTAAGTCAATCCTTATAGAATTATAAGTTGGAGAGGGTGCAACAGCTCCAACCATCTACTAAATGTATTAATACACCAATTGATCGTGAATAAAGCAGTTAAGCATTTTCCCATATTCTTTGATGGTTACTGTGTATATATTTATTATCTGTATCTGCTTAAATGTGACATGAAAGTGCAGCTTTCAACACACCCCGATAATGGAAAATTATAATTTTAGCAATCACTGTTTATAGTTTAATAAATTTTAACAGTATAGATGGATTGAGTGACCCACTCTCCATATACAATGCTAAAATTTAGTAAAGTGTAACATTATAGATGGATTCATGAGAGACCTGGCCTTCTATCACTTGACATCTTATTTCAAGACATATAATGAGGTCCCTACAACTATAGATGTTGGTGGATGTGTTGTTTGACCTCAAGCCTCTTCTATGAGTGAAATATTATCATCATCATGTGCACTAAAAATTATAGACTATATTCACACGATTAACTCAATACTAACTATGATACATCGACCAATATCCCTATAACCATTTTGTTTGATCATACTTAAAATATGTATTAAGAAATTATATTAATATATAAAAATTTATAATATATGATTTTATATTATTACAAAAACATATATTATAATATTACGTAATTGTTGGATGGATTAAAGTAACTGAGAGGGGGGGTGAATCAGTTACATACCAAAGTGCATCCTTTTAAAGGATGTTTCAGATTTATTATAGACATATGTTTAAACCATTCAACATATAGCAGAAAATTAAATAACAGTCAACATTCAATCACATCAACGAGCACAAGACACAATGTTTTCATGAGGAAACAGTAAACACTCTTCTTCTTAAGAATGAAAGGTAAGCTCCAACTCCTCTTTACATTCTTTTATTTTGCCTGAGCTTCAACCCAGACAAGGCTGCTACCTCAGGAAGCTCCAACTTCCAATTATACAAGCACCAACTTGTTTCTATTTTCTGGAAACAACCAGAGGGATGCTACAACACCCTAGAGAAATCTATGAATTATTGAACGAATCAAACCCTTACAACCCCTCACTGTCTATGCCTAGACTTCATAAATCAGCATTTACATTATGATTCTGAATTAGATAGTATTGCAGATATTCACAACATATGTTATAGTTCTATCTTTGTACATTTTTCTCTGCTTATCATCAAGACTAAGCACATACAGAACTCACCGAGACTGTCACTGTATCATTCTTATATTCTTTCTCATCTAGACTCTTCATACTCTACAACTATCATCGTATCCAGCTCTTCAATCCCTTTCTGCAATGTGCTCAATCTCTTATCCACATTTTTTTTTCACTGAACTTCTCAATATATATATATATATATCATCTTCTGAGTTCATTTCTCTCTCAGGTTCATCGAAACAACATACTCAAACTGTTACAGAACTAGTTCAGCTTCAGCATTCTCAAAACATTACAGAAATGGTTTAGTTTCAAAATCTCTGTACACATCCTTACTCTTCAAATCATCATTACCAACAGTTACTAAACAGTTCACATTTCAGGTTCATCATAACTGTTAATCCACCTGCTCGAATACTCTTCGAATCCTCAACTGTATCGGGCCCTTCATATTCTTCTTCAAAGGTTACACTGAAGCAGTGGATGAACATTCGTTTTGGTTTCGATACTTTTCTCCGTTACAGTTCGTTTCACATTGGATGACTTTTGGTTTTTCGCATCGGAGCTTTTTATCATTTCTTTTTCCGCCATTGTGGAAGGAAAGCTGCTTCCTTTTTCGATCAGTGCTTTGGTCATCCACCATTGTAGACCTGTTTGTTATTTCCATTAGTCGTGGGATTCCACCCTTGCGGCTGCGGGAAGCCTTTTCCTTCTGGCCGTTTAACACTCGCCGTTGCAGAAGGTCACACCCTTTGCGCTTCCGCTGTTGCGGCTGCCAAAAGCATCAACTTGTCCGAAGCTTAAAGAGCTCCGACTGCCGATGTGTGTTGACTTTTCTGTCGCGTGTCTGAAGCCTATTTTCTTCTGCCATTGCAGCTGGGGAATCCTTTTCCCTTCCGATTTCAAGGTCCTCTGATCTTCGATTAAGCTTTTCCCCCCCGCATCACTTGTCTCTAACCTTTTCGCTTCTACCTTTGCGGCTCCCAAAGTGGTTAGGCCTCTGAAGTGCAAAGCGATCTGATCTCCGATGTGCTTTTTGTGGCTGTATCCTTTTCTTATTCCACCGTTGCGGCTAGGAAATCATTTTGTCTTCTGATGTTAATACCTTCCGACTGTCGATCGAGGGTTTTCTCGCCCGCGTTTCGCCTGACTTTGGTGTGTTTCCTTTCCGCTGTTATGGCTGGTAAAGCCATTTGGCTTCCGATGTAAATCTCTTCCAATCTTCGATGTTCTTTGTAGCACTTTGAAGCCACTACCCCTCCGTCGCTGCGGATGAAGAAGCCACTACCCTTCCGCTATTGCAGATGAAAAATCATTATCCTTTCGGCTATTGTGAATCGCTGTATAGATGTAACACTTGATCATTCTCATCCTTCTGTTTCATTTATTTGAATGTATAACAACATCCTCTGTTGTAGTGAACTATGTAATAATTATTTTCAATATGCGGGTATTCTATGCAACATTTAGAGCTGTGACATTGTTCTCATCTGTGGCTGTAACATTAACATTTGCTTCATTACTGCTGTGACTTCCTTTGATTCATCCTGCTGTGGCTTTGCCTGTGAGTAAAGCATTCAAATTTTTGCATATGGCAACATTCAGACTGTATAGAAAAACTGTCTAACAAACTCCCCCTTTGACATGATGACAAACTTTGAAAGCTTTCTCCCCCTTTTGACATCCATGGCAAAGATAGAAAGATAGAAAGAGAAATCCCCCTGTGAATATGTCTCCCCCTATCACTGTGAGACAACTAACAGCTGAAAAAATGAAACCAATCTATACTGACTATGTTCAGAAAGCAAGAGAACACAGAAATAACCAAAATATGGAACCATTTGACAGCAGGAAATCAGAACCTGTAATGTGAAAGAGAAAATATTCAGAGAGGACATACCCCCAACTGAGCTCGAAGCATTTCATACTGATATTTTGGAAGAGGCTTAGTGAAAATATCAGCAATCTGGTCCTTTGTTCCAACATATTCAAGCGTAATAACTTTGGACAGCACCTGCTCTCTCAGAAAATGATATTTGATGGGTATGTGTTTAGTTTTTGAATGCATCACTGGGTTCTTTGAAATTCTTATTGCACTTGTATTATCACAGAAAATGGGAATGGGATCATCATTCTATATGTGCATATCCTTCAACATCTACTTCAACCAAAGAATCTGGGTGCAACATCCTGCTGCAGCTATATACTCGGCTTCAGCTGTAGATAATGAAACAGATGATTGTTTCTTACTGGACCAGCTTACCAAACAACCTCCAAGAAAGAAGGCAGCACCACTGGTACTTTTCCTGTCATCAACACATCCAGCCCAGTCAGCATCAGTAAATGCATATAAGTCCAAAGAGTTATTTTTTGGATACCATAAACCATGATTTGTTGTTCCTTTTAAGTATCTGAAAATCCTTTTTACAACCAACAAGTGACCATTCTTAGGTGAAGCCTAAAATCTTCCAACTTGACACACAGCATGCATAATGTCTGGCCTAGTTGCTGTAGCATAGAGTAGACTGCCAATCATGGATCTGTACATAGTCTGGTCTACATCTCCAGAGTTATCATCTTTACTGAGTTTACATCCAGTGACCATAGGTGTACCAACTGGCTTACAGTCCTCCATTTTGAATTTCTTTAACATTTCATTAATGTATTTAGTCTGAGAGATAGAGATACCTCTGTCAGATTGATTGATTTGTAATCCAAGAAAGAACTTCATTTCTCCTAGCATAGACATTTTGAATTCCTCCTGCATGCTTTCAGCAAACTTTGTGCTCAGTCTATCATCGTCACTCCCAAAAATTATGTCATCAACATAAACTTCTATGATAATAAGGCTATTATTCTCTTCTTTAATGTACAGGTTACTATCTATGTGACCTTTCTTGAATCCTTACTGCATTAAGTAGTTATCTATTCTGGAGTACCATGCCCTAGGTGCTTGCTTTAATCCATATAATGCTTTCCTCAATCTGTAAACAAACTATGATGCATCCTGTACATGAAATCCTTCTGGTTGCTCCATGTAGACTTCCTCTTCCAGATTACCATTCAGAAAAGCTGACTTCACATCCATTTGGTAGACTTTAATTTGTTTGGAGCTGGCATATGCTAAAATCAACCTTATTGCTTCCATTCTAGCAACAGGGGCAAATGTTTCACTGTAATCAATCCCTTCTACCTGTGCATAACCTTTGCAAACTTGTCTTGCTTTATTTCGGGTTACTTTTCCTGTATCATCCAGTTTATTCCTGAAAACCCACTTAGCTCCTATTACATTTTTGTTTGCAGGTCTAGGAACTAGATCCCAGGTATGATTCTTTTCGATTTGGCTAAGCTCTTCCTTCATAGCATTTACCCAATGTTCATATTTGATAGCTTCATTCACATTTTTTGGTTCAGTCAGAGAGAGAAGTGATACCTACTTTTCAAGGATGGGTTGCTGTCTTTTACTTCTTGTCTCGACACCTGAGTTTATATCCCCAATAATCAATTCTTCAGGGTGATTTTTCTGTATTCGACTACTTGGAGATTTTGTTGAATTTGTATTTTTTGAAGGACTAAAGCATTGTTCATCATCACTTGTACATCTGTCACTGTCAATAGTCTTAACCTCTTCTATTTCATCCTCTTCATCATCTGACCTGTGCTTGTCAAATATATCATGAGTCTCAAACTCCTTTTACTTATTCTTTGATTTTAAGAATGCAGATTCATCAAATGTTACATCTATTGCTTCAACGATCTTTCTTAGTATGAAATTATAACATTTATATGCTTTTCTAGAGCAGGAGTAACCAACTAATACTCCATCATCGGTTCTAGAGTCTAATTTTCCCAAATGTGGATCTACTCGTTTGATATAAAACTTACAGCCAAAAATCCTAAAATGTTTAACGCTGGCTAGTCTTCCTTTCCACATTTGATATGGCGTGACAGACTGGTTACTTCTTAGTAGACATCGATTTATTATGTGAACTGCTGTGTGAATAGCTTGAGGCCAAAGCACATTACTCAACTTTGATTCATGGAGCATGGTTCTAGCCATCTCTACTACTGTTTTGTTTTTCCTTTCTACTACCCCATTCTGCTGGGGTGTTTCAGTCATAGAGAAGTGTCTCTTTATCCCATTCACATCACAAAATTTGTTAAATTCATTTGACAAGTACTCTCCTCCATTATCAGATCTCAGGCACTTTATTTTCTTGTCACATTCATTTTCAACAAATTCTTTAAACGTTTGAAAGCAGTCAAAAGCTTCATATTTCTTTTTCAATAAGTAAAGTCAAGTCATTCTAGTGTAATCATCCACAAACAATAAGAAATACTTTACTCCTTTCATCCCTTTTGTTCTCATGGGCCCACAAATGTCAATATGCACTATCTCAAGCGGTTTAGTTGTGGAGTATTCTTTTGTTTTAAATCTGACTCTTGTTTGTTTCCCATGTTGGAATTGCTTGCACACTGAACCTGAGAGATTCTTTAAACATGGTAAATCTCTTATAGATTCATTCTTACTCATATTGATCAAATTATCAAAATTGATGTGACCTAGTCTCTTGTGCCACAACCAGCTTTCATTCTCATTACTAAGACAACATTCATTCTTTTTCTCATCTAGAATATAGACATTGCTTGCACTTCTTGTGGCTGTACCTATTAGTTTATCTATTTTCACATCTCTGATTTGACATCCATTTGAATCAAATATCATGTAGCATCCCTTATCACATGTTTTACTAACACTTAGCAGGTTGTGTTCCATGTCTTCTATCAACAGGACATTTTCAGCCAAGTTGTTCTTATTGTTTAAACATATAGTCCCTCTTCCAATTATTCTAGCTATTTGATCATTTCCAAATGTGACAGATCCCTCTTTTCCTTTGTCTAGTTTGATAAACAAATGTTTACTTCCTGTCATATGTTTGGAGCATCCACTGTCTATTATCGATTTGATTTTATGTTCATCTTGCAGTGCTACATTACAATTTTCAGCCTTCAGATTTTCAGTCTTCCTTTTCCAGATTTGAGTTTGTTGATGAGAATAGATGGGTTTACTAACTTTCTGAAAGTTAGTAGGACAATTTCTTGAAATATGGCCAAAATTTTGACACTTATAGCATTCTGTTTCATGATTCAAAACATCAAACCTGTTTCTGTTTTGACTTGTCAAATCTATCCTTTTTCCATAACCATGTTTGGGCTTCTCATAACCATTATGTTCAGATATACTTCTTGAAAATTTATCACACAATGAAGCCTTGTGTCCAAAATTGTAACAGAAAAAACAATAGCCATTGAATTTGTATTGATACCTGTCAGGTGTTCTTCTCTGAACATTTTGTCTTGACTTTTCTTCCTGTTTCTCAACCACTGACTTCTTATCAGCCCCTTTCTCATTCTTCTTTTCTGTACCTATTGCTTTCATATCTGAACTAGAACACTCATTAGTCACTACTGCCTTATAACCAAGTCCAGTTTTATCATTTAAAGATCTCTAACTTTCAATTATCTGATCTAGAATTGATTAACTGTGATTCATGTTACTTTCCCGAACCTTCTTCCTTAATAAGACAACTTCTAATTTCAGCTTTTCAATCTCTTTATCCTTTTTAATAATTAATTTATTTAGAGATTCTTCAGTGATTCTAGCTTCTTCCAGTTTTAGTTTTAATTCACTCATCATTGCTTCAGTGCTTTCAAATGAATCATTTGATTTTTTCAACTCATCCTCAAGTTCTTTAACATTTCTTTTAAGATGTCTACATTATTTTCTTTCTCTTCTTAAATCACATAGAGCACTTACCAATTTTGCTTCCAAATCCACTTCACTGTCTTCCTCCTCTTCAGACTGGTCTTTCTGATTTTCCAAAGCCATAAAGAGATTCTCATCTGACTAATCATCACTTTCATCAGAATCAGAAATATCACTTTATTCTTTAGTGAATAAACTCTTCTTCTTGAAGGTACATCTATTGAAAGACTTCTTGTATTTATTTTTGTATTGCTTTGGCTTTTTACTGCTTTCTTCCTTATTGTCATAGTTCTTACTATATGGACATTTGGAAGCAAAGTGGCCTATTCTACCACATCCAAAACATTTCAAAGGAAGCTTACCTTTGTATCTAACTGTACCCTTTCTTAAGCTCTTGACAAAATTTGCTTCTTCTTCATCTTCTTCTGATTTTTTAGAATGGTTCACTTCTTCTTCATTCTTCTTCTTCTTCTTCTTTGCTGGTTTGAATGCTACTTCTTTCCTGGAAGACGTCTCACCAGAAATTCTCATTTCATATGCAGTCAGTATTCCACTAAGTGTATCCATGTCTAAGGTATCTAAATCTTCTCTTTCTTCTAATGCAGAAAGCTTAGGATTAAATCTAGTAGGAAGAGATCTAAGAACCTTTTGTACAAGATCTTCATCTTTAATCTTTTGTCCTAACCCTCTCATGGTATTGGCAACTTCATCTATTCGAAGGAAATAAGTGGCTATATCTTCAGATTCTTCCATTTTCAAACTTTCAAAATTGAGATCTATATGTTTGTAATTTGGCATTTTTAACTTTATCATCCCCTTCATAGACTGTTTTCAGTTTGTCCCAAATTTCTTTTGCTGATGAACAGTTCATTACTTTAACAAATTCTGAAGCTGCTAGGCCTCCTAGAATGCCATACATAGCCTTTGAATTACTCTCATAGAGTCTTCTACTTACATGATCTATTGGGATAGTGGCTGGAGCATTATATGTATTTAAACAAGCTTGCCATACATCAACTCCTTGAGACTGTAGAAACAATTTCATTCTTATACTCCAAAAGGCATAATTATGCCTTCAAAAAGAGGCAGTCCATGTTTGGTAAATTCTGATTTCTTGTCCATTGTTTAGGATCTAGATTCCAGTGGTTAAACTGATTTGAAGCAACCTTGCTCTGATACCAATTGTTGGACGGATTAAAGTAACTGAGAGGGGGGTGAATAAGTAACATACCAAAGTGCATCCTTTTAAAGGATGTTTCCGATTTATTATAGACATATGTTTAAGCCATTCAACATATAGCAGCAAATTAAATAACAGTCAACATTCAATCACATCAACGAGCACAAGACACAATGTTTTCATGAGGAAACAATAAACACTCTTCTTCTTAAGAATGAAAGGTAAGCTCCAACTCCTCTTTACATTCTTTTATTTTGCCTGAGCTTCAACCCAGATGAGGCTGCTACCTCTGGAAGCTCCAACTTCCAATTATACAAGCACCAACTTGTTTCTATTTTATGGCAACAACCAGAGGGATGCTACAACACCCCAGAGAACTCTGTGAATTATTGAACGAATCAGACCTTTACAACCCCTCACTGTCTATGACTAGACTTCATAAATCAACATTTACATTATGATTCTGAATTAGACAGTATTGCAGATATTCACAATAGATGTTATAGTTCTATCTTTGTACATTTTTCTCTGCTTATCATCAAGACTAAGCACATACAGAATTCACTGAGACTATCACTGTATCATTCTTATATTCTTTCTCATCTGGACTCTTCAAACTCTGCAACTATCATCGTATCCAGCTCTTCAATCCCTTTCTGCAATGTGCTCAATCTCTTATCCACATTTTTTTTTCACTGAACTTCTCAATATATATATATATATATATATATATCATCTTCTGAGTTCATTTCTCTCTCAGGTTCATCGAAACAACATACTCAAACCATTACAGAACTGGTTCAGCTTCAGCATTCTCAAAACGTTATAGAAATGGTTCAGTTTCAAAACCTCTGTACACATCCTTACTCTTCAAATCATCATTACCAGCAGTTACTAAATGGTTCGCATTTCAGGTTCATCATAACTGTTAATCCACCTGCTCAAATACTCTTCGAATCCTCAACTATATCGGGCCCTTCGTATTCTTCTTCAAAGGTTACACTGAAGTAGTAGATGAACATTCATTTTGGTTTTGATACTTTTCTCCATTACAGTTCATTTCACATCGGATGACTTTTGGTTTTTCGCATCGGAGCTTTTTATCATTTCTTTTTCCACCATTGCGAAAGGAAAGCTGCTTCCTTTTCCGATCAGTTCTTTAGCCGTCCGCCGTTGCAAACCCTTTTGTTATTTCCATCAGTTGTGGGCTTCCTCCCTTGCAGCTATGGGAAGCGTTTTCCTTCCAGCCATTTAACACTCACCGTTGCGGAAGGTCACTCCCTTTGTGCTTACACCGTTGCGGCTGCCTAAAGCATCAACTTGTCCAAAGCTTAAAGAGCTCTGACTGCCGATGTGTGTTAACTTTTCCGTCGCATGTCCAAAGCCTGTTTTCTTTCGTCGTTGTAGCTGGGGAAGCCTTTTCCCTTCCGATGTCAAGGTCCTACAATCTCTGATTAAGCTTTTCCCACCCGCATCACTTGTCTCTAACCTTTTCACTTCCGCCTTTCCGGCTCCCAAAGTGGTTAGGCCTTTGAAGTGCAAAGAGATCTGATATCCGATGTGCTTTGCATGGAGGTATCCTTTTCTTCTTCTACCGTTGTGGCTAGGAAATCCTTTTGTCTTTCAATGTTAATACCTTTCGACTGCCGATCAAGGGTTTTCCTGCCCGCTTTTTGCCTGAATTTGTTGTGTTTCCTTTTTGTCGTTGCGGCTGGTAAAGCCATTTGGCTTCCGATGTAAATATCTTCCGATCTCTGATGTTCTTTATAGTGCTTTGAAGCCACTACCCCTCCGTCGTTGTGGATGAAGAAGCCACTACCCTTCCGCCGTTGCGGATGAAAAATCATTATCCTTCCGGCTGTTGTGAATCACTGTATAGATGTAACACTTGATCGTTCTCATCCTTCTATTTCATTTATTTGAATGTATAACAACATCCTCTGTTGTAGTGAACTGTGTAATCATTCTTTTCAATATGCGGGTATTATGTGCAACATTTAGAGCTGTGACATTGTTCTCATCTGTGGTTGTAACATTAACATTTGCTTCATTACTACTGTGACTTCCTTTGATTCATCCTGCTGTGGCTTTGCCTGTGAGTAAAGAATTCAAAGTTTGGCATATGGCAACATTCATACTGTATAGCAAAACTGTCTAATAGTAATATGGGCTACTATTGATCAGAAACTAAGATGTTAGGGTTTTGGTGATACAAATGATGGCTTCCCCATGAACCCTTCCTATCCTCCTCTGACCTCATGCCTCTGGAAAACCCTTCCTCACCCCTCCCAACTGGTAAATGCACATGGTAGCCAACAAGGGAGGTATCATTGGTCCCTTCCAATCCTTAATGGATCATCCCTACACTCTTCAATATCAAGACAAAAACTTAATGATACCCACATGAATGTTGATATCCATAATCCCATAACCCCTACAAAAGATGACCCTCAGCCACAACAGTCCACGGAGATGGGAAAATACAAAAAACACACATGTATTGCTAAATCTTCTAAAAATCCATGGATCAACCTTCCTCTAGCTAGAATCAATTCCAGAATAGAGTATATGAAGACCTACACACTCATTGGGAATTTCATTGGTATATGGCCAACTGAGAGAGCCCTCCTCAACTGGATTGCAATCAAATGGAATCCAAAAGCACACTTCGACCTAGATCTTGGCTCCAAAGTATTTTTCACCATCATTTTCTCCTTTCTCAAAGACATAGATTATATTCTAGAAGGGGGGGGGCTACTTTTTAAACTCCGTTGGCTTGTTCCTACGAAACTAGATCAAATTCTTCAATCCGAAGATATAAAATTTATCTTGGGCATCGATCTGGGTACGCCTCTACTCACTCCCTCAATACTATTAATATGAAGAGACTCTCATGAACAACTACAACTCCCTAGATGAATTTGTCAAGATATCAAACCAAACCAGGAAAAAAAGGGACACCTATTATACAAGAATATGTGTTTATATCCACATAGATAGATCTCTTCTGGATTCTGTCACCCTATCCCATGAATACATAGAGTGGATCCAACCGATAGAATGCAATCATGTTCCTTTCAAATGTATAAAGTTCCATGAACATGGGTATCGCTTTCAGGATTTCCCATTAAATAATTTTACTACTGAGAAAAAACAAGCCCTATATTTAGATGAAGAGGGATTTAAAAAATTCATAAATAGAAGGAGACAAGGTAGGAAAAACCAAACTATAAGTACTCTAACCCTACTACAATCAATAGTTTTGAATCTATGGCCAACCAATATGAATACAAAGAAAATGAAGAAGAAGATACCCAACAAGAAACCAAAAAACTACATCAGGAGGAAAGAAAAGGAAAATATTCATAAGAAGTAAACAAGCATCCCCCAACAGAATCATCAAAACAACCTATCTACTCATCGAAGGTGGACCTCACCCTAGAGACACCCACTTCCATTTTGGATATTGATGTTCTAATGGACGAAGATATGAGATATCTAGATCTAATTGGTCTGGAAGACACATACAGGAATAAAGCCTTACATACCATAGTACCCAAGCAGATATACAATCTAAAACACCTTCTTATAAAATCCATAGCTCAATCCATAATCGTAATTTTCAATAGTGTATCAAACAAAGCTAAAAAAATATCCATAGAGGGAAAAAAGAGAGGCAGGAAAACATACATACAAATAATAGCAATCCTCGGAACTAGACTCATTGAATCAAGGAAATAATCCTAGCTCATAGATTTCTTCCCTCCCAACCCAACCATTTCCCAATTAAGGTGATCACGTGGAATATAAGGGGGATAAATATGTAATTTCCCTTTTTTTTAATTTTTACCAAAATGCCCAATTTTCCAATTTTTTCACAATTTTGGCTCTTGACTAGTTTTAGTGTCTTGGTTTCCAAATCAGCCCAATTGATCCCAAATATTTAGAGAAGGTGTATGAATGATATAATAAATTAATTTTTATTTTCATGGATGTATTATTTCCCTCCAATTACTTATGCAAGTTTGTACTAAATTATGAACAAAATAGATGATTTTACTGGCAATTTTGTGCTCAAATCCCCCCTGGAGTAAGTGGTAGAAATGGATTCCCAAATGTGAATAAAACCAATTTAATTATTAAATTGAATCAATTTATGTGTATAATACATTATCATATACTCATATGCATAACCAATCGACCTCCCATGGCTGTTATCACTTCTTTCAATCAGATATAAAAAACTAGTTTCGGACCCTTGGAGAATTGAGGTGTAGTTTGCTCCAATTGCTATGAAATTCAACCCAATGGAAAAACATTCTTAGTTACTGAACATAAAAAACATAATATACTTTAATTAAATTCTATTCATTCATAAATCATCAATAGTTTATACATCCATTCGAATCCATCAATATTACAAGAGATTACAACAAGGTAGTGAGGAAATGGCAATGTTTCTTCATTATTGAGCAATAATACATGATATTTCTTGGAATTTATACCTGAGATATTTATAAACTTAAATATCAGATCATTTAAATTAGAATGCAAAATACTGGATCAAGAGAATCTCCCTCAAAGAGATGAATAGCTCACCAAGTGCACCTCACTCCATATAGTTGAAATATGATGAGAAAACTTGAGATGAAAGGAAGAACAAGCTGAACTTGATATTTCCATGAGCTGATGTATATTGAACCTGTAAATTATGAATCCATTTAATCTCCTTTAAATACCTTATTGGCCTATCCAAACACCAACTAGTATGGGAATCTTGCACCCTCGAAATTGGCTAAGGCATGAACTAGTCATCCATTAGCTCTCTCTCCTCACAATAAATATTTTCACAAATGATCAAAAGGGCCTTCTCGTGGATGATAAATGAATTTTATAAACATTATTGGTATTATAAGGTTCAAAATCCACCCATAAACCAAATCCAAGTCGAATAAATGTGGCTTCTCATGCTATGCCATGTGGCCTCTCTCTCCACCTTCCCTCTTCTCCCAAATTCGAGTAGGAGCCTCTTGTCCTTCTCCAACTCCCATGAGATCCATATATGATTCTATATTCAGGCCTGAAATGTCAAATATGTCATATCTAATTCTTCATATCTTACTTTTGTCATAACTGTCATAGAATCTTCATCATTGGTGTCATAGATGTCAAAAATGTAAGGGGAATCTAGCCAAGTGTCCATGAAACTCCCATTTGGCTCTTCCTCTCCCCATGTAAGTTACAATTCATCCAAAATTTGACCTATTAAGTATATTTAAAATTATATTAACCTTATAATCCATCCAAAAATATTAGGCTTCCCATAGATTTGAGATTGCAAGAGGAGGATGCCATTTAACATAGGAATTCTAGCTTGAGTGGGCCCCATAGTCTCCATGCGTCTCCATTCTCCATAGCCATTTCATTTTTCACTTGAATTAATTTAATTAACTCCATTAAATAAATATTTATTCCTTCTAGTGTATAAACATCATTTATTAGCTCCCTTATTAACTTCCCAATGTTTACACCCAACCTAGGGAACTAGTAGGATTGATGGAATTTTCTTGCTATGTAATTATTTGTATGGGGACATTACTGTCCTCCTCACCCAATATTGCTTGTCCTCAAGAAATTTCATATTTGGATGCTGTAAAATATTCTCCTCTTCCCATGTGGCCTCTTCACTTGGTAGATGATTCCATTGCACCAAGTATTCTTTGATTGTTCTGCTCCTCAATCTTCTCTCCCTTGTCTTCAAAACCTTTTCTGGAATAAGTGTGAGATGTCCTTCATCATCCAAAGGAGGGAGTGTGTCTGAAATGAAAATTTTCTGACCAATAACTTTCTTGAGACAAGAAACATGAAATACATTATGAATTTTACTCCCTTCTGGAAGTTCCAACTCATATGCTACTTCTCCAATCTTCTGGATTACCTTGTAGGGCCCATAGTATCTTGTCTTTAGCTTTTCTGCTCCATTAGTCTTGAGAGATGTTTGTTTGTATGGATGTGACCTCAAAAACACTAATTCATCAACTTTAAAGGTCCTTTCCTCTCTATGTTCATCTGCATATTATTTTTGCTGATTTTGGGCAAACTGCAAATTGTCTTTTAAAAGCTTTAAAGTTTCTTGGCTTTCTTCCACCCAATATTTAGATCTTGGAGCTCTACTATCACCAAATATCATATTAGAAAATGTAAGTGCATCATAACCATATAATTATATGAAATTAGATATCCCTATTGACATGTGAAAGGTGCTGTTGTAGCAAAACTCACCCAAGTGTAGCCATTTTGTCCAAGCTTTTTGTTGTTCTCCCACATAGTTTCAGAGGTTCCAACCATTTATTCACCCTCTCTATTTGTCCATAAATTTTGGGATGGTATATTTTACTTGGATTCAACTGATTTCCCATCAATATGAAAATATCTTGCAAAAAAATCACTCGTGAATCTACCATCTCTATCACTAACAATGCTCTTGGGGAGCCCATGCAATCTAAATATTTCTTTGAAAAAAATGTCAGCCACTTGTGCAGCACTAAAAGAGGATGTAAAAACAAAGAAATGAGAAAACTTAGTCAGTCTATCCACTACCACATATATGCAATCCTTCTTCGTCAAATCAGTGAGTGGATAAGTCAACTTCGAGAACCCTTTCACAAACTTCCTGTAGTATGTACATATTCCAATGACGCCTCTTAATTCTGTGATGTTTTTTGGTGATGGCCATTCTAATATAGACCTGATCTTTTCCATGTTCACCTTCACTACATATTTCCCAATAATGTGCCCAATATATAATATTTATTTCATCCCAAATTCACATTTAGACATCTTAGCATACAAAGACTGTTCTTGCAAAGTTTTCAACACAATCTCAAGGTGTTGCAAGTGCTCTTCCCAAGTTTTACTATAAATGACAATATCATCAAAGGAGAATAAAAAAAACCTTTTAAGATTATTGAAAAATATTCTATTCATATGTGCTTTAAATGCAGCTGGAGCATTATTCAACCCAAATGGCATAACAAGAAACTCAAAGTGACCATAATGACATCGAAAAACAATCTTTTGCAAATCTTCCTCCTTCATCTAAATTTGGTGATAACCAAATCTAAGGTCAATTTTGGAGAAGTAATTATCTCCAAATATCTCATCCATGAGCTCATCAATCCTAGGAATATGATATCTATTCTTGATGGTCTTCATGTTCAAATCTCTAAAGTCTATACACATCCTCAAAGTTCCATCTTTTTTCTTTACCAACACTACTGAAGAAGAATAAGGGCTATAGCTTGGTCTAATGAGTCCCAACTCTAAGCGTTCTTGAATGGCCTTCTCAATCTCTTATTTGAACTTCTTGGGATGTAAATAAGGTGGTATCTAAATGGGTGAAGTACCCTCCTCCAAAACAATGTTATGCTCAACCCCCCTATCAGGTGGTCTACCATGTGGAAGATCTCTGAAAACTTTTTCATATTTGTTCAAAAGTGTCTCTATCTCCTTTGGGTGTTTAAAAACTCTAATTTTTGTATTGGGAGAGGTGATATAACATTCATAATCCCATTCTATGTCACCATTCCTCAATATAGATCTCATACTATTGATATTTACTACTTGTTTTGGGTAAGTGTGTTGCTCTCTCACAACCCTTAGTACACCTGTTGAATCTTGAAATTTCATTTCAGGAATTTGATAATTTATTGAATGCTCTCTTATATAATACAACCATTTCACTCCCAATACTACATTAGTATCATCAACATCAACCAAATAAAAACTATCAACAAAATTATAGTTACCTATGGTGACTTGCAGCTTTGGAACCCATGTGTTTCATTGCATTGTATTGTGACCTGGAATGACAACTATGAAGCCATCGAATGGTTAACTTGGTATATTTATTTTATCCAGCATATTTGGATCAATAAAATTATGTCTAGCTCCTCCATCTACCAAATCTGAAGCTCTTTGTCCCAATACCACACCCTTGCATCGAATAGTGTGATATTGAGGCACTGCTGAAAGTACTACCATTCTTTCTTTGTCCAGTGAAGGCTGATTTTCTTCTTGTTTTTCTTATTCAGATGCTGTCTCACATGCCTCCTCTTGATATGAAATGTTCCCTTCTTCATCCATACCCCCTTCATACTCATCATTATCAGAAAATACTTCTATGTATTGAGATTTTCCTTTAGCACATTTATGCCCCGATGTCCATGGTTGGAAGCATGTGAAGCACAATTTTTTCCTTCAAAGTTCATCCATGTTTTGTCCTTATTTCTTATTCTTTTCAGATGTATCTATTTTCCAAAACTTCTTATCAGGTGCATCCTTTTTCCAAGGCTTTCTTTCAAATCTGAAGTTAGGCTTGGGATTAAATATTGTTCTAGGAAGCACATTTTGAAGATCTCTAGTCAAAATCATTGCATAATTTAATTTAGTAGACTTGTGTGCTTTGACCAAACATTTTAAGGGATATTCCAAACCTTCAGTGAATAGAAATACTAACCTTCCCATAGATACATTAGCCACCTGAACTGATAATCTTTGGAATTCGAGCATATACTCAATAGGAGTCCCTACCTTCTTCAATTGTGCTAGTTATTTGAAAGAAAATTCTATATATTTTCATATAAATAATATATCAATTCTATGAGAAATAATTCTAAGAAGAAGCATAGGAAATAGATATTGCTACTAAGAATTCTCACAAGCATACATAAGAAAAATAGAGAGAAGAATAGAGACGGAATCACATGAATGAAGAGATGAATATTGGTGTGTATACTTCCATTTAATAATGATGAATAATAGTTTACTTAAATAGTACATCCCTCATATGAAAATTGAGTTGTATGGAGACAACTCATAAAAATCAAAATGACTGACTTACCAAAATATAGCAAACCCCAATAGGTGGCTAAAGCTCTTCCCAAATCTATCAAGGACCTCACGAATTGGAAAAATCATAAGTGAGTTGTAAAGGGAGATGGAAAAAAATGCTAATCCTATAAAATGGAGAAAAAATAATGGAGGATGGGTTGGAAACAAAAGCAGCTAGTTTCCTAGTTGACTAGCTTTTATCTTATCCATAGAAAAGCTGGAAAAGCATAATAAAGTAGAATCTGCTATAATGTGTTGTATACTATTTCTAGATGGTAAAAAGGTGGTTAAGATCAACCTATATTTATAAATAAATCATTCCTAGGATATAGATGGCATGTATTGACTTTTAGGTGCAAGTGGATGCCAACTAATTAAGCTAGTGGGTGAATAATTAATCAAATAATGATTAATTATTTTCTCCTAAGTTATGAGTGGGTTTAACATATTCCAACACCCCCATATAAGTCTGAATTTATCATGGTATGACAAAAAAAATATAGATGCATATAGGGCCCAACAATAAGGCTATGGTCACCCTTTAACAATTATTATGTCCAGAAACGTGAGGAAAGAGGCAAAACCACATGGGCAAAATCCTCCCTCAAGAAAAGACAAGGAACAAAATTTTGAAATAATATGTATTCAACATATCATTATATTCACTTGAATGAGCTTATTGAACTCCTTCTGGATGGAAGACTTGTTGAAGAAATCATGAACTCCATGATCATGCGCTGGAGTGTAGAACCTGCAAGAAGGAAGAGGAGAGACTGCTTGTATCTCATCATCTGATGAAGTAGGAGAATTATCTGAATGCTTATTTATGCTTTAAAAATATGATATTCAAACATAATCTGAAATGGAAAATATATCTGTGCATACTCCTTTCAAAAGAGTACAAAAATTAAGACAATTTATTTCACACCCAATTCCCTGAATAGCTGCAAAATTGTGATGTGAATCACATGTCAATATTACAATATGATGTATCACCTGTATAGATCTGATATGAGGCTGATAAAAATATAATATATTATAAATATTATCATATTGAACAGAAAATACAAAGGCTTCAGTGGCTCCATGAGGATATAGGGCTAGACTAGGAAAATTATGAGCAATTAGGGAAAACTTATAGGTGTAAAAATATGAATGATGGATGGGAATAATATATGAACCATAAGTGTTTAGAAAATATCCAAAAATATTTAATATCATTACAAATATTACCAAGTACATAGATAACCAACCACTAAAATATAGGAAAGACTGCAAACCATGTAAGATAAGTAACACTGCATAAGAGACCAATGAGGAATCAACTAGTGAACTTTGGATTTGTATAGTATTAGAATTATTCAGAGGTATGGTAGATGGTATGTATGGTGGTATTATATGTTTCATGACATTCATATCATCCTGCAAACATTCTTCTAAAAAATATATACAAGCTTCTGAGGAAGAGCTACTCAAAGACAAGTCAATATCTAGTGAAAAATCACATTTTTGGGGGAGATGAATCTAGTAGACTAGGAGGAGGATTATCAAAGAAAGGATATGATATTTATGATTCTTATATATTATATATTAAATATATATTAGAGACATTATAAAAGGAGAGAAATATGGCACTCAAATCATAAGTTATATCACCTTGGAACTGCGCAGTATGACATTGTTCTGAGGAATCAGCATGCTTCTCTAGTTCATCTGGAACTTCGATATAGTGCTTCTCAAGAAGCTAAGACATGATGTCCATATTATTATTGAAACACTTATTCTCTGAATGGAAACCCTTGCTGAAATAATAACACTTGAATGTGCTCCCTTCTTAACTTTCTTCATTAAATCTTCATAAGAATCTTCATCTTCAATTTCTAACTTTGGCTTCTTCACAATTTGCTTCTCTTTTGATTTGAATTTCTTGCTTCCTTGAACCAAGAGAGCATGATCCTTGACATTTGAAGAATTAAGGTTACCCATATGGATCAATTTATTTTTATCCTTTGTTATTGAATCAAGAAAATAATTTAAAGAAGGCATTTTCCAGTTAGGAACAACAAGCCTAGTAGCATGAAAAGTAGACACAAAAACTGAGTAATCAGGATCCAATTTTGAAAGAACGGAAAGGATTAATTAATCATCTTCTTTATCAATCCCACATTGCTTGATAATTAGAACAATTGACTTGAAATTTTTGAATAAACCCTCAATATATTCAAATTTTCTTAGACTCAATGAGAATAACTAAATCTCCAATTGATGTGCTCTTAGCTCATCTTGAACTGCAAAGAGACTCTCCAATTGAGTCCATACCTGGTTTAGAGTGGTCAAACCATCTATATGAAAGAGTAAATTAGTATAAATAGAGATTCAAATCAATCCATAGGCTTAATACAACCTATTGTTCCACTTATCTTTCTCAATCACAAAATTGGGCTCATTCTCCAAAGCTAGAGTAACTCTATATAATCCTCTACTGCGCAATAGAATGGATATTTTGGCTTTCCATTCGTGGTAGTTGAAGGAAGTAAGAATTATATATGATGAAGAATCCATTTTTATGAATTGATGTGCTCAAGAATAAAATCTCTGCAACCTGCAAAACAAACTAGGAGAAAATCTTGTAAGCTAGACAAGCTCTTCTTCAAAGAGGGATAGGAGACTGGATGCACTCCTCAACTATGTAGAACTTGATTAACTATGCTGCTCTGATACCATGTAGGATATGGAAAGGTTGTGCTCCCTGTAGCTCTGATACCATGTACAAATAATAGATCAATTATATGATCAATAATGCTATGAAGAAGCACATGAAATAGATCTTGCTACTAAGAATTCTCACAAACATACACAGGAAAAATAAAGAGAAGAAAAGAGACTGAATCACATGAATAAAGAGATGAATATTGGTGTGTATCCTTCCATTGAATAATGATGAATAATAGTGTACATAAATATTAAATCCCTCATAGGAAAATTGAGTTGTATGGAGACAACTCATAAAGCTCAAAACGACTGACTTACCAAAATATAGAAAACCCCCATAGGTGGCTAAAGCACTTCCCAAATCTATCAAGGAGCTCATGAATTGGAAAAAGGATGAGTGATTTATCGAGGTATATGGAAAAACATTCTAATCCTAGAAAATGGATAAAAAATAATGGAGGATGGGTTGGAAACAAAAGCTATCAGTTTCCTAGTTGACTAGCTTTTATCTTATCCACAGAAACAATGGAAAAGCAGAATAAAATGGAATCTATTGTAATGTGTTGTATACTATTTATGTATTTTCAAAGGGTGGTCAATATCAACCCATATTTATAAATAAATCATTCATGGGATATAGATGACATGTATTGACTTTAAGGCGCAAGTGGATGCCAACTAATTAAGCTAGTGAGTGAATAATTAATCAAATAATGATTAATTATTTTATCCTAAGTTATGAGTGGATTTAATATATTCCAACACTTTTTGCTCAAAACTTTCTAATACCCTGTCAACAAATTCCCCATATGTTTTAAACTAA
Source organism: Pseudotsuga menziesii (assembly GCA_001517045.1). Lineage (NCBI taxonomy): Eukaryota > Viridiplantae > Streptophyta > Pinopsida > Pinales > Pinaceae > Pseudotsuga > Pseudotsuga menziesii. The sequence continues at coordinate 524,791 of LPNX010808323.1, forward strand.
TCATGACCCAAATTTTTAAGGCTATGGAACCACCATTCATTTCCATCTCCATCCAAGTGAAAAATAGCCATTTTTAAAGCATCTTCTTCCACCATTGGATTTAGCTAAAAATATATATCCAATTTTTTCACCCAAGTGTTAGCAGAACTTTGAGATGAACCATCATAAGTAGGAAGTGGAACTTTACTTATGGCACAATTCAATTATTTGTTTTGGTGTAGATACTTATTTTCCTCCTTATTTTTTATTTTGTTTTCCATGGTGAAGTACTGTTCAAATGTTATAATTCTCCTACACTCTTCATCCAATTTATCCCATTATTTTGATATTGTATCAATTTCAAATTGAATGTTAGTCTCTTATTTGGGAATAATAAATTTAGGTGCAGTATGCCTTGGTGTGCTCTAAAATTCATGGGGTCTATTATGAGCTCATGTTTTTGATAAAATGTGCTCACCCATTGTCTTCTTTTCTGTTTATTGTGAACTACCACTATCTCCTATTATCCCTTTGCTTCCCATTTGACTAGCCATCAATTCGAATCCTTTTGCTATCTGTTGGGTCATGTATACCATATGTTGGGTCATTTCATTGGATATTTATTCAAACAGGGTTTTTATAATTTTGAGATACTCCATTTTTTCCTTAGTGTAGTCTTCTCCCTCGTGAGCCATAGCTTTAGTCGAAGGTACCCTTTTTCTTCTAGTTCTTCTTCTACAAGCCGAGCACCTTAAAATTCAGATTCTAAGGGTGGTTGTTTATTTATTTGACTCCTTTTTAACACCATAATATTCCAATACCATGATATTATACCACTTTTAATGTCCCTTTTTTAAATTTTTACCAAAATGCCCAGTTTTGCAATTTTTTCACAATTTTGACTCTTGACTAGTTTTAGTGTCTTGGTCTCCAAATTAGCCCAATTTCTCCCAAATATTCAGATAAGGTGTATGAATGATATAATAACTTAATTATTATTCTTATGTATTTATTATTCCCCTCCAATCACTTCTACAATTCTATACTAAATTCTGAAAAAGATAGATGATTTTACCGGCAATTTTGGGCTCAAATCGCACCCAGGGTAAGTGGTAGAAATGGCTTCCCAAATGTGTATAAACCCACTCAAATTCTTAATTTAATAAGTTTATCTGTATAATAAATTATGAGAGACTCATATTCATAACCAATAGACCTACCATGGATTTTATCACTTCTTTCAATCATATATAAAAAACTAGTTTTGGACCCTTGGGGAAATGAGGTGTAGTTTTCTCCAATTGCTATGAAATTCGACACAATGACCAAAAATTATCAGTTAATGAACATGAAACCCATAATATACTTTAATTAAATTCCATTAATTTATAAATAATCAATATTTTATACATCCATTTGAATCCATCAATATTACAAGAGATTACAACAAGGTAGTGGGGAAATGGCTTCGTTTCTTCATTATTGAGCAATAATATATGTGATTTATTGGAATTTAGACCTGATATATTTATGAAATTAAATATAATATAGTTTACGTTAGAATACAAAATATTGTAGAAATATAAGCTCCATCAAAGAGATGAATAGCTCACCAAGTGCGCCTCACTCCATAGAGCTGAAATATGATGGGAAAACTTGACATGAAAGGAAGAAAAAGATGAACTTGATATGTCCACAATATTCTGTAGCTTGAACCTATAACTTATGACTCCATTGAATCTCCTTGAAATACCTGAGTGTCCTCTCCAAACACCAACTAGGATGAGAATCTTTCACCCTTGAAATTGGCTAAGGCATGAACTAGTCATCCACTAGCTCTCTCTCCTCACAATAAAATTTTTCACAAATGATCAAAAGGGCCTTCTCATGGCTGATACCTGAATTTTATAAAAATTATTGGTCCTATAAGGCTCCAAATCCATCCATAAACCAAATCCAAGTCGAATTGGTGTGGCTTCTCTTGCTATGCCATGTGGCCTTTCTCTTCACCTTCCCTCTTCTCCCAAATTTGAGTATGAGCCTCTTGGCCTTCTCTGACTCCCATGAGCGCACTCTAAGATGATCTATTCATGCCTAAAATGTCATATATTTCATATTTCAGCCTACATATCTGACGTGTGTCATAAATGTCATAGAATCTCCATCATTGGTGTCATAGATGTCATAAATGTAAGGGGGATCTTGCCAAGTGTCCATGAAACTCTCGTTTGGCTCTTCCTCTCCCCATGTAAGTTACATTTATTCACAATTTAGAACTATGAAGTATATGTACAAGTATATTAACCTTATAATCCATCCAAAAAACATTAGGCTTCCCACATATTCGAGATTGCAAGAGGAGGATGTCATTTAACATAGGAATTCTAGCTTGAGTGGGCCCCACAATCTCCATGTGTCTCCATTCTCCATAGCCATTTAATTTTTCACTTACATTCATTTAATTAAATCCATTAAATAAATATTTATTCCTTCTAATGTCTAAACACCATTTATTAGCTCCCTTATTAACTTCCCAACGTTTCCACCCAACCTAGGGAACTAGTAGGATTGATGGAATTTTCCTACTATGCGATTATTTGAATGGGGAAATCACACAATAGACTTGTACATTGGACACAATTGCCACAATGAGAGGGGGGGTGAATTAGTGTGAGACCAATTTAAACTCCTTATTTTAATCAATCAGAGTATATCAATTAAAATGCATCAGTTAAATCAACCAAGAGTCATAACCACATTCATCACATAAAAGAGACAGAAGAATATTTGTAATTTGATGTTTATTTATCATACATGGAAGACAACAATATTCTCAATTAGAATCAACACCAACTGAAAAAATAAGCACCAACTCTATAACAAGAATCATCTTGGTTTTCTTAGCTCCAACTAAGAAGGGTCTGAGGAGTCCAATCCTCAAGGGAAAGATTCTACTTGCATCAATTTCTTCTCATGTACCTATTTACATTGATCTCTGATGGTCAACCTATGCTCATCACTCTCTATCAATATTCTCATCAATGTTGTTGGTCATATTCTCATTATTATCATCAACACTCCTACAATACTCTTCTCAACCTTTTTTGTTCATCAACATGTGCTCTTAAACCACATCATGTCTTCTCATCAATCCTGCTGCTCAATCTATACTACTGGTCCAACATTTTCTCTTCTTATTCTATCAACTTGTCATATCTTGTCTACTTTTTCACTGGTCATGTCTTTGATGAGATATTCAAGGATTGTTGACATAGTTCATTTGATGGGGATTCACTCCCTTTTGACACCTTTCGACGCAATATCCCTAAACACCAGTGAAGAAGATGCAGTCTCACCTGAGATGTTTGAGGGAGGGATCCAGGAACCATGTTTTTACAAAAAGGAAGGGGATTTATGCATCTAAGCTTACTCAGTCGTAATGCAGTTCATGGGACAAGGAGGGTTCAATATTTCACTTATCCCAAGTATTTACCATCATTCGAAACAAGGTATTGAATTATTGTAACCATGATTCAAATTAACTTAAAAAATATATCTACATATAAGAATTCATTAAACACATAAAGAATTTCCATCATCCAGATAAGCAGAACATTTCGTGAAACACATGGAGATTCAATCATATAGATTGCATCATTTTAATCATATAGATCACATCAATTAAACACACAGAGATAAATCACAATATCATAGATCACATCACAAAATAGAGTTCCCATCAACATTCATCTCATATTAGGTCATAATACATCTGTGTTCAAAAGCCTCAGACCAAAACTTACTCATTCATAGAAATCTTGCCTATCGACAGATCACAAAAGAACTCATGGATCATTTGAATTCCATTAAAAATGATCCATTACTACATTAATAATCTTATTTATAGGGTTGCACCTTTTACAGAAATTTCCACATAAGCTGATTTCCTAACTAACTTGGACGAAAATTCTAACTACTTCCAACCAGGCCGACCATACTTGTTGGTAACTTCCTCTTGCGTAATACACTTTGACCCTTGTCACTATCTTTCTTTCCATGTTTTGCAGTTGATCCCTTGTTAACAAGCCCCCAACACAAACTTGTGGCTTGTCCTCAAGCCACATCAACTAGAAACAGATGGGTGATTCAACTTAGCCTTGAACTCATTATGTTTTGTGCACATCTAATCGACCTCTTCTTTGACCTTTGCACTTAGGATGGCGCATTCCTCAACCTCATGATCTGTTGGATGTTCTTCCGGTACTTGTGACATTTTGATTATTGCTTCTTATGTGGTCGCAAATATTTCCATCAATTTTAGTGCCAGCTTATCTGCATCCTCTTGGAATTGACCTAGTTGCACCATCCTTCGTTGACATTGTTCTCTCACCTTGGTGACCCTTTGCTACAATGCTTTTAGTTCTGCCTCTTTGGTCACTTGCACAATTGGGGCCAGCATTCTCAGTGATCCCCACATTGTTGTCATTTGTTCATTTTCCTCATGGAGTTTTGAACTTAATTGATGTAGTTGGTCTTCCTAAATGAATCACATCCAAAACTATGTTGTTTCTTCAGAAATGGATTTTTCTTCCTTCTCCAATTCCTCTGTCTATGTTGCTTCTCTTCTATTTTTCTTGGGTGCTCTACTATCTTCTCAGGTGGTGTACTTGGGACTGCGCATTCTTGCAGCTCCTCATTTTCCTTCTTCAAGTTGGTGACTATTTGGCCTAGTCGCAATCTCTTGGATTCCACAAACATCTCTGTAGTGATTTCTAGAATTTGTTTGCATGCAGCTGAAATGGACCTTTCCAGTCGCTCTCAATCGTCAAAGGATTTTTCTCTAGAAATCACGTTTACCTCTTGTTCCTTTTTCATGCACTCGATCTCCTCTTTTTCTTGTGTTATCTTCTCCTGCGTCTTGACTAGTTGATCATGCACAATTCCTTCTCAGTCCATGATCTCTTGACTTACGGCCTTCTGTAGTTGTGCAAGCATCCGCGTTGGTAGCTCATTTACGTTGAGTCTCATCACATCAAACTGATGCATAGTTGCATCAACATCATTGCTTGCATTTTTCAGTGCACATGGTGGAATCTACACAAGTTGTATCCTCTTATCGGTACTTATTTCTGCGACCCTTTGTAGCATGTCCATTTGTGGTATCTTCTCCATTAAAGAATTTGGAAGGGATTGCAACAATCCGTTGACTTGGTGAAAGTATTATGTCGAATGTTTCTTCACTTCTTTTTAATCGTACTGGTTGGAGTTGTAATCAAAGGATAATAATTGACTTCCCTAATATTTGGTCATCTTTGAGGCGCTTCTTACTTTTCCTTGTTCAAATATTCTCTTCATCCACCCTTCTTCTTGATGCATGTCTAGCTCCAAATCTTCCATAGTTGTAAATTATTCCTCTTGCAACTCCTCCTCCTCAGAGATATTCACTTGCTTCTTCTCTTGCTCAGAGGGAATGATTGGTGGTACTCCCACTTCGATATTTGACAAGTCATCAACACCAACTGGAACCTTCCATTATGCCAGCCACTCATTGATAATGGCATCCAGTTCCTCACATGTCAGCTTGTATGATGTTTTTATCCAATTGTTATCAACGTCACGTCTTGCTTTGATGTGGATCGCATGTAGTCCTAGTGTGAATCGCGCCACCCATCCATACTTTGCAAAAACCTCCTCTGTGAGGCATGAGACTTTCTTTTGACTTCCTCCACCTTCATCCATTGGTAAAAGTTGGCTTCCATCCAACCCACAAGTGCCATCAATATCAGGATCCGTGAGTAGGAAAATGGCCTCTTATCCTCTTCAACCAACATGGCATCCTCTATCAATTGATTCAATAGGAATAAGGACTAGTTCATTTGAAATCATTTTGAGCACTGCTCTATGCATGCAATCACTCCTGATGTGCATTGGTTCGGTTGGTTTTTCCTCACAATCTTCATTTCCAACAGCTTTGTGGTGACTCAAAACTCTTTGTCATTGATGTTTTTAATGATGTATGCATGTGTCTCCCTAATAATGCCATACTTCTTATTAAGCTTTGAAACCAACCTTTTATCATTATCTTTGCCTATGAAATACTACGACAGGTCGACACCCTCCATTTGAAATCCGGTGATCTGGGATATTAGTTCGATTGTGACGTGTACCTTTGTATTGAGCCAAAGGTACCCTGCATGAAAACATGCCAGCAGCTACTTTACACATGCATTCACTTCCACCCCACATCTGAAATGTGGCATGTGGGTGATGTAAATTTGAGCATATAGATCTGTAGACAAATACACAACTCACAAAGAAGATCTCACAATTTACTCAGCAATTGAAGAATGAAACAGTGCAAAAGGCTTGCAGCTGTGAATGCTTTCATTAATCAAAAAGTAATCTGAATGATAATTACAATGAAGTAAAATGGCTTTAATAGCCACAAGCAATTCAAATCCACATGAGGAAGTTTGAATTGATTAGACTCTACTTGAATGTAGGTAACCAAGACCTTGTCTAAATCACTATCGGAGGACTCAGTAGTTAACTGACCTTGTCTAAACCATAACTGGAGTTCATCGGAGCTCTAAAACACAACTAAGTGTTACATTAAGTGTTGACTAATGGTTAACTGACTGTGGTAGGTGAGAAATGCACCCCACATGTGTGCAGTCAAGTAAACCTAGCACTAATTGAATTTAGAGGACTATAACTGAATGTAGCTGACTCCTAACTTAGCTTGACTAGTCATCAACTGAAGTGAACTGACCTTGGTTGGTTTCGGCACTCCCAGTGGCTTCCTAAATTGTAGGGATTGGTCTAGGAGGCTCCTAAACTTATGCAATTAAGTGCAATAAGTGGCAGTGAAACTCAATTAGTGTTCACCACACTTTAGTAACTGAAACATGTGCCCCAATTAGGTCAAGTGGACCCAATGGTGCTAATGACTATAAATAGACTGGATGGACTCCTGATTTAGACATGACTCCCGATTTAGACATATGACCAAATTGGACAAGGGAGGATTAATAATCCTAACACCCCCCCTAAATGCTAACTTGGACAATATATGGGCCCTGGTAACTAATACCATAGGTCACCCATTACATCAAGTAAAGTAAAGAAACTGCTCAAAACAAGGTGCCGGGGAAAAACCACATGGGAAAAAAAACCCCCCTTCTAATTAAGCAGGTAGAATCAGGATCAATCTAGTTCTTTTGTGCATAGGTATCCTGGGGCCTGGCATGTGAAACTCTCCATCATTATGTCTATAGGAATCTTCCTCTTTGGAAGAAGAATTATATGCTCAACTAAATCAGAAATATAGACAGCTGTCGGATGAAGACCAGACCCATGTAGAGCAACTGAAGTCAACTGAAAAGTGAGAAAAGGTTCTTGAGAATTCAGAGAATGTGAGTAACACTCAAGAAACTGATATTTTGCATCCATGAACAGAAAAACATGAGTGGTAAGAACAGCCCCAAGTCTTAGGAGCAGGTGTCAAGGTGGATGCAGAAAATCTTCCTCTTTACTAGTTCTGTGAGGAGATGAGCATGTGATCAATGGTAGAGAAGCACTGGGACTGTTGAGAGTGAATGCTTGAGCTCCATAGTCTGATATAGATTTTGAAATAGATAATTAATCAAATAATAAAATATCAGCAATCTCATATGAGGAAACTAACACCAAATCCCCATCAGCAGTTTTGAAGAGAAAGTGCGGTACTTGATTTTTCACACTGGAACTGGTGAGAGCAGCTACAAGCATGACTGAATGCTTTTGGATTTTAAAATATGAAAAAAATAATATCATATCAGAAATTAAATCAGATATAAATAGTTTCAAAACAGATCCAAAACTGTGGAATGGAATCAAATCCCCAACAGCAGTTTTGTAGGAGACTTGTGGTACTTGTTTCTTCACACTGTTGATGAGAACAGCTACAAGCGGTACTGAAAGATTATGAATTTGATATATTAAACCAAGAAATATTATATCAGATCTAAATAATATCATATCAGATCCAATAAGGTTAATATCAGATTCAAATAAATGGTTAACCGAGACGGTGGATGCACAGCTTTCTTCTTCTTCAAAATTCTGAATTTTGGTGCATGCAATCCTGCAGGAATTTGCTGGAAAAACTAGATAATGGGGAACGAATGGATCACTCTGGTAATCTGATATTTATTCAAAAATATCCAAGGTATCACATATTTTCACACCAGCAGCAACATTAGAGGGAGAAAAATCAAATTTCTCTTCACTTTCGGAAGCAATTACTAGTAAATTTTGCACAGAATTTAAAGGAAAATCACCGGTGAATGTTTGCATGGAAGTGCAGCAGAATTTTTCTTCAATATCAAAGATTTGAATGTATTCTTCTATTTCAGAAATATGAGAAGATGAGATATCAAAGATCTCATGAACTTCTGGAGCATCAGGAGAAGGAGTCACTGCATGGAGACTGTCTTCAATTCGAATTGATTGTGTAGAAGCTTCTGCTTCATCTTCATCTTGAATAACTTCATCAGAGAGAGTAGAGGCCGAGACTTTTGAATCAAGGATTCTTATGGTGCTGGATGTGCTCCATGTGCTTCCAAAGGTTCTGTCCAATCTTGTCCATAGTTCCTGTGGATCTTTAATAAATCTACTGTGGTAGCGCATGCTAGGAGAAAGAGCCAGTTTCATTATTTCAAAAGCTTTATCCTTTGCTTTTAGTCAGTCATTATAACTCTCAAAATAATTTCTACTATATCCATCAGACACCCAAAAGAGTTTTTGTCTATGCAGAAATCCAATCATTTTCACCTTCCATTCAAAATAGTCTGAGGATCGGGTGAGAAGAGGAACTGATGAATTAATTTCAAAGTTGTACCTGCAAAACAAAAAAAATGATCCAGTAGGAGATCTGAGGAGGAGAGGAGTCTTTTCCACTGAGGCTCTGATACCATGTAAATTTGAGCATATAGATCTATAGACAAATACACAACTTGCAAAGAATATCTCACAATTTACTCAGCAATTGAAGAATGAAACAGTGCAAAAGGCTTGCAGCTGTGAATGCTTTCATTAATCAAAAGGTAATCCGAATGATAATTACAATGAAGTAAAATGGCTTTAATAGCCACAGGAAATTTGAATCCACATGAGGAATTTCAAATTGATTAGACTCTACTTGACTGTAGGTAACCAAGACCTTATCTAAATCACTATCGAAGGACTCAGTAGTTAACTGACCTTGTCTAAACCATAACCGGAGTTCATCGGAGCTCTAAAACACAACTAAGTGTTACATTCAGTGTTGACTAATGGTTAACTAACTGTGGTAGGTGAGAAATGCGCCCCACATGTGTGCAGTCAAGTAAACCTAGAGCTAAATGAATGTAGAGGACTAGAACTTAATGTAATTGACTCCTAACTTAGCTTGACTAGTCATCAACTAAAGTGAACTGACCTTGGTTGGTTTCGGCACTCCCAGTGGCTCCCTAAATTGTAGGGATTGGTCTAGGAGGATCCTAAACTTATGCAAATAAGTGCAATAAGTGGCAGTGATCCTCAATTAGTGTTCCCCACACTTTAGTAACTGAAACATGTGCCCCAATTAGGTCAAGTTGACCCAATGGTGCTAATGACTATAAATAGACTAGGTGGACTCCCAATTTAGACATATGACCAAATTGGACAAGGGAGGATTAATAACCCTAATAGGTGATGCCTAACAATCCTGATCATTGCAACCCCATAGACCACTGTTGCAGTACTCTAACAATCGGTCCTCCTTCACCAAGTATTTTCTTCTCATAAGGCCCTGCGGTACATTTTGTATTTGTGATAATTCCATGACATTCATTGTAATGCAACTTTTGTAGGTGCGGTATAATATTTGTGGTGAAATGCACCCCTTTCGGTGCCTATGGAAGTTGGATGGGATACCTCTGGTTCTTTCTAAGCCAAACCGGTGGTACATATGCCTTACGTAGCGGTAGATATCCCAAAATGTTTTCCACTATTGTTCCTTTTCATGATGTGGAGTTCTCGCCTCCCATCGTTAAGGGGTCATCCTCTTCCTCTGTTGTTCTCCCCCTTGTTGCACTCTAAGTCAACTTTATCCTTCTTTGTGGAGATCTTTGGCAATTTTCACCCCTCTTCTTCCTTGTTATTCACAGAATTTCCTTCTGAATTTCTAGCCTTTCTTCCTAGATCAGAATACTCCTGACTTATGAACCTTGGGTGCTAGGACTTGTTTCCACCTTTCACACACCTGAGTCACTTGGTATAAATATTCAAGCCACTTGGTGTGTCCTTCGGGGAAAGTCTCGAGTCAAGGCTGTCACCTTGTTCTTGACTCCTCCGTTTAGGCTCAACTCCTAATGAAGCCAAGGAGGGTAGACCTTATTAAGTTACTAAGGATAATTACTTAGTATGGTGATGTTAAACTGAAAGAGTTACTTAGGAGTTTGAAATTTAACCATAAACAATCATAGATGACAAGATACAAAAAATGAGCGCACGAAAACACAATGCTGAGACACAATATAAATATATAGCAAGAAAATAACTAGTGCCTTAGAATGGAGTCAAAATAAAATCAATGTACTTGCATGTGCTTGGAGTGAATGTTTTTGCAATTTCCTCTTGGTACGTTTTAAGTTAATGTGAAAATATGAGTTGATTAAAATTAGGCGAAGGAGTGGACTCCAGATATACCCGAGAATGCTTGGAGTATGTCCAAAACTAAACCTTCATGACTACCCACAAGGAATATGTGGGCTGAATGGAGTCTCTGGGGCTATTGTTCATAACACACCCATTAGGGTGTGACAGAGATCGGCGCCCTGAGGTCACTTTTCAAAAGTTCCCGCTTCCTTTGGGTATTTTGCCACTGTAATGGTTTGATCTAGGTGTTGTATTTTCACCTAATGGTTTGTCAATTTGGGAGAGTGAGTCCTAATTATTCTAGTCACTCAAATGCTTTTGATACATCTTGACTAATCGGATGAACCGAATCCAAGTGCAGAGCATACACACCAGAGTCTTGTCAATTTTAGTAGATTTTAAAATGGGTGTTCTTGTTAAAAAGAAAACCCTCCAAGAACCTCTTTCGATCCAAGTGGATCTCAATAGGGGAATCAAGGAGGGGTTAATTTTATAAAATATAAAGAAACAAATGATGAAAAGGAAAACACAGATACACAATTCCGGTTTTCTAATTAGTCCTACCACGCATCTCTTTTCCCTTTCGGGTCAATCGGGAAGTCGTGGGGTAAGTATTAAGATTACTTTGAAATATCAAATATGGAGTATTAAATTGATAATTAATAAAATTATACTACCCTATAAATTAGAGCTACGCTAGTTTGAAAAGATATGAACAAAAAGTAAAAAATTGACACCAACGCAAATCCCCCCAGGGGGAATGGGGAGCGGGCTCGAAAGACCCTACTCAAAATAATTTTTTTCATTATTATTGGTTACAATATCAGAAAAATAAAATATCAGAAATGTCTTGGTCCTCATACAGGATGAAACCAAGATCTTACAACTTTGCAAAATTTGTAAATTCTAGTGAACGGGGAGACCCATGGGGGATTTGAACGCTCCTGAGGCCACTTTCGAACAGAATATTATTTTATTTTCTGTTACACCTGATAAAAACCAGAAATCATGTTATAATAACATACACCCAAAATCACTTTAAGAGTACCTTTGGATCAGCCTACCTTAACTCAAAAAGATTAAGTTAAAACTAGCTAAACAAGTGAAAAAGGAACCAAGGAAAGCAAGCTTTCCTTGGGATATTGGATTGCTGTTTGTGAAGCCAATGAAATATGAATTTATTTCTAGATTTAATCTTTTTAAAATAGAAAAGGAAATCTAGAGCATGCAACCTACTGATTTTCTTTAACTTGCCATGCAAAATGGACGATTTCCTTATGCTAAATCTAGAAGGCTTAATGATACTTTTTAGAATTAAGATCTAGACTATGAGCTTTGAAATAGCAGATATATGTAAATTTTAATTTGATATAACAGATCCAAATGATAACAAATCTTTCGAACACGGTAACCAGGTAAGAAAATTGATTTTGAAGGAGGAAAAGGAGAAGAGAAGTGTTTGTTGCTGAAGCAAATCTGCAATGGAAACTTGTTAATGGAATACAGAGGGGCAATGTCTTCACAAAACTTTTGGATGTGCAGTGGAGTCAAAATAGATCCATATTTCATCCGATCCTTGCTACCTGAAAGCTAAACACACAATCCTGCACAAAACCTCATGAGATATGGATATATATACGAAAAAGAAACAAGAATTACATGCAAATAAACTTATTAAACATGTATAATCTAGATCTTTGAACATATATGCTATGAGATATAAGAAAAAAAAGTAACCTTACTTGCCCAACTATACTCCTATTGATTCAACTGAATCGTTCAAGCCAGACAAGGTTCAAATGCAGAAATTGAGAGAAAAGTCGGCAACATCAATAGCCGTAAGACAATGCTTAATCCACACATATGAGAGCATTACACCATTTGGCCTCCAAAGATTCTTTATTTCAACAATCAAAAGATTTCAACATTATTACAATAACAAGCCCTTCAATCCAACTCTAACTACTTGGAAGAGGTTGTTGTGCTTGGATATATACAAAAACTAGGAGATCCAGCCCCAGGGGGGGCACAAATCCTAAGGAGACACATCAAATTAGTTGAAGGAGAGTCCATCAATGCTTGATCTATGTCTAGCTGAGCCAGATCTGAGTCTCACTAAGTGCAACTGTCAATCGGGGGGCTGATCTGACTGACACCTCAACCTGTTGACTGAAGCATCCACCAAAAATCATCTAGATGATCCAGAAACGTGTGGAGAAGAGAGGGAAGGTGAAATTACCCATAAAGGATGCTGAATATCAACTCTGGATATGATTTGATCACCTCCTTTAGTCAAGGATTTGTTAGATCCAGTCAATATGCTTCAGATCTGACTGATTTCAATCAAATCGGCTGAGAATCCATTGATCTATGATTTTGGATCTGCTCCATTATTCATCAATTTATTAATTAAAATAATCAATAATTGATTTTTTGGGGCTTTCTGACCTGAGTGATGGAAAATCACTCAAAACTAGGAAATAGTGGGTCCATGGGTTTACCTGGTGCTCTTAGCTTGAAAATGAGCACCTACATGACTGAAACTGATTATTTGGCCCACTTTTATTACAAAATCAATTTTTCCAATTAAACTATTAAAAAATAGCCTAAGTTTTGGAAAAATTAAATTTTAATAAAAAACACTGAAAAAACTAAAAAATTGAAAAATTGAAAAATTGAAAAAACCTAGGGGAACTTAGACATGTTCATATGACTCGAACATGATGTCTAGCATGTTTATACATTGACACATAGACTCTAATAACCTCAATAGGCCTAAATTCCAATCTGACCACCCCAACTTTGGAGGTATGGAGTGAAAAAATCAGAAATTAGCAGTCGTTTATTCAACAACCAATAATAACCAAGGGAAAAAACACCCAAGGCTGATCAGATTGACAAATAAAGTCTAAGAGACTGAGTCTTTTATAGACACTATCATGCTAGAACATTTATTACAATTCCCCCATGGGGTATGAACATGTGATATAGTACAACAAGCACTTCCCAGAAGTACTTCCAAAGGTCTTCTAAAGTCCGAACAAGTTATCCTTGTCCGGTTCACCAGGCTCACTTGATAAAAAACCTCTAAGTACAACTTAGGTGGTAACATTCTATCTCCAACTGTGGGACGTGTGCTCGATCTAGTCTTTGAGGAAAGGAGAGGATACGAGAACACCAGAATATCTGGTTTATATACCCTATAAAAACATCTCAACTTGACAAGAAAAACCTCAGTAGCACAAGTTTTATAAAAACCCAAATGAACCATTAAGCTGATTTATTTAAACAAAATAAATGTAACTAACTAAAAGAAGAAAAGTTTAATTATAGCTAAGTATAAAATAGAAATGCAGAAAGTAAATGCTCTCTTTCAAGGAGCTTATTTTCCTACTCTAAGCATGATATAAAAAGGGTTAACTGTAATCAGAAATTCAATGTAACCACCTAAGAATTTTATTAACATAAAAAAAAATTTCCTTGTCTTTGGTTACCAGCCAAAGTAAGGATACTTTATTCAGAAAATGCAAACCTGCGTGATAATCCAGAAGGGGCGGGATGGATGGCAAATCATAGGCATGAATAATGTCATCAAACTTCCTCCCAAACTGGTAAGTGCTTGCCCAGGATGCTTCTATCCATTACTGGACATGGTTGATGTACAAATTGGAATGATGAGGCAGATTGACTACACCATCATACTGATCATCAAGGCTTACCAGACGATAATTCATTGTATAAGCCCCAAGCGGCTCCAAGTCATGAGGAAACTCTATATGTGAAGATGATAGTTGAGACTGATATTCTAATAACTGCATCACATCTGTCTTTTCACAACACTGCTTCTCCATGTCTTCATTATTTATACCTTTGTGCGGCTCTGCATGATATGACTCTGAATGATCATATGGATAAAATGCATGCTCCTTTTTCATATCAAAGTTTCCCAAGGCCACATGGTCCATGCTCTCTCCTTTAGATATGCCATAGACAGAAAAATCAACAAAACCATCAAAAGTTTCCAGTTCATTATTTTCCTCTTTATTCATGTCATAGACTGGATTTTCCATGAATGTCCAAGAATCCTCATCGACATCTTTGTCAGGGATAAGGGATTCTTTGTCACTTGTATCATGCTCCAAGCTATACTTGTCCTCATTTTCATACTCATCTTCTTCAGAGAAAAGGTCACAAGGTAGTAAACCTTCTAAACTGTCATCATTATATGGAAAACACATAGGAGTCCCATCATGTATATTACAGTTTTCATCATAAGTTTCACTATAAGATTTTGCAATGGTTTCATCCTCAGGCTTGTACTGTTTAGATGGTAACAAAGGGTAGGCCTGGCCTACCATGTATATATGATCAAGCTCTCTTGAATTTGTTTCCTGATTACTGACCTTGGGAAGTCCATGTTCCATGACTTGATTTGCAACATAACAAGTGCTTTCTTGGTGGAATTGTTCACAGGGTCTACACCATGGAATTACTTCTTCTACCATGTTAGCTAAGTCTAACTGGTTTGGAATCCTAGGCTCTTGTTGAGGAAAATTCTTTTGATACATCTGATTCTGCCTAGGCTGAAATTTCTTAAGTCCATTATTTCTTTCCATTGTGATTATTCTATTGTGCAAATTGATCTGCCATAAGTTGGTTTTGACTAGTAACCAAGTCTTTTATCATGTCTATTACCTTTTCCATGGGATCTTTAGAGGCTCCCTTTTCTTCTGATTCAAAGGCTTTTCCCTTTTCTTCATTGTATGAAGTGTTTCCTCTAGTGTAACTTCGAATGTTGGATTTTCCTGAAGACTACATATTCTCTTCTATTTTCTCAGCCAATTCCTGAGCAGCTTTTAGATCGGTCGGCTCTTTGTCCATTAACTGGTACCTCAAATCACCAATGAAAGCTTCGATGTAAGATATGAGGATGGAGGCATCCCTTGGCTTGATTTCTCTAGGGAGGTCTGCAACCACATGCCTGAACTTAGTATTAAATTCATCAATGGTTTCATTCTCCATCTTCTTTATGTTATGGAGGGAAGCAAGCAGATGTCTTGGTTCTTTGTTTTCCCCCCATTTCTTCTTAAAACCCTCTAGGAATTCACTAAGAGTTTTATATGAATCATCATCTAGGTCGAAGTACCATTCTTCAGCATCATCTTCCAAGGATAAAGCAAAGAGTGTCATTTTGACATCGTCATGGTCATGGGAAGCATCATTTCACTAACTGACCAAGTGCTTTTCAAACTTTCGAAGGTGAGACTTGGCAGTGATGGCATTATTTCCCTGAAATATGGGAAGCTTCTTGATAACATCTTTTGTAATGGCATGCGGAGCACCTTCTATCTGAGAAAAGTAAAGGGGTTTGAATAATTCCGTCATTTCTTGAGATTGGTGAATATGACTCTCTACAAATATGTGATGGATATCTGAGAGGGATTGGTCTCCTAAATCTTAAAGGTTTCTACGAGAAGTCTGCCTATTCAATCTTTCCCTAATAAACCTTTCAGGATCAGGGAGAGGATTGAATAATTATCGGCGATTTCTTTGGGTAGAAATTCTTGAAGGGATGTTAGACAGTGGAGTCGCCAGATGGATCGAGTTTTAATTTTTATGTTTTTTAAAGACTAGATCAATCAAAAGTTTTTATCTTTTTAGTTGTTTAGAAAAAGGTTAATCTAATTCATACTCGGGAATAAAAAGATTTATCCCTAGCAACGACGCCAAAAATATGTTGTCGCCTTTCACACACCTGAGTCACGTGGTAGAAATATTCAAGCCACTTGGTGTGTCCTTGGGGGCAAGTCTCGAGTCAAGGCTGTCACCTTGTTCTTGACTCCTCCGTTTAGGCTCAACTCCTAATGAAGCCAAAGGGGGTAGACCCTATTAAGTTACTAAGGATAATTAATTAGTATGGTGATGTTAAACTGAATGAGTTACTTAGGAGTTTGAAATTTAACCATAAACAATCATAGATGACAAGATAAAAAAAATGAGCGCATGAAAGCACAATGTTGAGACACAATATAAATATATAGCAAGAAAATAACCAGTGCCTTAGAATGGAGTCAAAATAAAATCAATGTACTTGCATGTTCTTGGAGTGAATGTTTTGCAATTTCCTCTTGGTACGTTTTAATTTAATGTGAAAATATGAGTTGATTAAAATTAGGCGAAGGGGTGGACTCCAAATGTACTCGAGAGTACTTGGAGTATGTCCAAAACTAAACCTTCATGGCTACCCGCAAGGAATATGTGGGCTGAATGGAGTATCTGGGGCTATTGTTCATAATGCACCCATTAGGGTGTGACAGAGATCGGTGCCCCGAGGTCACTTTTCAGAAGTTCCTGCTTCCTTTGGGTATTTTGCCACCGTAATGGTTTGATCTAGGTGTTGGATTTTCACCTAATGGTTTGTCAATTTGGGAGAGTGAGTCCTAATTATTCTAGTCACCCAAATTCTTTTGATATAGCTTGATTGATTGGATGAACTGC
The DNA here is from genome assembly GCA_001517045.1 of Pseudotsuga menziesii. NCBI lineage: Eukaryota > Viridiplantae > Streptophyta > Pinopsida > Pinales > Pinaceae > Pseudotsuga > Pseudotsuga menziesii. Next base: position 541,930 of record LPNX010808323.1, read on the forward strand.
AACCAAGTGTAGAGCATACACACTGGAGTCTTGTCAATTTTAGTAGATTTTAAAATGGGTGTTCTTGTTAAAAAGAAAACCCTCCAAGAACCTCTTTTGATCCAAGTGGATCTCAATCAGGGAATCAAGGAGGGGTTAATTTTATAAAATATGAAGAAACAAATGATGAAAAGGAAAACACAGATACACAATTCTGGTTTTCTAACTAGTCCTACCACGCATCTCTTTCCCCTTTTGGGTCAATCGGGAAGTTGTGGGGTAAGTATTAAGATTACTTTGAAATATCAAATATGGAGTATGAAATTGATAATGAATCAAAGTATACAACCCTGCAGATTAGAGCTATGCTAGTTTGAAAAGATATGAACAAAAAGTAAAAAATTGACACCAACCCAAATCCCCCCAAGGGGGATGGGGAGCGGGCTCGAAAGAGCCTACTTAAAAGATTTTATTTTATTATTATTGGTTACAATATCAGAAAACTAAAATATCAGAAACCTCTTGGTCCTTTTACGGGATGAAACCAAGATCTTACAACTTTGCAAAATTTGTAAATTCTAGTGAAAGGGGAGACCCCTGGGGGGATTTGAACGCTCATGAGGCCACTTTCAAACAGCATATTATTTTATTTTATATTACACCTTCTAAAAACCAGAAAGCATGTTATAATTACATATTCCCAAAAGAACTTTAAGAGTACCTTTCGATCAGCCTACCTTAACTCAAAAAGATTAAGTTAAAACTAGCTAAACAAGTGAAAAAGGAACCAAGGAAAGCAACATTTCCTTGGGATCTTGGATTGATATTTGTGAAGCCAATGAAATATCCACTGATTATGGGATTTAATCTTTTTAAAACAGAAAATGAAATCTAGAACATGCAACCTACTGATTTTCTTTAACTTGCCATGCAAAATTGACGATTTCCTTATGCTAGATCTAGAAGGCTTAATGATACTTTTCAGAATTAAGATCTAGACTATGAGCTTTGAAATAGAATATATATGTAAATTTTACTTTGATATAACAGATCCAAATGATAACAAATCTTTTAAACACAGTAACCAGGTAAGAAAATTGATTTTGAAGGAGGAAAAGGAGAAGCGAAGTGCTTGTTGCTGAAGCAGATCTGCAATGGAAACTTGTTAGTGGAATATAGAGGGGCAATGTCTTCACAAATTTTTTTTATGTGCAGTGGATTCAAACTAGATCCATGTCTCTTCCAATCCTTGCTACCTGAAAGCTAAACACACAATCCTGCACGAAACCGCATGAGATCTGGATATATATATGAAAAAGAGACAAGAATTACATGCAAATAAACTTATTAAACATGTATAATATAGATATTATAACATATATGATATGAGATTTAAGAAAAACAAGTAACCTTACTTGCCCAACTATACTCCTTTTGATTCAGCTGAATCGTTCAAGCCAAACAGGGTTCAGATGCAGAAATTGAGAGAAAAGTTAGCAACATCAATAACCATAAGACAATGCTTAATCCATGCATATGAGAGCATTACACCATTTGGCCTCCAAATCTTATTTATTTCAACAATCAAAATATTAAAACATTATTACAATAGCAATCCCTTCAATCCAACTCTAACTACTTGGAAGAGGCTGTTGTGCTTGGATATATACAAAAACTAGGAGATCCAGCCCCAAGGGGGGTGCAAATCCCAAGGATACACATCAAATCAGCTGAAGGAGAGTCCATCAATGCTTGATCTGTGTCTAGCTGAGCCATATTTGAGTCTCACTAAGTGCAACTATCAATCGGGGGGCTGATCTGACTGACACCTCAACCTGTGGACTGAAGCATCCACCAAAAATCATCCAGATGAGCCAAAAACGTATGGAGGAGAGAGGGAGGGTGAAATTCCCCATAAAGGATGCTGAAGATCAAAACTCTAGATCTAATTTGATCACCTCCTTCAGTCAAGGATTTGTCAGATCCAATCAATCTGCTTCAAATCTGACTGATTTCAATCAAATCGGCTGAGAATCCACTGATCTATGATTTTGGATCTGCTCCATTATTCATCAATTTATTAATTAAAATAATCAATAATTGATTTTTGGGGGCTTTCTGACCTGAGTGATGGAAAATCACTCAAAACTAGGAAATAGTGGGTCCATGGGTTTACCTGGTGCTCTTAGCTTAAAAATGAGCACCTACATGGCTAAAACTGATTATTTGGCCCACTTTTATTACAAAATCAATTTTTCCAATTAAACTATTAAAAAATAGCCTAAGTTTTGGAAAAATTAAATTTTAATAAAAAACACTAAAAAAGGTGAAAAAGTGAAAAATTGAAAAAACCTAGGGGGACTTAGACATGTTCATATGACTCGACCATGATGTCTAGCATGTTTATACATTGAAACATAGACTCTAATAACCTCAATAAGCCTAAATTCCAAGCCGAACACCCCATCTTTGGAGGTATGGAGTGAAAAACTCATAAATTATCAGTCATTTATTCAACAACCAATAATAACCAAGGGAAAAAACACCCAAGGCTGATCGGATTGACAAATAAATTCTAAGAGATTGAGTCTTTTACAAACACTATCATGCTAGAACATTTATTACAAATCCCCCATGGGGTATGAACATGTGATATAGTACAACAAGCACTTCCTAGAAGTAATTCCAGAGGTCTTCTGAAGTCCAAACAAGTTATCCTTGTTGGGTTCACCAGGATCACTTGATAAAAAACCACTAAGTACAACTTAGGTGGTAACAGGGCTCAATATAATATGGGGCATTATTGTTATTCTATGTCTCTCTCTCTCTTCACTATTCTCTGTTAGTGGCCTTCGCTCTCACTTATGTTATTAATTGTCACAATGGTTTATCTGATGACCCCCTTGCTTATTCTTATAGTCATTATAGCACTTGTACAAATGATCTTAACCATCATAACAACCAAGTGTTAGAACAATTACACTCACAAAAATTGCCAATTACACACACAAATTACACACGAAGGAGACTAAAGATGGAGCAGAACACTAATCTGTATTGAATAAGTGTACAATAGGCAACCCTGTGATGTCATAGGCTGCCACAATAAATAATTACATGAGAGATTCGAATGCATTGGGATTCCATTCGAATTAGTCAAAAGCAAGCTTACTAAAACTAAACAAATCCCCCATAGGTGCATAAAGCAGCTTCCAAATCTATCTAGGAGCTCACAAATTGACAAAATCAATTAGGGAGGTTAATAGGTGATGGAAGGACAACTCATACATGCTTTTATTAGGAGAAAAGAGTGGAGGATGATGAGGGAAAAAAACAAGTTAACTTCACCTAGTCAAACTTTCCCAATTTCCTTAAAACTCAGTAAAAGCAAACAATAAATTAGAAAAAGCAGATATGCACTAGGAAGGCCAAGAATAAAGCAGAATTGATTCCAAGAGGTTTCCCAAGCACTCCATGACTCAGTTTTAGCAAGTTTGACCATATAGGACATGTGGAGGACAACTTGCATAGAGTGGAATATGGAAACTGGGAAAATAAGATAAAAATTGGATTAATTAATGTCTAAGGTAGCTAACTATGGGTTGATTATTCTAACAACCGAATCCTTTGTCGATCAACCAAATCTACCATCAAATATTCTACAAATACAATGGTCTAATTATTCATAAATGTGTGTCTTGTCCACTTGCGTCATCACCCGTCAGGTTTAAATTATTCATTTATTTTCTGATGTGACACTATCGCACCTTCGTCGAGTATCGCAAAGCTCCCTCCTTGTTGCAATGTGTATTATTTTTCTTTTTGACTACTTTTTGTTGCACTTTCCTAATGCTTGACTATTTTTTATTTTATTTTTTCTCTACCACTTCTTTGTCTTGGTGTCGCACCTAGCTGTCCCGATAGGTATTTTTCTGGGTTCAATTCACTAATTTTGGTAGCATTGTCCCATCTAACTACTATAACTGCACCGCACCTCCTTCATGGATGAAATGAATTACATAAGGCCCTAACCAATGCATCTGTAACTTACCTTTGTGCTTTGTGAACTTGTTGTCATATAGGAGCACCATATCTCCTCATTGGAAGTGATTTTATTTGATATGTCAATCATGCCATGCCTTCTAGCAATCCTTTTCAACTTGCTAGTGAAATATGGAGATGAACCGATCTCGCTCAAGTTGTACGAACTACGCAAGCATTCTTCAAGTTGTCCTTCATCATTCATGCATGTCACTGCTGCAATACGCAAGCTGGGAATAATGTACTCCATCGACATCATCGCTTCGTAGCCATAGACGAGCTTGAATGGTGGTTTCCCAGTCAATCGCTTTCCTATAGTCCTTTAATCCCACAATATCTCAAGAATTTTCAAATCCTAGTCATCCTAATTCATGTTATATACCTTTTTTAGTGCATGCTCCAATACTTTATCAAATTCCTTGATCACACCATTCGCTTAAGGATGATAAGGGGTACTCTTCTTATGTTGTATCTAAAATTCCTTCATCGTTGCACTAATCATCTGATTAACAAAGTGACTCCCTTGGTCACTCATCAGTATCTTGGTATATCCAAACCGAGTAACCACATTATCGAATAAGAACCTTGTTGTTGTCATCGTTGTTCAATCTGTCACCTGTGCTGCTTCAGCCCATCTAGTCAAGTAGTCCATCGTTGTGATGATGTATCATGCACTTATCCCTTTCCCTGGTGGATTGATGGGTCCCACAAAATCCACTGACCACTTACAAAATGGTTGTAGTGTCACCTGAGGTACTAATGGTATATTTCATCCCGTCGTGATGGATTCCTCATCCTTTAACAAATGTCACAACTTTTCACATAGTATGGGGCATCACTATTAATTTTTGGCCACCATAACCCAGCTCAAAGTATCTTCTTAGCGGTTGCGCATCCTCCATAATGTCCTCCTGCTACTCCATTATGCACCTCAACCAATATTCTATCCTACTCATGCGGTAGGAGATATCGACTTAGAATCTCATTCGCCCCCATTTTGAAGAGTTTCCTCGCAATCAATTGAAAATTCATAGCTCTAACAACCAGTTGCTTCTTATGGCTCGTGGTGTAATCCTCTGGTGCTTTTCCTATCATCAAGAAGTGAATAATTTGTTCATAATGGTCATCTACCATTCTTATCTTAAATAGTTGCGCATAAGCTAAACCATCCTCAATGCTACTCAGCTCTTCGCCTGATTCTATCCTTGACAAGTGATCTGGTCCTGCATCCAACCTACCTGGCTTCACAATTATCTCAAAATCAAATTCTTGAAATAGTAACAGCCATCGATAATTTTTACCCCACAAAAGAGGCTTGTTGACTAGGTATTTTAATGTTGAATGGTCCATAAACATTTTGAAATGTCCCCCTAGAAAATAGTGACAGAATTTCTACAATGTATACACCATTTCCAATCCTTCCCTCTTCATCATTGTATAATTCCTTTCTGCAGCAAAAAACTTTCGACTTGCAAAGCAGATTGGATGATCAATCTCTCCTTCACTGGGTTGTGTCAAAAACTACTTCTAGTGCAACTGATGCAGTGTCGACATGGACATGAAACTCCTTTATCCAATCTAGAAATACCAATATTGGTGGCATGGCCATTTTTTTCTTCAAGGTGTTGACATTGCGCTGACATTCATGATTCCATTTGAACTTCACATCCTTTTTCAACAACTTCTCCATAGGTGTTGTGATGGATGTTTATGCCCTTATGAACTTGTGGTAATAGCCTATATGACCCAGCATCGCTCATTGTTGTTTTATTTTTGTTGGTGGAGGTAAGTTGACGATTATCATGACCTTGGCAAGATTAACCAACATCCCTTCCTTGCAGATGATATGTTCCAGCAAAATCTCAAACGGAGTACAAAATATACACTTTTTCAGATTCATCAAAATATGATATTATCGACACCTTTTTGACATCATTCAAAGGTTCACAATGTGATCTTTTACCAATCGATAAATGATTCAGTCATCCATATATACCACCAATAATTTTTGAATAAAGTTTTTGAAGGAAAAAACTACTATCCTCTAAAATATTGCTGGTGCATTCTTTAGGCCAAATGGCATCAGTGTATAATGAAAGCATCCCCATTTGGTGAAGAAATTTGTCTTATGCTGATCTTGCTTGATTATTTTTATCTTGTGGTAACTTGAAAATCCATCTGTGAATGAGTAGATTTCTTTCCCTCCAAATCCCTCCAGTACTTCGTAACTAAATGGTGTTGGGAATGGATCGTGAAGACTTGTGTCATTTAACTTCCTTAGGTCGACACAGATCCATATTTCCCAAGTCTTTTTTCCTTGAACCACTATTGGGATGATCCATTCTGACTCATCCATAGGTTCAATGATGCCAACCTCTAGCATCCTATCTAGTTCAGACTTGACAAGTTCCATGTATTCCAGGTTTAATCGATAAGGACATTGTTTTACTGATTTTGTGTATGGTTTCAAGGAGATTCTTATTTCTCCCAAGTCTCCTAAAATCACTTTCATCTTATCAAATTTATTCGGGAACAAATCCTGGAAATCATGTAGAAAGTCAGTGTTCTTCGCCATAGGTGTTTCATCCCAGTAATCTTCGATATTGGTGAACTTCAAGTCTGTTGTCATCCCAATATTGACATTCCTTGTCTTAAGGGGTTGTTGAACTTTTTTGATCAGTATGTCTAGTGCTATGATATCTTGACTTCCTTCTAATTCTATGATATTGATATTCCATGGGTCATCCCCATCGTCAGGTTCTCCTGTCATGTTGTAGCATTCTATCATCAACTATGTTACTAATGCCTCATGCGATTCTGTTGGGAATTTCACTAGAGCTACTTCCAATACCATATTTTGGATCTGTTGTAGTGTGCTATGCACCACTGGGTCAGCAGTCTCAAAGCTAAAATTCCGAATGAAGCAGATAGTCAAGTATTCCCCTGTTGTAATATCCCTTCGTAGTTCAGTTTATATGTACCACCTACCTAGCATTTCATCCAACATATGGAAAAAGGCATGTACCCATTTATCCTTTGGTATTGACACCCAGGTCATTTAGAATGCGATCAGATGATCATGGGGATCATTCCTTTCATCACACTTCTTCCCTTGGTGGTGCTTTGTTTCTCCAAATTGGAATTCCATTAGTCTGTAACAATTGGCCATCTATCGATCAAGATCTTATGGGTATCCCATGATATCGTCAGTGTGGCCTTCAATGCTTCCTCCGGTGCCATTAGTATTCATGGATCTAACACTTTCTATTTGAATTCATCAATGAAACTATCCAAGTTGGGCAGTCCTTCATATGTTGGTAGTTTGACAACTTCAATTGTGACCCAACAAAGTGATTGAGTAACTTGTCCACATTTCTGGACCGATACTTCATGTAACTGGTTCTTCCAATTCTCTAGAGCATCGTCAGAATCTGATGATGCAGAGCTTGAACTTTTCCAGTCAATCTCTCCATCCGCAGTTGGATTAGTGTAGTCTTCATAAATGTTATATGTGTGATCCCATCCTCCCACAACCTCTTCTTTTACTGGTTCAACGTATCATCAACCCTTAGTGGGATCTAATGGGGAAATGATTTGCACATCCCGATTCTCAAATGTCATCACTCTCTTCTTGAAGCCGATAAAAACCAAATTGTCATTGGCCAATCTAATCCCCAGCAACGTAGGATACGAGCTGCTTTCATCAACTACCTCTATAATGTCAAAGTCTGCATAACTCTTTATCCCTTCGACTTCAACAAGTACGTGTGGTACCCATCCAATTGGAAACACCCTGGTTTGATTTTACAGTTGTAGTTTTACAAGGGACCAAACCAATTGTGGTTTTCCCATTCTTTCCTAAGTTTGCTTCACCAAAATGTTTACATCTGATCCAAGATCTAAGAAGACTCAATCCACATCATAGTCACCGATATGGACTTTCATCTACATATCCCTTTCATTTTTCTTCTTATGTAAAGAATCCACAGCATGGTCTTGTCCCCCTCTCTCTCGTCGGTGCAACAATCTCTCCATTTCTTCTAATCCGTCAGGGTCTTTTTTGAGCAACATACAACTTTCCAAGAAATTTTGCAATGTTCCAGCTTTTCGGGATGGTCCCTGAGCAGTTGTCGAATCAAAAGTAGGTGGCACATCATAGATAGGAAAATTACCCATGTCTTTGTTCAGTAATGTCTCTTACTTCAAAGAAGGTTTCTTTTTCAGCATCAACATCGAATTATACCTTCTTCCAAGCCTCCAATCAGATCAGTGGGACATGTTCGTCTTCTCCCACCGTCGCTCCTCCTTGAGTTATGACTCCAACATCTGTGGGATGATTCCTGGGTTTTGCCAATATTTTTCCCACAGTTGGTCCTTGATTCTGATTTTGAGGCTAGTTCATATTCTAGTTTTCATTATGTTTCTGGTTCTGTGTTGGTTGGACATTCTTTGCTTGCCACTTCACAATCAGCTGTGGACAATCTTCAACAGTATGATCTGTGGCACTACAATAAGTACATTGTGACTGAATATTTGGGAAATATCACTAGTAATGTCCCAATACTCCACAATTATATCATTTCATAGGTTCATGACCTCATCCCATACCTCCTCCTCGATCGAAGCCTCCATTCCAACCTCCTTGGAATCTTCCACAAAATCCTCGTGGTTGGTACTACAGTTGATTAAACTAATATTGGTTATTAGGTTGCGGTTCAATATTCTACAGTTGAGTATACTGCGACTGAGTATAATGTGGTTGCTGTTGTATCTAATTGTATTGTGGCTACTACGGAGCAAATTGTGGTTTTTGTTGAACAAATTGTGTTTGTTCTTGAACAAACTGTGAGTTCTGTAGCAGTTTCTCTGTTGATCGCTGCTCTTCTCCTTTCATAAAATACATATCCATGTTTATTTCTTTCTTTTATGGAGAGAAAATTCCTATGGCTTGGAGTGTACCACAATAGATAGCTTTGACACAAGAAATCAATCTTTCCCAATATGCAAGAGAAACCAAACATCTAACACTAAGGGATACCGAACCGTACCTTGTTCCGGTCAGTTGAAGTAGATCCCCATTGATATTTACAACTCACGCTTGTATTAGCAATTCAGTCTCAACACTAGTAAACAAGACAAGCATGCTATATAATAGTGTGTTAGACCTACTCTACCATATATATTCAATAGTGCATAAACAATTAAACACATCCACGGATTCAATATTCATATTCAATTACACATAATTGGACAGGAAAAGATATGTATATTAATAAAATTAGAGATTACAATAGTGACAACCTCTATTGTCACTTCTGCAAACCGAAGAAACCGAGTCCTCCACCTGGGCCTCCACCACCTCAATCCTCCATCTCTTGATAGCAAGCTCACAAGAAAAATCAAGCTTGGGAAGAACACAAAGTGCTCCAAAGGGACAAAGGGATGTAGACTCAAGTACAAGCAAACTATGGCAACAATGGACTATAGTTTTGTTGCTCTTCGATTCCTCTTCTTCAATGTATCCAAGGGGTTCCTTATATAGCACTCCAAATGGGTAATGGAGGGTTGAATCCGAGTGTTCTCAAGGAATTTGGAAGGCTAAAAGTCAATTTATTCGGACTCGTATGACAAAAAATCCAAAAAATATTTGGACTTATGCACACATCTCGATGTACGCAGGTTTGAGGTCAAAATTCACATGTACACGCGAGTATGGGATTAAAAGTCGCATACAGCAATAAACAAGGGATTTTTAGGGATGATCTTGGAACATCAAAGGATAATATAAGTCCATGGGGTCTAAAGAGTCTATAGAGGGACAGAGAAGGCCATAAATATGTGATCAACCATGTGTGGTAAAATCAGCTATAATAGATGCCCCCTAATGTGTGAGGTGAGAGGGGTAACATGATGGCCGAAATACATTATAAAATCCATCCCAGAAGTGGAGTAATGAATACCCAGGTGGAAGAACCAGCCACTCATTAGTACAATACAATGATAAATCTTTACATATGACTGCAAATACATAGAGCAGTCTCATATACATAAGAGTACAATGGCCATGAACAGGCATGATATACAAAATTTGACATGTGTGATCATATCCATGTACAACATACAATAGATCAAAATCTCCAAAGTGGATGAATATATACAATGGATCAAGATCTCCATAATAGCTGAAGATATACAATGGATCAAGATCTCCATAGTGGATGAAGATATCTGATATACACTGGAATCAAATCACAAGAGCTGAAATCTCATGAACACTAGCATGATCAAGGAGGTAGCATATATGGAATTCCACATAGCCAAAAGTTCTTCTACATGAACCGCTACGAGTACATGTCCTACTATGTGAATAGATGTGTTGAGGTCAAACATAGTAGTCCATCATATGATTACCGTTCATTGATGTATACCGTTAACAAATGCAAGATCACCCACCAATAATTAAAATGGGAATCAAGGTACAGAGTGCAATCTAACAAGTGTGAATATATGTGTTGAGGTTGAACACTTGGAAGAATCCATCGATCAAGGGACATTAATGTATTCCCAAAACTGTCGATGGCGAGAGAACCTACCACTGATGACTGTGAGTCTCAAGGCACTCAAATGACTCTAGACTCCTATTCCAAAATAAATGATCTGATGTCGATGGAATGGAATCTGCAAGGAGGGAATTAAGACATTCCCCATCAACCAACACGAGGTACTCAACAACGATGTATAATGTGGAAGAATGAGACGTGCACGAACCAGTAACAGTACCAGGAATGGCTGACATGCAAAGTCAAGATAACTGAGAAATGGTTGACTCAGGCTTCAACTTCCTTCAAACATTAGCATAAAGGAGAATGGTGACTGAAGGTAGGTAGCATGGACTCGATATACAAAATAGGACATCTCTGTGACACAGGAGGCATCAACAGAGGCTTCAAATTGACTGGAAGCTTAACTAGTCAGTGGAGATAAAATCAGAGTAATGAATACATATCCTAAATTCAAACTAATAACCCAACCAATGGATGTGGTATACAGTGATCTATCCAAACGCGACACAACTCAACTGCTACCAAAGATAACATCTTTTCCTGTCCAAATTTTTGGTTTTTTTATTTTATTGGACTTTTTCAAATATTTTGAAAACATTGAAAAATAACAAAAGTTATTTATAGTACAAATATAGGAGGAGACGAGTGTCAGGGGAACAAGCAAACTAGTTCCAAGCAATGGAACATGCCTATGCTCAATGCAAGGATATATGTGTAGGATAACGACACTTGAGTGAAGGTCTCCTCCTGGTAAAAGGGATGATCAAGTTGCAAAATATATGTAAAGAGGCTCTGCTTGGATAGACATGAAACAAGATTGGGTTATATGGCTAATAAATCAAAGTCAGGGAGTCGACATAGAGCTAAAGAAGGAAAGAAAAAATCATGAAGATGCAATTATAACTTGATATATACAAGGGATTCCCAGGAAAATGGCAACATAAAGTTCAAGAGGAGAATGAATCTCTTTCTCAAATACATGGCGGGACTAAAAAGGACTCCCACAACCTAAAGGATAAATGTCAGCATGGGAACCAAATGAAAAAGAGGATCTAACTAGGGAACCCATGTATAGGAAATCTCTACCATTCACATAATGCCACTTCTAATAGAAGAAAAAAGGTTTTGTGACATCATGGAATGGGTTCATACCTAAGGTTAAGATGAAACGGTCATAAGGTCATGCAAAATGTAGGAGGGTGTGAAATCCTAACCTATATGCTAGTTTAGACATGATACCTGTAATAGGCACGAACAGGTGAAAGACCTCAGAGAGAGTGTGCAAAAACATTGATCCTACATGACAACAATATTAGTCAAAAATAGCTAGAAACATTTAGTAAAGATTCTAACTATAGGATATAGGGAGGATTGATCATGACAAGTGCATTCAAAGGAAACAGTGTGGTGGACGATGGGACATAAGAAGGAATGTAAGGTGAATACCCAACATTCACGTATCCACTACCACCCCCATGAGAGTGACCACTAGTGTAAAGACTGAGCGAAGGGAATAAAAATCCTCCACAAATGGAGTAGAGGATGGAATATGACCATTCCCAAATCCATGAGAAAGGTAAGGGGCTGTGATTCCCCCAAGTATGACACCAGGGTCCATACTAGGACCAAGACAGGTGATAGGATACCAGGCATGCCGAAAATAAAAGGATCTGAACTCCATAGAGCATAAATATACTCAAGTAAGTGTGATCCCAAAGGCCAACTAGCACACAAAGAGCACACTCCTAAGAAAATCTACAGCCAAAATGAAAGCAAGCTAAGGGGAGGATAAATGAGCTCCCAAATGCAGTAGGTATATCTCGCCCAAGAGAGTCTCAAAACTCCCATACACTACAATCGGAGGTTTGTAACCATTTATAGTGTCCCTCATCTTCAATGCATATAGCGATTGTGTTGTCCAACCCCTACCTGGCTAGGACACCTACAGAATAACCTCTACAAGTACCCTCTGCGATACCTAGGTAAGGCAACTAAGGTCACCCCAATGTAATCAATTCTCAGGAAAATAGTCAAAAGTGGGTTCGACCGTATGGGCAGGGTAGCAAAGCTCAAAACTCTCGAAAGAGCCCTCAGATATGAATATGATCCTAGAAATATCTCTGGCACTCAAAAAAGTGACCAAGGGATATCCCAATCACAATTGATCATGTTTTCTCATGCTTAACTCCTGTGTAAGAGGAGCATCCTAAGAAACACTAATTATATCAAATATTTCACACTCTCACCTCGACAGACACCTACTTGCTTTGTTTAGTGGTCTTGGATAATTGACTCATAATGAACTATTCTAAGACCCTAAAACCTATGCTTATCGATGCACCCTAGAAAAGAAAAGAGTGTAATTCATTTTATTAAGTGTTGATTTTAGTTGGTTGTGATTACTCAAAGGGTAAATGGTCGTGCAACTAATGAAGTTATGACTCAGCAGTGAAGTAAATATGCACACCTAACAATCAATGCCAAGTGCAATGTGTAGAATGAAGAACAGGGTATGCCACTACATGAGGTGCAAGATTTTTCCTTCAAATGTAAATGCAATCATTCCTATATGAAAATTTGACTATAATAATAGTAAGCAAACCTAATGCAAGTACCTCCTCAAATCCATATATAAGATGCAACTAAGAGTGCAACTATTTTGTATTTTTTAATATAAAAGAATAAAAAATGCAATAAAAGTCATTTAAAACTCTTGGCCTCTGCAGCAAGTATAAAACACAAGCCTAGCAAGACACGAAGACAAAAAAAAAGTAATGCACTAATGGAAAAACAAAAATATAAATGACTAGAACTACTTTGAAAGAAAAATCAATGAAAAAGTAGTCTCTAGTCACAAAAGAAGTCAATAGACAACATCATTACCTAGGAAGACCCAACCACACTCACAACCCACCCAACAACTTCCCACAACATCAAACTCAGCCAAAAGGGAGGATGTACATGACTAGATAAAGAACAACAGCGTATCTATGTTACTTTTGGCCAAAAACCTGCATGTATACCTGGATTTTGGCCAAAAACCTGCATGTATACCTAGATTCTGGCCAAAAACCTGCATGTATACACAACTTTTGGCCAAATACATGTGTATGTACACGACTTTTAGCCAAAAACCTATGTATATGGGGAAGAGAGTGGTAAAAAGTAGGCCAAGAGTCAAACCAATCTAGGGGAGTGTCAATGGATTAACATACTACTAAATGTGACAGATAAACAGGGACAAACAAAGAGCAAGTCAATAATATCAAACACATTGTGCCCCCAACCCAAAGAAAAAACAACTAGGAACCTCCCCAACAGAGTCACCAATTTTGTTATGGAGAGAAATTTCCTATGGCTTGGGGTGTACCACAATAGACAAATTTGACACTAGAAATGAATCTTTCCCTATATGCAAGAGAAACCAAACATCTAACACTAAGGGATACCGAATCGTACCTTGTTCCAGACGGTTGAAGTAGATCCCATTGAGCTTTCGAACTCATGCTTGTATTAGCAATTCACTCCCAACAACAATAAACAAGACAAGTATGCTATATAATAGTGTGTTAGACCTACTCTAGCATATATATTCGATAATGCATAAACAATTAAACACATCCATGGATTCAATATTCATATTCAATTGCACATAATTGGACAGGAAAATATATATCTATTAATAAAATCAGAGATTACAATAGTGACAACCTCTGTCGACACATCTACGAACCGGAGAAACCGAGTCTTCCTCCTGGGACTCCACCACCTCAATCCTCCACCTCTTGATAGCAAGATCACAAGAAAAAAAAAATCTTGGGAAGAACACAAAGTGCTCCAAAGGGACAAAAGGATGCAAGCTCAAGTACAAGAAAACTATGGCAACAATGGACTATAGTTTCATTGCTCTTCAATTCTTCTTCTTCAATGTATCCAAGGGGTTCCTTATATAGCACTCCAAAAGGGTAATGGAGGGTCGAATCTGAGCGTTCTCGGAATTTTGAAGGCAAAGAGTCTACTTATTCAAACTCCTATGAGGAAAACTCCAAAAATATTTGGACTTATGCACACATCCTGATGTATGCGGGTTTGAGGTCAAAATTCACGTGTACACGCGAGTAGGGGATTAAAAGTTGCATACAATAATAAATAGGGGTTTTTAGGGATGATCTTGGAACATCAAAGGATAATATAAGTCCATGGGGTCGAAAGAGTCTACAGAGGGACAGGAAAGGAAAAAAATATGTGATCAACCATGTGTGGTAAAATCAGCTATAACACTTGGAGAAAGTCATATGCTCTACAATCCTTGTCTTCATGGAAAATGGAGCGACAAAAATTATAGAACAAGTTTGTGGATTTCGACACTACCTTTTGGAGGTAGACGCATTCCTTATGTCAATGTCCTCTAGTTTGACAAATATGACACCATGGTAGTCCCCCTTGACTTAACGGGTTTGGAGCTTCGGCCTGCATATATTCTCAGAAATTCGGGCATTGATCCTTATGGTTCCCTTTTGTTCGACACAGGGTGCACCATACTTCTTCGCAAACATATTTTCCCTTCTTGGTATCCCATAACTGAATTGTAAGGTTCACTAACTGCGACTGAATTTGGTTCATGCCAACTCCTATTTCTCCAATTGGTGAAGCTTCCAACTTCATCACAATATCCAAAGCCTTAGTCTTTGTCACAATCTTCTGTTGAATTAATGGCATACAAATGTGCGGTACCAGTGTTGCGTGTTACTAGTAGCAACATATCCCATTTTAAACTATTAAATGGGACCCCCATTATTCTTTAATTGACTTTTGAAGCCATAATATTCTTATGGGAATTCTAAACTATAAGTATTGTGTTTTGGACTTAATAAAATTTTCTTATAAACCTTGTTTTTCTAGGTTTTGCGGAATGAAGAAACGCCCTTTTCCTTTTTTCACATATTTCTTGTATTTATGCAACCCGCAACTTTGCGGATTATGGAAGTCCTATTTTTGGAGTTTTTCCGAAAATATTTTTCTGCATCCTACAACCCGCAAATGCGGATTGCGGGAGTTTCATTTTTCTTTCAATAAAATGTTTGTTTTTCAATATCCCGCACTCTAAAAGGAGGATTGTAGGAGGCAGAAATCTCTTTCCAAAATAAAACTTTGTTTTCTAGTTCCACTTTCCGCATTCCACAAAGGCTGATTGCAGAAGGAGAAAAATACATCTTTCACACATTTTGTTTTTTTTGGTACCGCCTTCTACCTTTTGCCTTTGTAGAATGAGGAATGCAGAATTTTAATAATATTTTTCCTTGGTTGATAATTCCGGTCCCACCTTTCGCATTCTGCTTTTGCGAAATGCGGAACTTTGATAATTTCTTTGCTTAATAATTCAGTTTTCGACTTCCACTTTCTTACTTTGCATTAAAGGATAATTACGGAAGGCAAAAACCATAAAATCCAAACCTTTCTAACTTTTTCACTCCCGCATTTTGGTTTCCTTCCTTGATCTCAACCATCCATTTATTTCAGATCTACGACCTAGATCTATTTTTCCGTTGAGTTTTGGGTTAAGTTAATCTGTTCGAATTTATGAAATTTTTACCATTTCCCTTGTGTTTTTATTGCACTTGAATATTTTTACTGCGGATTTTTTGCTCGAGCTTACAAATTCTTTGATCCTTAAAGCTTCCTATCAGTTTCTGTTATTTTCCAAACTGTGGTATTTTTTTAACCATGGTTGCTAAATTTCAATTAGAAGTGGCTTCCATGATTTATAGAAACACTAGTTCAAAAAATGCTTTACAGGAACAAAAGAGAAAACACCCCAACACCATTATATTCATTGATATCAGTGGACGTGTCTCTAAAACTCTTCACTTGGATTGGTCAAGGATTTACTCCCTTTTTTACAATGACTATTTTTCCACAATTCCCCATGACCATCCTGCATACGCAAAAATTCAGAGTTCTCAACTCCATTGCATTGTTGCTTGTCCTCCTTTTATGACCTATATGGACCTAGTTAAGTGATAATTGGATAATTCAAACCCTAATGAACGCTCATTGAAAACCATGTTCATACCCCTATGGCCTCCTTCCATCCTAGCATTTTTCTAGGGATCATGCACTTGGACCTCCTTGACATGTTTTGAGCTCTAAATTTCTTGACGAGGCCATGTCTCGATTTAACTATGAGGAGGTGGTAAAATGTTGGATGGAAAACCCAACTGAGTATGTTCCCAAGCCAACCAAATCCTACCTCATTTCCTAGTTTAGGGAACCCTTTTCATTGCTTGCAGCCATGTTCTATCGGTTATATGGGTTACCAAACTGTTCAATGTTCAAAGTTGAATGGGTTCATGTGGCCCATCATATTTTTCTTACAGGTGAATCTTTTAATTGGGCACAGATAGATTCTATCTGTGAATCTAAAGGAAGAAATTGAGAAGTATCAAAAGCCTCCAACTACAAGGAAGCTAACATTATATATGTCAGGTTATGTAATGGATGTGTTTTGCACAACTTCTTCTTTTTCGGCCTTGGGTTGGAACTAGAATATAAATTCACCACCAGTACACAATTATTGTTTAGATATGTGGGAGGACAACTTCATTCCTTGATTTTATGAGATTTGTGACATGTTTCTTGGGTCAATGTACCATAAAATATTCAAGGAAGATGCTCCATCATTTTCTAAGAGAGCCAGAGCATTGATTTATTTACATGGTGACTGGTATGCTAGAGAGTATTTATATTATATTCGAATATGGGGCAGAAATATAGTCCATCTGCTGCCTAGAATAGTTCCATATTGGATGGTGTTATAGGAAATTTCCTATCAAACTGTGATTGATGGGGTTTTCCCCAAACTGTCATTGTCCAAAAGAAAGGATTGGCCCAAATTTCCATTGAACTTAGGTTCTCTTGTTCTGCAAAATTCCAACCATGTAGTTGTCCTAGGTAAAGAAATTGCTAGTATGAACCTAGGGTGAGCACCCAAGAATATGCATGACCCTAAATCATATCTGGCCAACCTCTTTGTCCAGGAACATTCTAAGTTTCAGTAGGCTCATGAGGATGAACCTGATGACTCAATCTATAGAGCATATATGGATTTCTAGGAAGAATTGAGTAAGATTACTGACCCAAATGTTAAATTGCATGTCTTCAAATACCAAAAGGACCTCAAGGATTATGTCCTCCACTTTAGACGGGTAAAATTGGAAATAGAGGAGAACCTTCAGAGGCAAAATATGGGAAAGGAAGAAAAAGAGCAAGCAACAAGCTCTACTTATGCCCTTGTTATTCAATCAAAAAACACGGGTAAGGTTTTTTTGGAGACTCCTATAAGAAATCAGCCTTCTCAGATGATAGAGACCATACATAAAGGGGAAGAGTTCAAGAAGAATCTCGAAACTCTTAGCTCACACCTGCATTCACAAACATAAGAGGTTGAATCTCATCCTAAGAAGCAGAAAACCTGACTCCTTCTTGAACATGTATAGGTACAACAAGAACCAATTGTTGATCCACAACATATGCCTCAAGAAGTGCCTAGGGAAGAATGACCAATGCCACCAATCCAATGTGCTCCACAAGAACAAGTTCCTATCCATATTCCTCCAATTCAGAAGGTAGAACCTCCACCTCAAGTTGATATTGAAATTCATGAAATACATAGTGAATTGGAGGAAGAAAGTGGCCCTTCTACTTTTCTTTTCAATATACTTACTTCCATGACATCTTCTATCCACAACACTCAGTTATCTGAGAATATTTTGTATTCATCATTTTCCCATTTTTCCTTTTCTAAATTGAATTTATCCCCAATTCTTGAGGCTACCAACATCACTCCTATGGTACTAATTGATGTACCTAGTTATAAATCCCCTATTATATCATCTATTCCTTCAACCCCCTTACCATATTGCACTACCCCAACATCCCCAAATTCTCATTTTCCCCAATTAAACATTCCTTCCATATCTACAATTGCTTCCTTCCAAATTGATACACTTATCCTTACTTATTCCTCATACCTTGAACCTGTTTTCCCTACCTCTCCTATGATCATTTCTATAAGTGTGGATATTATCATTTCCCAATCAGAACCTGATCCCTTGGTCACTCCTCAACAAGAAACCATCTCAACTTCAGAATAGATGGTAGACTTTGGTGAAGAGGTCGTAGTGTCCCTAGGAAAATATTTTTGAAGCAGAAAAGATAAAGCAGTGATGAAAAAGGGAACCAAGAGGACAAAGGAAGGTACAATTAAAAAGGTTCCTTCCCTCGATCAAGTCATTTGGAATTTGGATTCCTTTGATATCAAGCAAGGGTCTTTGCATACAACATCTCCCATGGGGGAATTTGTAGGAGCCAATTTTGATTCAGTTTCATGGCTGAATAAGGATCTTATGGACAAAGAACATGAGCTGAAAAATACCAAGAAAGACCTGCTAGCAGTTGAGGCACATCATAAACAATAATTTCACCCTCTTAAGCAAGAGCATGAAGACAAGTTGAAGCAGTTGTATAAGAAGAATGATTATCTCAAGCAACAGCTTAAGAAACCAAATATTCTCAATCAACAACAAGAAGATAAGATTGCCACCCTTGAGAAATAACTCAAGGACTCTAAGCTAGCTTCAATTTATTTCTCTTTCTCCAAACTGACAGTAGAAGAGTTTAAGCAAATAGCCTGAAAGTTCCATGATGAATTCCATCAGACCATGCCCAGTTTTTACATAGGTTTCAATGAAATGCAGGAACTATATAATGTGTTTAAGCATCAATCTAATGTCTTGCAAGATCATAATACTCATAGGATAGTAGTAGCCAAGGCCTTCGACAATGTTCTGTACTGGAAAAATCACATTAGAGACAGACCACATGATTTTTCACTCATGGATGAAATTCATACAAAGAAGATCGAGGTTACGATTGAGACCTAGGAAGGCATCTGTGAGGCAGTGGGTTCCATCATCAAGGAAGGACATCTGCATGCCAACAAAGGTGGTTTGTTGGTGAGACTTTGCTTAGTTTTCTAGACATGCCATCTTTGGATTCCATTGATCAGGAACTTCCCCCAAAGCTAAAATTGGAATAAATCAAGAGGAATTTTTCTACATCCAAGAAGAAGATCCAGGAGATCACATAGCTTACTATGCATGAAATCATGAGATGGATTGAGACACCCCATACTAGGATGATGAGAATACAGGTGTACCTCAAAGAGTGGAAGAAGGTCAAAAAGAGGGATATTACATCCCAAATATCTAGAATAAAAGTACACCTGGAACATGCCAAATATCACGACATAGAAAATCTGATGGAACTAGATTCCAAGTGGCATTCTACCCTTGGAAAACCTTGAAACTAAATTATTTTGTAATCCCACATCCTGGGAAATTTCCTTTTTTTGTAAATATTGTAATATTATTTAAAGAGAGCATATTTCCCAAGTAAAGAAGGGGGCAACTAAGGAGATAAATCCTATGATCTATACAAAAGAACAGACGACCAAGCACATAACAGGAAAACTTGTGATTTTGTACTTTGTAATTTTTTGCAAGTGAATAAAATTACACTGTCATTTTATGCTATGTTCTATGGTTACTCATTAAATGTCTATAATTAAATTTAGTCTTTCTTCCATCTGTTTGTCATACTGATTATTAGTTTTTTATCTACTTATGTGTTGATTCAAGTATTGATTTTTCCTTAAGATATTGACACATTGAATGTGCGTTGAATGAATTTTTTATTTGACTCACATGTTCTATTTCACACCTGATTATTAGTCATTGATCTCTGATACCAATTTGTTAATTAGTATTACTTCTTGGACATGTTGTATATTTATAACATTTTGGATAAACCTTTGCAATTTTATTTGTTTATATTTATTTTAAATTGGTTAAAGAGATTGATCTTGATTTACATGTCTATACGTTGAGTAATTAGTTTCTTTTGGCTTATTATATCTTGCAACTTCCCTGTTCAAATCCGTTATACACCATATTTAATTTTTCTTAAACAATTATCCTAGGAATTAGTTACTTTAAACCTTTTTCATTTTTTTCCTAAGAGTAGATCCTTTTGATCTGAAAGAAAACCTTTGTTCCAATAGAGGCCTCATATCCATAGGATTTATTCATCCCAAACAACTCGCAAATAGAATTGTCTCTGTATGGGATTGATTTGAAGCCTTTCTGGTTGGACTGTTTCCTTCTGTTGACTACCTTGTATATTTTCCAACAGCCTACAAGCTTGGTCCATCAACACTGTGATAAACCATTCATTGTGTTGGACGTCTCTCATCCAAAAACTGACCTTAGCCATTAGAGCATTAAATTGCTGATCAAAATCTCATACAGACTCGTTTGGGTATTGCTTTATCTCCTTCAAACTCAGTAATATATTGTGACTCGGACTTCATCTTTCTGAATTCTTTGATAAGTCCTATCTAAATCTGCATGAGGGTCTTCTGTGTCTACCCTATTGGTAATTATATTAATTTCATGTACCAATCCAATGCCCAACCTAGGAAAGTTATCACCAATTGTCTTTTTTTGATATCTTCATCTTGTACTTTCTGTATAGTCCACATTGCTTCACATAGAAACCGATACTGTTTGGGATCCTTAGTGCCATTACCGTGGAACAAGTGTACCTTTCTACTGGATAAAATGTCTCTTCATAATCAATTCCCTCTTTCTGAGAGAATCCTATGGCCACAAATCCTTGTATTTTTCAATACTTCCATCAGTTGCATGTTTTATCTTGTAGATCCACTTTGAATATACAACGCCCTTGATTTTTGGTTTGGGTACTATATCCCAAACATTATTCTTCATTATTTTCCAGTATTCTTCCATCATTGCTTCCACCCACTCTTTCATTTGTACAGCTTCCCCATAGATGGTGGGTTCTTGATCTACGATATCACACATCAAAGCTACATAAGTGGAGAATGGATTTCATCTCTTGCTAGTCCTTGTGGAGCCTTCTGGAGTTCCATACTTCTCTGATTCTTGTATTATTTCTCTTACCCAAGCAGGTTTTCTCTTTTGAGATATATCCATAGTAGGGGGTTCCAGAGTTTCTAGCATATCATGATCATCTCATGCTACTATTTCAAGAGAGGGTTCAGCTTCTATCTTTCTGGGAGGTACATCCTCTTTGTGTACTTGTTCAAGATGACACCTTCTAGATTTATTAAGATTTGTTTCTTCAGCAAATGTTACATCCCTACTAATATCTATATGATGGAATCCTGAAATGTATATCCTGAAGGCTTTGGAGACTTCACAGTATCCAACAACTATTCCCTTATTTCCATAAGGATCCAACTTGGTTCTTGTCTCTTTAGGAATATGAACATATACTGGACAGCCAAATATTTTGAGATGACTCACTTCAGGTTTATTTCCTGTATACATTTCTTCAAGAGTATTGAATCCAAGAGCACTGTAAGATAATCTATTCAGCACATACATACTTGTTCTTGTTGCTTCAACCCATAGATGCATGGGGAGGTCTTAGTCATGAATCATTGTCTTCACTTCTTCTATAATGGTTCTATTCTTTATTTCTGCAACAGCATTATGTTTGGGATTGTAGGGAATAGTTAGTTCCCTCTTGATTCCATCTTCTTTGTAGAATGCTTCAAATTATTTTGAAGTATATTCGCCACCATTATCTTATCCGAGTGTTTTGATTCTTCTATCTAAATGGCTCTCTATCAAGGCTTTGAATTCCTTGAATTTCTTGAATGCTTCACTCTTTGTATTCAAGAAGTATATCCATGTCTTTATT
This sequence comes from Pseudotsuga menziesii, assembly GCA_001517045.1. Lineage (NCBI taxonomy): Eukaryota > Viridiplantae > Streptophyta > Pinopsida > Pinales > Pinaceae > Pseudotsuga > Pseudotsuga menziesii. The sequence continues at coordinate 564,321 of LPNX010808323.1, forward strand.
GAATATTCATCAATGAATGTAACATAATATTCATATCCATCAAATATGTGGAGGGCATAGGCCCACATAGATCAGAATAAATTAATTCCAATGTACCTTTTGTCTTTGTTTCACTTTTTGGAAATGGATTCTTGATGTTCTTACCTCTTGCACATCCTTTGCAAGTACCTTCATGATCAATATTCAAATATGGTAAACATGTTACACCTTGCTCACATAGGGTGATGCTTGGTATTGTATGTGAGCAATCCTTCTATGCCATAGTTCATTTGAGCTAGTTGTATCATGGACACGGGTTGTTTCTGGACGTCCCTTGAGCTTGTATAATCCTCCTTCTTCTTCACCAATGACCACGACATCTTCAAGTGTCTTTCCTTTGGTCCACGTGAATACTTATCCATCTATAAAATAAACTCTATATCCTTTATTATCCAATGGTGAGATAGAAAGTAGGTTCTTTTTCAAACCTGGTACATAAAGTACTTCATTCATCTTCATGGATATTCCAGAGTCAAGCTTGTAGCTTGATTCACCAATTCCTTTGATGGGATATTGATAGTCATCTCCTAATGATAATTTCTTAGGAGAGTTATTTTCTTCAAGTCTTGACAGAGTTTGCTTCTTCCCTATCATGTTATTTAAAGCACCACTATTAATAAGCCCTTTATCTTCTACAGGTATTACAGACCCAGAGAGTGCAAAGAATAGTACATATTCTTATTTTTCTTGTCTCTTTTGAGGTCTTTCTTCTTCTTCATCATCCTCATCTTAAGATAGATGAGCATGATGTCTTTTGTTTTTGTTCTTCTTAAATGGGCACTATTTGGAAAGGTGTCCTATCTTATGATAGTTGTAACATTGATATTTGGAGTAGTCTTTCTTCTGACTATTTTCTCTTTTCTTTTGAAACTTTTTTGGAGTTTTATGCTCCTTGTGACTATCCTTCTTGAATTTTGATTGTTTTTTCCTTCTGGTATGGGTAGCTAGAGCTTGATCATATACTCTAAGTAGAGCTTCTCTGTTAGCTACTATGGCTTCCTCTTGGATGTAGTATTCCCATACAATGTCAAAATTCATACCTTCTTTCTGGCACACATAGTCTGTATGAATGACTCCCAATGTCTAGTGAGGCGATTGAGAGTAGTCATAACTAGTTCATCTTCATAAAGGGAGTCTCCAATGTAATATAGTTGTTCCTTGAATTGGGAAACCCTTGTGAGGTGATATTGAATGCATTCTCCTTTACTCATATTGGTACTCTTCAGTTGAGCTCTCAAATTCATCTTTTTGTTGATTTTCCTTCCCTCATACATTCTGGAAAGGGCATCATACATTTTCTTTGGTGTCTCCTTAGATGACACTTGAGGGATCAAGTGATATTTGATAGAATAAAAAATGATCCTCATTTCCTTGATTAGTTCTTTCTGATGCTTCTCCTTAGCTTCATCTTCTTATGGTTCAAGAACTTCATCCTTGACGTATTTTGCAAGATCATTCTCTTTAAGAATGAGACCAATCCTATACTTCCATGCTCAAAAGCTTTATATTCCTTCCATCTTGTCCTCAAGGTTAGTGCTTGAGGACATCTTATCGAGGAGGTCTGATCCGGATTTATGCGTGAATGAAATGAAAGAACATATACAGAATCATAATAAAAGACATTTTTCAAAGATAGCAGAGATACAGTAAACACATATTCTATTAAATGGCGGAAATAGAATAGACTGTAATACAATTGCTAAAATGGTGGTAGCTATCTCTGAGAAGAGATGTGGCTACTACACTCATCCATGCCAAGCTTAATACAAAATGAGGCCAAAGGGGCCTATTTATAATAAGAATGAGGTGAGAACCCCAAAAGTCCCCAAACGTAACCCTAGAAGATGAACCGTCATAAAGTTTGCGGCCCCAAGGTAGTAAGTTGAACAGTCAACTTCCCGAGGTCATAACTTTTACGATCTCCGATTTGGGCGTTCGATAACTCGTTGGAAAGGTCTGTCTAAGATTTACAACTTTTGGTCAACCAAATGCTTGATGAAGGCAACCATTTGGCCCCAAATCTACAAAAAATGTCGTTTAAGGCCTCAAAACGGCCTCGGAAGTTTAGGACCCGAAAAACTGCAGAAAAATAACTAGGAAACTGCCACAATGGACAATTGTTTTGAGCTAGTGGAATAGGTGGGTGGACACCGATATCCATCTGGATCAAGGTCACTAAAAATTGAAATTTATCAAAATGAAAATTTGACCTTGTTGTCGCCTTTCACACACCTAGGTTACATGGCAGAAATCTTCAAGCCACTTGGTGTGTCCTTGGGGGAAAGTCTCGAGTCAAGGTTGTCACCTTGTTCTTGGCTCCTCCATTCAGGATAAATCCTAACGAAGCCAAGGGGGGTAGACCCTATTAAATTACTAAGGCTAATTACTTAGTGTGATGGTGTTATACTGATTAAGTTGTTTAGGAGTTTTTAAATTAACCAGTGGAAACAAAAGATAACAAGATGCAAGATTTAAAGTCGATAAGCACAATAATGACACTCAATATATATATAATCGAAAAAAATTTGATCAAATAAATCACCAGTGCCTTAAATGGAGTCAACAGAGAAAATAATGTGCTTACATGCGTTTGAAAGAATGTTTTGCAAATGTCTCTAATGTGCTTGCATGCATTTGAAAGAATGTTTTGCAAATGTCTCTTGTTATATTTTAAATTAATGTGGAATGTGAATGAAATAAATTAGGCAAAAAGGGGACTCCAGATATACCCGAGGGGTACTTGGAGTATGTCCAAAAGTGAACTTTCACATCTACCTGCAAGGTGTTTGTGGGCTGGAACGAAGTCTCAAAGACTGTTGTTCATAATGCACCCATCAGGGTGTGGCCGAGATCGACGCCTTGAGGTCACTTTCTAGTTGTTCCCACTCCTTTGTGTATTTTTCCACCACTTATATTTTGTTTGAGGCGTTGGATTTTTTGCATAATGGTTTGTCGATTTGGGAGGTAAAGACTAATTAATCTAGTCACTCAAGTGCTTTTTATGCAGCTTATACCGGAGGGGTACTTAGAGTATGTCCAAAAGTGAACTTTCACGGCTACCTGCAAGGTGTTTAAGGTGTTTGTGGGATGGAACAGAGTCTCAGAGACTGTTTTTCATAACGCACCCATCAGGGTGTGACAAAGATCGGTGCCTTAAGGTCACTTTTTAGTTGTTCCCACTCCTTTGGGTATTTTTCCACCGCTTACAGTTTGTTTGAGGCGTTGGATTTTCGCCTGATGGTTTGTCAATTTGGGAGGTGAAGACTAATTAATATAGTAACTCAAGTTCTTTTGATGCAGCTTGACTGATCAAATGAACCGCAGCCAAGTACAGAGCATACACACTGGAGTCTTTGATATTTTTAGAAAATTTTAAAAGAGGTGTTCTTATTAAAAAGAAAACCCTCCAGGAACCTCTTTCGATCCAAGTGGACCTTAATTGGGGAATCAAGGAGGGGTTGATTTTATTATGATTATTAAAACAATTAATGATATTAGATGAAGCATAAACAAATAAGCAAACCAGAATTTTCTAATTAGACTACCACGACCCTTTCTTCACCTTTCGGCTCAAAAGGAGGCTCGCGGGGTAAGTATTAAAATTACTTTGAAACCACCAGATATGGAATATGACAATGATTATAGGTCAAAGTATACTACCCCTACAGATTAGAACTACATAAAGTCTAGGAGACCGAGTCTTTTATAGACACTATCATGCTATAACATCTTATTAAAACTCCCCCATGGGGTATGAACATGTGATATAGTACAACAAGCACTTCCGAAGGTCTTCTGAAGTCCAAACAAATCATCTTTATCCGGTTCTCCAGGATCACTTGATAAAAACCACCAAGTACAACTTAGGTGGTAACAGACCTTACCAAGACATGCACTTGAATGAGGAGATTTGGTTAGTCCACTTGATTTCTGGAGATCCCAAATCTTTACCCTTCAAAAATTACTTGCGAGGTTTCAATTTCTGCAGATTTCTGGTTCTAGTTTTCTGTAGTTTTCTGGTTTAGGGCCAACATATGCTTTGGATTTACTAGAGATTCACCCACTCAAAAACATCGATATAGGGATAAATATATGTGCTCTATGGAGGTGCAACTTTCTATGCAAGAATATCTTCAAAATTCCAAATTTTGTAGAAACTCTAATTTCTTACCAGAGGGAGAGGAGAGAGAGTTTCACCTTATGAAAGTTGTTTTATTCATGCTAGATCTGATACCAGGTTAATATTTCATATGCTTAGCTAGATATCATTAGTTTTTAATCCAAATTCACAACAGTAGCATATGCATATTCACTGAAAGAAAAACAATCACAAGATAGACAAAGTATTTATCCTGGGAAACCCTCAAGGGGAAGAAAACCCAGCAAAAATTCCTATATATAGATGTATAATATAAAATCCCAAAATAGGTAATCCTCCTCGTTTCTGGTATGTCTCTCTCTATCTCCTATGCGCTACACAAGTGTGTGTCTATGTGTTCAAATGAGGAACACAGATCCTCTATTTATACACTTTTTGTCACTTGAATTTTACCCTAACAAGTTGGCCCCACTAAACTATTTGGGCCAACTTCACCTACGAAATCACAAAATTGTATTATATTTTATTAATTAGGGTAATATTAACCCGACTTAAAATGGAGGATTTTCCTCATGACTCTATGATGACCAATTACAATAATAACATCCTGACGGAGGAATGGAACATCTCCCTTGGGGTACATCAGTAAAAGACATTTAGAATATCCTTTGAAGTTACAATATTTCAACAAAAGTATCATGAAAAACTGGATAATTGTAGTCATCAAAGCGAATGTGTATATTTTTGAAAATATTTTTGAATGGATCCATTGTGTATTGTTCTTGGCCATGTTTGTTTACTATTGAGCAAGGGTATACCCACCTTAGGAATATATTGTATTTGTGAAATTTCTTTGTTTGACTTGCAGGTGCTTTTCCAACTCATGTACCCATGATGCTTCTCCTTTACTGTCCTTCCCTAATAAATAAAGAGTATAAGAGTTGAAGACATAATTTGTTTTATCCCTTAGCTTTTATTTGGACCTCACACATTAGGGGGAACTTGTTAAGAATCAAACTAACACCCATGAGAAGTGAAAGACGAAATCATATTTTACCATTTTCCTACACAATGAAGACAAAAATCAAGTACAAGTAAGAGACAACCCTATTTTATTTGACCATTTCTTCCACAATGGAATATGTGAGTGAAGACATGGGTATCCTAGAGAGGGAGAGTCTAAATATTGAATTTCCTACTTAAAGGCGGAAACCTAGTCTCCATAAACCTATAGTGGAAATAAATACATGGCATGTGCCTTAACTGTGCCTAAACGTCTGGGAAAACATTCAAATGCCTGAAAAAAAAACTATAGAAAGTGGGGTTTTGATGAAATAAATAAAATTTTGGGAAAATTTATTCCCCGCATTGAATTTTGATTCTTGAATTCGTAATTGCTAATGCTATAAAATGAGGCATTTGGGGTAGTTTTAAGGGCACATAAAGTGAGAGAAAAGTTTTAAGTAAGGATTGAAGACTAGAATTCTTCTACTTCAAAATATTTTGGGAATCAAGGGCATGGATGGTAGAGGAGTGGATCAAAGTGAGGGAGAAGGATGGAATCTAAAATAAAATGTTGTAAATAACATTCTCCTTTGAATCTATATGAAGTAATCCATTTCTGTCCCCAATTTTGAGTTCAATTTTGTCTTCCATGTTTCTTTCAAATTCAAAGTTGGTAGTTAGTTCCAATATTTTTTCAAGTTATTGTTAGTATAAGTAGAGGTAAGGATGCATGGTAACTTGTTGTTAATGGATACCTAAGTACTTCCAAAGTTCAATAATCATGGATCTTCAACAAGTGGCATGCTTCAAGAGGTGTTCCCCTCTCTTTCTTCCTTCTCAAAACCATGAAAAATTACTTGAATTCTTAGAAAAATATAGATAATTACACTCATTTTATGTCAATTGATATTTACTGACTCATAGTAATGGGAGATATTTATTATATTTAGTTGTAGAAACATCTACTAACACCTACTAGTGTCGTGAACTGTGTGAGCACCAATGGGAATGAAGAGGATTATAAACACAATTTTGGGTTCATCAATTCTTCCACGAGCTTGATCCTAGTGCAAAATATTAGTATCTACATGAAGAAATAAGGAGGAAAACTAACTGCTAGAGGAAGCTATGTTCCAATTTTTGTCAATATGTTTCCTTCTCTGCAACAAGTGACATGGTAATAGAAGCATTGACATCTAGAAAGGGTGATTTATTTACCAACCGATTATGGAAGATGGGCCACTTATATATTTTCCCTGCACATCAAGAATAGGTGAAATTACACTTGTCCATCCCAAAGATGAGGAAACCTCTCTATTGTGCAAAGGTATATCAAGAAAAACTAGAACCAAATGAACTAGAACAACTTCGACACCTCACCTTCTAGGATATAGAAGGAACTCATGAAGTTAGACACACCAAACATGATGACACCAGTTCAATCTATACACAACCTATACAACTAAAGAAAATCAACATTGTGACTAAACAAAAAACAAATATTGTAGCTATTAGCGATTATTAGGATGGCTAAATAGTCTGTGAGGTCGCATCAATATTGAAACAGTATCGATACTTGTGTCTGCAAAGCTTCAAAGAACTAAAAGGAATTTAGGGAGACCTCAAGGAGATGAAGATTGCACTAAATATAGACACAAAGAATGTAAAGAATCAACCTTATTGGTTGAATTATTGAATAAATTAAAATGTTCAAAAGGATATTGACCACATGTTGAGGGAAGGTCTCATTTTCCTAGTCGATGAGTTCGAATGAATCATCCCCATTGTGATATAGAATTGACGATATGAATAACAAACATAGATAATGTCCCAAGTTTTGCAAGTAAGCATTAATGTAATAGTCATCTACAGTCATCTCTAACGGACAACACAACAAATTCAAGAAATCTTCATAGCATTAAATTATTGGGTTAGGATCCTCAAGAAGAAAAAATGACCCCTAGAAACCTTGTGGGAAAAATTTAAACAATTAACAGCCGATTGTTTGGAAAGAGAATGAAAGTATAGAGAATCCCAAGAGCTTGACAATGAGATGGATATCATCCATGAAAAATTATACAAGAGTTGAATTGTATAGTTTTTGTATCACCTTCCAGACACATAGATACAATAATTAGAGAAACAGAAACCCATCTTCCTAGATACAGAGAAATATTATCCATTTATAGATAGCACCAACATATTGGTTGGAAAATGGCTGCAAAAGTAAGATGAGTTTGTTATCCCAAAAACCCCCCACACAGCTCTCAATGGCCTACACCACCCATGGACACCATCTCACAACACTCATTTCACCTCATAAGACCTTCCATTTGACCCCCACACCTCCAAAAGATCTCAAGGATGAAGAAAAGGGCTTAAAACCCCAAAAAAGAGCCCAAAATAGATCCCCGGGAGCTAAAGCCCTCAAAAAGGGGCTAAAACCCTGATAGGGGCTAAAGTTAGGGAGGAAGGGGCTAAAGCCCTGACCAAGGGCTTAAAACCCTAAAATCCCTTGGAAAAACTATGAAAGGAGGGTGGGGGATCACTCTCAAAACACTCCTCATTTGCATATTGTTATGCTACCCATGGATGCTTTGAGACCTCTTGCTCTCAAACCACCCACTCTCCCTCTCCTCCATTTCCATTTCTCCAAGCCATTGCTCCCCAACCAAGAGAGAGGTGCTCCCATGAGCTAGGGCATGGTGGCCCATTTCCATCTAAGTGAAGTATAATCTCATTTCTATTTATGTTTATTTGCTTATTTTGTTTTCTAACTCATATTTTCAGTTGCAGTTTTTTTTTCATTAACAATTGTTTCCAGGTTTTCTCCTTGGTAGCTTAGGTTTATTTCGCAGGTTTTGGAGGTGGAACCCTAACCCACTGTGTGCAGAGGGGTTCAACAATGCTCCATAATTTCGTATTATTTGTTTTCTCCCATTATATCTTAGATTTAGTTTACACTAGCTGCCATTTACTTGTTATTGCTTAGATTAGTTCAGTTTCAATTCGCAGCTCTGTTTATGCAATATTTCCATTCTGTTTTTACTGTTTTCTAAGGGTAGGAACCTACCCTTGTGATCTATAGGAACAAGGGATCCATTATTACCCCTATAGTGAGGATAAATTATCACTATAGCTTTGGCGACTCCCCTGGGTCGATCCCACAGGATCCCTGGGAAAAAAAAATTAAGTCTTCAAGTTTTTCAGTTTTTACCCTAGTTTTCAAAATTTGCAGTCTAGATCTGTTCAAATCTACTTTATTTCTTGATTTTGTCAGTATCAAAGCCTCTGCTAGGCTGAGCTAAGCCATATTGACCCCAGTACCAGTTACTATCGGCCAGATCTGGCCTTGCCTCACCAAAACACCCCTTTCTGGAGCAGGTCTCTCTTATCGGGGGAAAAGGTGAGACAAGGTGCAGTTAATCCCCAGAAAGGCACGCCCAGGGCACACTTAATCCTCAGAAAGGTGTGAATTTAGTGCAGGAGCTCAAGTTGCGGCTGTTTTGGCATTTTGTGTGACCCCTTCGCTCATTTATGGAAAATCTCGCCGCCCCCTCGCAGGATTTGGTCAGAAATGTGCGGCCTGTCACACAGAAGTTGTTTTTTAGTTTAATTAGCAGTAATTTTCAATTTTATAGGAATTTTAGTGTGACCCAGCCACCTCTTTCCACCATCACAAGTCTCTTTTCATTCCAATTTTCATTTTCTGCAAGCAATCAATGAACAAATGTGTATATGCTAAATCAATCACTAAGGTTTAATAAAATGAATTAGCCTAACTAAAAATAACATAAAATTAACCATCTTGCTGCCCCCTTCCTCCTCTACCTAGTCATCACCCTCTGGGGTATTCTGGGATACGAGGAAGGGATAGCTCGTATAGATCTAGGCACTCCATGGCATTTTTCCCAAACCACTAAAACTAGGTGACCTGGAAGGTACGGGGGGTAGAGAAGGAGGGATTCTCACGGTGCTAAGCATCCTCTCTGCTTGACCAGCCTAGCACTTGGGAGGTCACCTGAGGATCTACGGATGGGCTTAGTCCCATTGTGTTGAGAGCCCAACACCTTCTCTTGGTTGAAGAAGAATAAGACTGAGAGGTAGACACTTAGTTAGGCCAACAATTCAGGGTTAATCACCATATCTTCTTACAAATTTCTATTTATGTTTGCATAAAAAACCATGATGTGAACTCTACCATGAATTCATAAACCATATTGCAAACCAAATACCAGACAAACAAGCAAACCAACACACCATACCAGATAATTAACCCAACTCCGTTCATGACGTTGAGTAACCCTTAAAATTTACCAAATTTACACTAAGTTCAACCAACTCTACAGTCTTTGAGGACATAAGTCCCTGACTGCTTTAACTATGGGAAGTACTTGGGATTTTCCAAAAAACTCATTGTGAGGAGTACCACAGGAACCCCAAAGTAGCTGGCCGCTGAGAGGAATTGCCAAGTGAAACAGGAAACGACCCCTTTCGATTGAGTAGAAGCACCCGTGAGGAACAAGCCAAGCGCTGTCTTCTGGTAGTCTTGCTGGCTGAGAGACCACCTTTAGCCTGTAGGAAGCTATTGAAACCGAGGTCCAAATTTCATACCCACTAGTTTCATACACCAAATCAAACACAATTGATCCTCCACAATCTTCCTCACGCCTAAGAGGTGAACCACCACCATTTGGAACACTCAGTCGGTACCATCGTAGCTGTTCTCAGTGATCTCCCACACCATTAGAGGGCCACACAGCCTCTAATTCTCATTCAAACCCATATCAGTCTGAACCAGACCTCCACACCGCACCATCAAGCCCCGTGGCTAGTGCAAACCCGGATCCATTTTTCGGTCTAACCTTAGCAAGTGGACCCATGTCCACATCACAACCCGTCACCCACAATGTGGCAAGTGGTCCAAGCACATTCATGTAGACTGTCATTAGCCAATTTTCACCCCCAATAGTGACCAGCCAAGCTGGCCCATTGGTAACACATGGGGATAGTGGCCCCTCCACACACATTTTCCCCCCTTCCACACAGGGGGGCAGTGCACTGTTCACCCACATTTCCCCTACTGCCATACATGGGGGAAATGCCCCCACCACCCATACCATCCCTCCCACAACACTTGGGGGCATTGGCTCATCTGCCATAGTGCCACCACAAGCACCCCCAATCATGCAGATGCATTATGCACCTGCAAACCCCACCCCCATTGTGGCCCATCCCACATCAACTTAGGGTCAAATATACCCTTCATGGCTCATTTGAACTTGATTGAATTGGCTATATTAATGAATGATCCCATATGCCACCAATATTTTTGGCCACCTATGCCAATGAAGCTACCATCAGACATCACAAAGTTTGAGGGAAAAACCAGGGAATGTCCCCAAAATCATATAATGATATTCCATCTATGTGTAGAAATTCAGGCCAGCAGTAGAATAATTTTACCCACAACAATTATCAATTGATCATGCAAAATTGCTAACAATGGAGACTGAATATGGAGCTGTAACACAAAATTATATTAACTAAGTGTACAATAGCCAACCCTGTAATACCATAGGTTTCTGAATATATAGAATACATCAAGAGATCGAATGCATAAGGAGGCATCCAAAACTAGCATAAAGCAGGCTTACCGAAAATAGGCAAATCCCCCATAGGTGTAAAAAGCTGATCCGAAATCTATCATGAGGCTCACAAATTGGCAAGGGCACATGGGAAAGCTAATGAGTGATGAAATGGAAGCTCATACATTCTTTTGCATGGAGGAAAGAGTGGAGGATGAAAGGGGCAAAAAACAAGTTCACCTCACCTAGTCTTGCTTTCCTATGTGCCTTAAAACACTGCAAAATTAGTCAATAAAGCAAAAAAAGTAGAAGGGCGCCTAGGAGGCCAAGAATAAAGTAGATTTCATTCCTAAGGCTTTCCCAAGTGCTACATGAGTCAAATATGGAAAGTTTGACCTCTATGGATAGGCAATTAGCAACTTGCACATGGTGGGACTCATGAACTAGGCAAATAAGACAAAAATAAATGAATTAATGTCTAAGTGGGTAATACTATGGGTTTGATTATTCTAACACCCCCCCTTAAGCCTGAATTTATGAGTAATAAATCAAAATATAGGGCCTAGCAACAAGGCTTAGTCACCCTTTTACATACTGCAAGTCCATATGAAACAAGGAAAGAGGCAAAACCAACTTGGGAAAATCCTCCCTTAAACATGGACTGTAAAACAAAATTGCAGAATCTTGTCTCCATTCATGCCTCTACAGCATGATCAGCAATCCCTAGCAGTGATTTGAGATTGCTGAAGGTATTCTCACAAAATGCTTTGGTGAAGATATCAGCTACTTGTTCTGAAGATGAACAGAAGAGTAGGTGAATGGTGCCATCATGCACAAGCTCTCTGATGTAGTGCATGTGAATCTCAATGTGTCTGGTTCTCTGCTTCTGAACTGGATCCTTGCAGATTTGAATGGTACTCTGGTTATCATAGTAGATGGTAGTTGAGTACTCAGGTTCGAAACCACACTCTCCAAGTAAACCCTGCAACCATAAACACTGAGTTGCTGCATTAACAACTCCTCTGTACTCAGCTTCTGTAGATGAGAGTGCAATGGCACTCTATTTCTTGCTTGACCAGCTGATTGGCCCTTCTATAAGCATGAACACATACCTTGAAGTGGACTTTTTGTCTGTGCTATCACCTGCCCAATCACTGTCAGTAAATCCAATCAAATCAAGATCAGATTTTGCCTTATAGAAGATCCCATGTGTCCTTGTTCCCTGAACAAAGTTAAGGATCCTTTTGGATGCTTTCCAATGGATATCATGAGGCTGATCCATGAATCTAGAAGCCACACTTACTGCATAACAAATATCAGGTCGATTATGTGTCAAATACAATAAACATCCAATCAATTGTCTATACAGTGTATTGTTTACCATCGGTGGAGAATCATCTTCCTCCAGCTTTACTCCTGAAAGGAAAGAAGTTTTGCTTGCTTTGCAGTCTTGCATTCTGAATTTGATCAGCAAATCCAAGGCATACTTGGACTGGTGCACCTTTATTCCAGCTTTTTTTTGAGCAATATCAAGCCCCAAAAATTGACTTAAGAGCCCCAAATCTGTCATAGAGAAGGCATGGTTCATAGCTCCTTTTAAGGAAGCAATCTCAGCCTGTGAGCTTCCTGTAATGAGGAGGTCATCAACATATAACACAATGATCATTAATGAACCATTAATAGACTTCAAATAGACATTTGGATCTGATTTGCACCAAACAAAATTCAGAGATAGCAAGAAGCTATCTATCTTGGCATACCAAGCCCTGGGGGCTTGCTTTAGCCCATACAATGACTTTCTCAACCTGCACACAAGAGAAGGGTTAGTAGTAAAACCTTGAGGATGCTGAATATATATCTCCTCAGTGATATCTCCATTCAGAAAGGCACATTTTACATCCATGTGATGTACCTCCCATTAATTTGAGGCTGCAATGGCTAGAGCTAGCCTGATGGAGTCCATTTTTGCCACTGGGGAAAAGGTCTCATTGTAATCGATGCCATGAACCTGTGAGTAGAATTTAGCTACCAATATAGACTTGTACTTCAGTGGTGAACCATCAGCAGAAAATTTGGTCTTATAGACCCACTTACACTGAACTAGTTTTCTCCCTGGAGGAAGATCCACTAGCTCCCATGTGTTGCTCTTCTGGAGTGAAATGAACTCCTCCTTCATGGCAGCTTGCCATCTTAGATATCCTACTGCTTCTTCATATGTTTGAGGATCAGACTCCACCATCAAATAGCATTTTTCAGCAAACATAGGATCCTTCATGCACAGACCACTCTCAAATTGAGATCTAGTCCTCCTTGGGTCATTGGGATTCCCAGCTAGCTCACCTGCTGCATGTAGTGTCTTGGCTGCCCATTTAGGCCTTGTGGGGCTGTTTGGGTCTGCAATAAACTCATCTCCATCAGACAAATTAGAATCATCATGTTCAAAAAACTCTTTACTTACTTCTTGAGGTTCAGGTGGTGAAGAGGCTTCACCAATTTCCACTTATGCAAGGGGTTCTTCTTCAAACTGAACACACCTTTCAATGAAGGCTTTGTTTGTGCTCAAGTTTATCAACTTGTAACCTTTTGAATCTTCAAAGTATCCAACAAAAAGACACTCTTGGCTTTGGGGCTGCAAATCCTTCCTCTTCTCTGTCGAGATTCTAGCCCATGCCTTTGAGCCAAAAATCCTTAAATGGGTCACATCTGGCTTGTGGCCACTCCATGCTTCGAAGGGAGTCATGCCATCAATCTGTTTGTGAGGCACCCTATTCTAGATATAGGCTACACAGTTGATAGCTTCGGCCCAGTACTTTGGTGGCAAATTTTTGGCCTCCATCATGCATGTTGCCATCTCCTTCAGTGATCTATTCTTCCTCTCAGCAACACCATTTTGCTGTGGTGTGTAGGGGATAGAATGTCGCATCTGAATACCTGCATCTGCACAATAGTTAATAAACTTAGACTTGACATACTCACCACCATTGTCAGATCTGAGGACCTTGAGTTTCCTTCCACACTGGTTTTCAACCAAAGCCTTAAAGACTTTGAATAGGCCAAAAACTTCAGACTTATGTTTCATGAAGTGAACCCAACAATACCTAGAAAAATCATCAATAAAGGTCAATGCATATTTGGCCTGACTCATGGACATGTGAGGGAATGGGCCAGCAACATCACTGTGAATCAGCTCGAGGGGTGCAGAGGTTCTCTCATGACTAACTTTCTCAAACTTATGCTCTGGGTGTTTTCCTAGGATACAGCCTTGGCAGACTCCTTTGGAAAATTTTATCTTGGGCAGCCCTATGACCATTTCTTTCTCACTAAGATCAGACAGATACTTGTAATTTAGATGGCCAAATCTTTCATGCCATAGCTTTCTAGCTTCATTAGCATGGATAAGAAGAGCAGAGGGGTTTGAGTAAGGTAGGAAGTGTGAAAACATGTATACCTTTTGAGCATGATTCACTAGTCCTTTTGCAATGACTCTACCACTTGAGATTTCCGTGATCTCAACTTCATTGGAGGAGACCCATTGTGTGTCATCTGGTACACTGAAAGAAGGTTGGAGGCGAGACCAGGGACATACAACACATTGTTGAAGTTACCATGATCAAGATCTATCCTTCCTTTGCCTTTACTTTCAGTGAGAGAGTCATCTCCCAGTACAATAGATGGTCCTTTCGACATATCCAGTGAGGAGAAGGCCTCCTTAGTCGAAACCATGTGTCTTGAAGCTCCAGAATCTATGATAAAACTGGGTGAGCTTGATGTGCCAGCAACTAGAGCATGAACTCTCTCTCTGTCATCGGAACTTGATCCTCCTTCTCTCTTCTTTGAGCTTTCTGGAAGGGAGATGCCATTCTTCTCCAGGAGATTGGTCAGCATATCAATCTACTTTTTCATACAAGAGCTTTCAGTGTGATTTCCCTTCGAACAGTATGAGCACTTGTTCATTTCACCTTTGTTTTTCTTCTTCTAGGTATTTTTCTTGGGACCTTGTTGATCCTCTAGAGACTGCTTCTTGTCTCTTCTTTGCTCAGGTGGCTTTTTAGCTTTCTTTTAGCTTTTATCCACCTTCGAATCTCCAGCAATCAAAGCTTGATCTTTGGATGGTTTGATGGTGCCCATCATCACCAACTTGTCTTGTTCTTGTGTGAGAGATTCCATGAAATCTACAAGGCTAGGCATCTTCCAGGTTCGAGCTGTGATTTTTGTGGCATAGAAGGTCAAAAAAAAGACTGAGTAGTCAGGTCCTAGATTCGAGAGGATGGCCAATACGAGCTGATCATCTTTCTTTTCCATACCACACTGCTTCAGCTGCAAAACTAGTGCTTTGAACTTGGAGAAATATAGCTGCAGGGATTCAAAGCTATTGGGACTCAGAGAAATCAGCTCATTTTCGATCTGATGTCCCCTCGTCTCATCTGTATTTCCAAAAATATCAGAAAGCTTCTCCCATACTTGATTCGGTGAAGTTAATCCATCGAGATGGAAAAGGAGGTCTCGGGAAATACTGAGACATACGAGGCCATAGGCCTCATCTCTTCGATTGTGCCATTTGATCTTCTTTGCAGCAGCATTGGGCTCTGCTTTTGTAGCCATAGTCACCCTGTAGAGGCCTTTGACTCTCAACAGTATCTCCATCTCTGCTTTCCATTCAAAGAAATTGAAAGGATTCAAGATAGTTTTCTGTGATTGATCCATAGCTCTAGAAAATATGTCCCGGCTGTCAGTAGAAGGCTCCCAGTCTTGATGTCAAACCTGCAAAATAAGTTTTGAAGGAGAGTAACAACCTACAATGGCTCTGATACCATGTAGAAATTCAGGGCAGCAGTAAATTAATTTTACCCACAACAATTATCAATTGATCATGCAAAATTGCTAACAATGGAGACTGAATATGGAGCTGTAACACAAAATTATATTAACTGAGTGTACAATAGCCAACCCTGTAATAACATAGGTTGCTGAGTATATAGAATACATCAAGAGATCGAATGCATAAGGAGGCATCCAAAACTAGCATAAAGCAGGCTTACCCAAAATAGGAAAATCCCCCATAGGTGTAAAAAGCTGATCCCAAATCTATCATGAGGCTCATGAATTGGCAAGGGAACATGGGCAAGCTAATGAGTGATGAAATGGCAGCTCATACATGCTTTTGCATGGAGGAAAGAGTGGAGGATGAAAGGGGCAAAAAACAAGTTCACCTCACCTAGTCTTGCGTTCCTATGTGCCTTAAAACACTGAAAAAGCAGTCAATAAAGCATAAAAAGTAGAAGGGTGCCTAGGAGGCCAGGAATAAAGTAGATTTGATTCCTAAGGCTTTCCCAAGTGCTACATGAGTCAAAGATGGAAAGTTTGACCTCTATGGATAGGCAACTAGCAACTTGCACATGGTGGGACTCATGAACTAGGCAAATAAGACAAAAATAAATGAATTAATGTCTAAGTGGGTAATACTATGGGTTTGATTATTCTAACACTATGGTGCTCATCCAATAGCATCATAGAAGACTCCATCAGGCTGAGGCTATTCTAACGCACCATTATAGGTGCCACGGCCAAATGGTACATTGAGCTGCCACAAGCCAAGTACCCCGACTTCAACTCCCTAGCCTTCATGTTCCTACAGTATTTCCAACTCCCTGTTAGATATGATGAGGGGATGGAGATCCTGCTATCCTATTTCCAAATCACCGCCACCCACATCACCAATCATATCCATGAGTGGCGATGGCACCGTAGCTTGTGTAAAATCGAACTTGATGACATGATCTTCTTGGATTGGTTCCTCAAGACTTTGCTCCCACCCATCGCAAAGGATGTCGCATCTGAACGTCCCCAATCTGAAGAAGAGGCCATACTGAAGGCCCAACAATTTGACCTCATCTAGGCCTAGTCAAGATACTTGTATACTATCATCCAAGATGCTCCCCATCCAAGTACCTCCTACCGCAACGCACCGGGGGCATCCCAGTCAGCGGATGGCATCATAGGGTCAGTCTCCCAACAACCATAGCCTCGACTGACACCACCTATCGTTGTACCACAACCAAACAAAATTGCTAATGTTGCTTACCAAAACCAAGCTTCGGACTATGCTAGAATGATGTCTCAGTCTGGAGCAACAACCTCTTATGCTCAACCTGTGCCACCGCAGCAGGCTCAGGTGATGGCTTGGCCAACACAACAATAAGTGGGGAAAATGCCCACATTTATGGCACCACCACCCCCACAAATATACTATGCACCACCAGTGCAACAAGTTCAAGCCCCCACCCCTGCTCCACCCACTCCGTTGGGACAAGTGTTCGCACAACAAAACCGTCCCAACCAGCCTGCCCCCAATAATCAACAAGGGAAATCTAGAAACAACTGGCCCCATAGCCAAGGAAATAACCAACCATAGGGAGGCTGTTAGCAACCAAACCCTCCCAATAATGCCATGGCTAACCGGCCAGCCCAAAACCCCCCACGAAAAAATGCACCAAGACGCAATGCTCCATTGCACAGAAACCAACCTTGTACACTCTGTGATGTCTATGGGAATTACATGTTTGAGTGTCCCCTCATGGCTCGCGCTAAGCAGGCCATTCAAAATGATGCCCAACAGGCCGCCAATGCCCCCAACCAGGCACCATAAGGACCTCCTCCCATTGTGCTTCAAAACCCACTACCAGTCCAAGGACTGGTGGCAACCGCTCCCCCTCCCTAGGCCAATCCCAACATTCTGGGGGCACTGCCCATGGCTAAAACAGGGGTTCACTACCTAATGACCATGACGACTGAAGAGGTCAACTTACAGACTAGATGAAATCAATATGGTACCACCACCAAACCTGCTGACTCATCAGCAGCATCCACATCTAATACTACCAACCTACCTCTTCAATTACCCCCATTCCTGTGCCCCCCCATATGCAAAATCTCCAATAACGCCACAGCTAGAGCTGTAGTCAGCTATAGCATTGTGGATGATTTGGACCAAATGACAACCGCCATGTCCACTCTTGAGGTACTTAAAACATTCCCAACATAGCAGAAATCCCTACTAGCCGCTCTAGAGGTAGTAAACCCCTATGATTCCAAGTTAATCACATTTGACACAGAGAAGAGAGAGTTGCGCATGCCCTCCACTATCGCCTTCCAAATCCCGGTATCCATCCAGAACTTGGTTGTGCACCGATGCATAGTGGATGAGGCGACATCCACATGCCTCATGTCTACCTTGGTTTGGTAGAAGCTTGAATCATCGATTCTGCAACCGTCCTCCACTACTCTGCGAGCTTGTGATGGACACCCCACTAAAGCCCAAGGAATCCTCCCCTATGTCCCCATCACGTTAGCCGGTAAGACAGTCATGATCGAAATCGAGGTCATCAATGCTCAACTGGATTACAAACTCCTCCTCGGGAGGAGTTACATGTACGCCATGCGAGCCGTAGCGTCAACTGTCTTCTGCCTCATGATGTTCCCCCATGAAGGGAAGATTGTGATAGTTGACTAGTTCACCTACCATGATCGACAAGGGTTAATAGCGCCTGCCAATGTTATCCCTACCATCACCACCACTGAGTCACAAGGGGTGACCGCACATACTAACATCATCCCTGCAACCAACACTATGGTGGAAAACACACCAGCCTCCCCACCGTTGAATGTGGGCCCTGGGTTGTTTACCAATCCCACCATGATGGCTCATTTCCCGTTGGTGTCACCACCACTAACACAAAAGCAAACTACAGACTTATGCATGGTCTCATCAAGCACCGCTGCACCCAAACAACAATCGCAGCCACAGCCCCAACGACAACCACAACATCGTCGACAGCCACAACGCCAATAATAGCCATAACACCACCCGCAGCAGTAGCACTATGCGCAGCTGCAACCATAACCTCACCCCCACATGCAACTAGTTGGAAGTTATGTGGGCTCATCTTTGTTCCATACAATTATCTTCCTCTTTCCCCCACCTGGTGTCATGATCAAGCTGGTCATGGCCACCTTAAACCTACCCAACTTTACGTTGGGGATCCCAGTGTGGTATTTGGATCCACCCACTCAACCACCAATGACCCAAGTCGTATTAACTCTAGTGCAACCTATTGTGGTTGAGACTCACCCCCCACTCAGTCCGCATAGGCCAACCGCTGCACCCGCACCTACACCACCCCAACCCAAAAGGGCTAGGGAAAAGAACACCAAACCCACCACAGAACCATGACAAGTCCCACCTTGTGCCTTCTACGAGCAACAAGGCCATCCAACTTAGGAATGCCCTAAAATTCTAGTGATCTGTGCGCATCTAGATGCCACGGATACAAACGAAAACATCCCCGTGGTTGAACTCCCAACCGCGCCACTAGTCAAGAACAAGGCATTAAGGACAAACCATACTTGCACCCTTTATGGCCTCTATGGACATTACTCCCACCATTTCCAAGACTTACCCGAATTTCGAATGGCTCTTGTTGACCTCCGTCACCATTCCCTTGAGTTTAAGATCACCTTGATCGAAGAATTTTACCCACCACCACCTCCTTCATCTGACACCATGTCCATTTACATGATGTCTAATTTCCCTGACCATCTCATCCCCATCTCCAATGACGGTCCATCAGACCTGTCACTTCGTTGCTTCAACAACGACGAGGAGAGACTTGAAGCTCTGACCGCCCCGAAATAACCATGGGATGACATGCACCATCGCTCATTCTTCCTCCTAGAAGAGCTTGTGTCACAGTCCAACCAGTTTTCTGTGGAGACCAAAGATTTCATCCATGGGAAGGTTGACTAGTTCAAGAACCCAATCCCAAAACCCGATGCCTTCGAAGAAGGGAACATGGCAAACATTTCTCCAACCATTAAAATCGACATCTCAACCAACTTTGAGATCATTGAAGAGATCATGCTGGGGGAATCTTGCTCCTTGGAAGAGGTTGATGCCTACACCTCTCTCTTCCAAGAATTCTGTGACATCTTCGCCTGGTCATACATTGAAATGCTCAGCTTAAATCCATCCATCGTGGAACACCATATCGACACATGGCCTGATGTGGCACCCATTCGTCAAAAACAATGGCCCATCCATCCATCCAAAGTGGCTGCAGTGAAAGTCGAGATAGAAAAGCTGCGCACAACCGGCTTCATTTATCCCATTGCATACACAAAATGGGTTTCTAATCCTGTTCCCGTGAATAAAAAACAAGGTACCATTCGCGTTTGCACAGAATTCCGTGATCTCAATGGGGCATGTCCCAAAGACAACTTCCCCACACCATTCATCGACTAGAACATCGATGCATGCGCCGAACATGAAGCCTTTTCTTTCATGGACGGCTTTTTCGGATATAACCAAATCCAAATTCGGAAAGAAGACCATTACAAAATTTCATTCACAACCCCATGGGGCACATTCACCTATCAATTCATGCCCTTTGGTCTCAAAAATGCTGGAGCCACCTTCCAGCGTGCCATGACATATTGTTTCCACGATTTAATTCACATCATATTGGTCTACTTGGACGATCTCACCACTCGATCATGAAAACAAGCACAACATATAGATGACTTGCGGCAAGTCTTTTTACGTTGCCGCAAGTACAACATCTACCTAAACCCCCTCAAGTGCATTTTCTATGTTCTAGCAGGCCGTTTACTTAGATTTATCATCTCCCACAAAGGGATAATGGTTGATCCCCTCAAAGTTTAGGCCATCCTTGATCTTCCTCCCCCAAGAACTCGGCACCAACTACAAAGCCTACAAGGCAAGGCCAACTTCCTTTGCCGCTTTGTGCCAGAGTATGAAACAAAATCCTATGGATTCATCCACCTGATCTGCAATAAAATCCCCTTTGTTTGGGATCATCAAGCACAAGAACCGTTCGAGGCACTCAAACAAGTCTTGGCTTCTGCACCATTACTCTCACCACCATATTTCACCCGAGACTTCATCCTTTATGTGTCAGCCTCAGAAAACGCCATTGCTAGAGTCTTGGTCCAAGAAGATGATGCTCGCCATGAGCACATGGTTTACTACATTAGTCAGAAGCTAATAGGACCCCCATTACGATATTCACCCGAGGAGAAATTAGCCCTTGCCATTGTCTTATCGACTCAAAAATTGCGCCACTACATCATTGCCAACCATACTTGTGTAGTGGCTAATTCAAACCCAATGCAGTACCTCTTAAGCCACCTCCCTCTACAAGGTCGAGTAGCCAAGTGGGTAGTCGTCCTCCAAGAATTCGACCTAGAATTTGTGCCTCCAAAAACCACAAAGGCCCTTGCACTGGCCACACTCATGACCGATCTGCCCCCATTAATCGTATCATCACCCCCCAAGGATGATCTCCCTGATGATTTCCTATTCATCATATCTACTGATGACCCATGGTATGGGGACATCCTCCTCTATTTATGAACACAAAATTTCCCAGTGCACTTCAATCGTGAGGATAGGCGATGCATCCAAAATCAAGCCATTTGCTACCTGCTAATTGGAGAAGTTCTGTATCATTGAGGCATTGATACCATCCTATGTCATTGCCTCACCCATGACAAGGCTAAGACCATCCTCAATGACAGTCATAGCAGAGCTTGTGGTGGTCACCTTTCAGGCCTAGCAACCGCCCAAAAGATTCTATGCACCAACTATTTCTGGCCCTCCATCTTTGATGATTTCATAGAGGCAGTCAAACATTGCCGTAGCTGACAGCTATTTGCCCCAAAGGCAAGAACCCCTCCTACGCCATTACATCCCGTAGTCATAGTCGGGCCCTTCTGCAAATGGGCAATTGACTTCATGACCATCAACCCCATTTCAGCTAATGGCCACAAGTACATTATCATGGTAGTCAATTACTTCACCAAGTGGGCTGAAGACATGCCCACATTAGATTGCAAAGCTAAAATCGTAGCACGTTTCTTCTTCAACCATGTCATTACACAGTTCAGTGTCCCCAAACAATTAGTCTCAGATCATGGGGCACACTTCGAAGACACTGTATGGGCTGAATTATCAACCATGTTGAAATTAAAACACTAGTACTCCTCTTCCCGCTACCCTCAAGGCAATGGCCAATTTGAAGTAGTCAACAAAATCATCAAAACAATGCTCCAATAGATGGTAGGAAATCACAAAACCAACTGGCATCACATGCTATTCTCTGCCCTATGGGCTTATTGCACATCCACAAAAACCGCAATCGGTTTCACCCCTTTCTGCCTAGTACATGACATTGAATTAGTTCCCTATAGAGTGCCAAATCCCATCTCTACGCCTCGGGGTGGAACTCCTTCCTGACACTTCACCTTTAGAAGAATGGCTCCTCCAACTCAAGCAAACCATAGAAGGTCGTCGAGCTTCCCTCCAAGCCATCGAAGCAGCAAAAATGTGATCAAATATCCAATATGACTCCCATGTCCACCCTCGCACCTTCAGCAAAGGTGATATGATTCTAGTCTATGACCAACCCAATGATAAATTGGGCAAAGGCAAATTGGAATCAATGTGGTATGGCCCATACATCATCCACTGTTGCCTTGGAAAAGGGGCATACACCCTCATTGACTCTGATGGACAACTCTTGGAGAACCCCCGCAATGGTCTCTACCTCAAGAAATTTTACGCTTAACATCACCAATGAGTCACTCCATTTTCTTTTTCTTGTTTTTCAAATATTTTTCAGCAAAAATCAAAGACAGCACCATCAGCTACTAAAGTCACCTGGAACCTGTTCGAGATACCTCTCACACCTCCAGGATCAAGTTTTCATCTAGTCATGAGACCATCCTCTCATGTTCAATAAGTCAATTTTGGGACCATTTCCCATAAGTCACCTCGATTCACGAGCCATGACATGACGATGTGCGTCTACGAACCGGTACTCGTATCACATTGCCCGATCGCAACTCATGCAAGCGATCGGGCCACCACCCGTTAAGGATTGTACTATAATTTTACTTTTGGTATTTATAATTGTCTTTTTTCACCGCACCTTAAGTGGACATCTAGACCATCGTCCACAAAACCATTTTATTTTTCTGCCATGTATTTGACATAGAAGTGTCCTCGGGCTGTTTCCCATTAACAACTGTAATTTTAGCTTTTATTTTGTACTTTTTAGTTGTCTTTTCTTTTTACCGCACCTTACACGGACCTCTGGACCACTGTCCACAAAATGATTTCTTTTCTTGCAGGTATTCGGCATATAAGTGCCCCCGAACTTGTACTCACATCGCATGTAGTCAAGTTCATCCACTGCAACATGCACGCACACTCTCTTGACCTCTATCCGAGAGCCACCTCGGTTTGCGTGCCTCTGCCACACCATCTTGCATGCCTCTATCACGATCTATCCCACACATGTATTGGTATGTTTGAGAACCTTTTGATCCATCCATACTATGCATATGACCTTTGGACCGCTGTCCACCATCCTGACATGGGGCACTACTCGTGCCACCGTAGTCGGTCGACCACATTGGAGTTTCGTTGAAGCTCTTTTTTGACTCTTTAAAACAATGAAAAGATCGTCGAGCGCAACTGCTTCCTTTCCCACTCGATAAAGTATAGGAAAGGGCATCTACATCGTCTCATTTACCTCCTTTTGTGGACCATGTAGACCATTTCATGAAAAGGACCTCCTTGGCACACTCAAGCCAAAACCGTTCCCCTCTGCATACTTTTATGCTTTCTCGGGCAGAGGGGCCGCACTTTACAAAAAATCTCACCACTGGTTGTCATTAAGCTCTTTTCTAGTTGTTTCAGCAAGAAAATATCACCAAGCAAACTTGGTTTCATTCATGCTCGTAAAAGTATTTAAAATGACCATCCAGTCAGTATAGGTTTAACCTGTTCCAGCCTGATTGGACTACCAATGGTAAAGAAGTCTCTCATCCCCTCCATGATGGGTGATCTCTCCTATGTATACTTTTATCCTTTTTTAGGCATAGGATACTACTAACAAAAAAGAGCCCCCACTGGAGTCTTCTTCATGCTTTCAAACTCTCTAAAATTGAAAGCACCATTGAGCATTTACCTTCTTGGGCTCACCAAAAATCCACGAGATCGTACCACAACGGTGTCCTTAGACACCACCTCACAGTAAACAGTTTGGCAGCATTTCCACGTGGGTTTTCCTTTGTTCATAGTACTCTACAATGTGTCTTCCTTGGATCCCATCAGTATCAAAAGTCGCCACCTCCTCCAAGTATTTCCCATATGCAACGATATTCCAGGTATTACAGCTATGATCCCATTCCCATGAGTCAGTTTCATTTGCTACCTAGTCTGCCCTACTGTCATACTTTGAACAAAGGAAGTTTGAGTCTCCCACTCCCCCCCTGCCCCTGTTCAGTTTTTCCCTTCCCTCCCCTACCCGCCAATTTAGTGAGTCATTCCACAAATTTCTTCAAACCTTTCAGTTATCCCTCGCGCTCCTAGTCAAGGAAACTCCATTGCCTTGACTAGGGGCAGGTCTCCCTTTGTCAATGCCAACACACATATTCCAGAGGATATACCCAGAGATACTTGTACCTTGGTTTCATTAACATCATTGATGAGTTCCTTGGACCACTTGAGAGGAGTCCTTAGTGCTTCTTGGGATGGTTATTTCTCACGTGCTCAACTTCAACTCCATCATCTCACCGTTGAGATTCGTACAGGGTTTGTTCCGCATAGTACTTGGTCGAAGACCCCGGATGTCACCTAACTCTAGCACATTGGTGAGTCCTCTTGAGGGACCTAAACAGGTTATGTCCCTTGTGATTTTCGGGTTGCATTGGAGATAGTGTTCAGAAGCCCCAGCAGTGCTTCGATATACATTTGTGATTGATGCAACATATTTGTAAGATAGAGACTCTGAATCTCAATCAACGAGTCCATATAGATATGTATCGTTCCAGTTCCAGCAGACTGTTAGTCATGAAGATGTAGCATTCCATGAGAATGCCATGGGTCCAATGTACCATATCAATATTGTATTCAGCCTCACATGAGAGGAAACCAACTTTGTAACATTAGTTGTATATGATCAGCTCTTGTATTTTAGATCATAGATCAAATGATTCTTTCGACATTGTCACAAGCATGGGAATGCTTGCCTCATCCATATACATGTCACACATTTATTGTATCTCACCCATTGATGGGAACCAAATTAATAGAAAACCTAAAGCCACCATGCCCTAGCCCCAGAAGCACCACCTATCGACAGCAAATCCTATGATGTCCATCGGCCATATGTTGAGCTCCTACCCTCACACATCAAGGGGCAATCTGTTAACCCAAAAATACCGCACACAGCTCTCAATGGCCTACACCACCCATGGACACCATCTCACAACACTCATTTCACCTCATAATACCTTCCATTTGACCCCCACACCTCCAAAAGATCCCAAGGATGAAGAAAAGGGCTAAAAACCCCCAAAAAGAGCCCAAAAATAGACCCCCAGGAGCTAAATCCCTCAAAAAGGGGCTAAAGTTAGGGCAGAAGGGGCTAAAGGCCCAAAAAAGGGGCTAAATCCCTTACCAAGGGCTTAAAACACTAAAATCCTTGGAAAAACTATAAAAGGAGGGTGGGGGGCCACTCTCAAAACACTCCTCATTTGCATATTTTTATGCTACCCATGGATGCTTTGAGACCTCTTGCTCTCAAACCACCCACTCTCCCTCTCATCCATTTCCATTTCTCCAAGCCATTGCTCCCCAACCAAGATAGATGTGCTCCCATGAGCTAGGGCAAGGTGGCCCATTTCCATCTAAGTGAGGTATAATCTCATTTATGTTTATGTTTATTTTCTTATTTTGTTTTCTAACTCATATTTCCAGTTTCAGGTTTTTCTTCATTAACAATTGTTTGCAGGTTTTCTCCTTGGTAGATTGGGTTTATTTTGCAGGTGTTGGAGGCAGAACCCTAACCCACTGTGTGCAGAGGGGTTCAACAATTCTCCATCATTTCTTCTTCTTTGTTTTCTGACATTAGATCTTAGATTTAGTTTAAAGTAGCTTCCATTTACTTGTTATTGCTTAGATTAGTTTAGCTTCAATTCGCAGCTCTGTTTATCCAATATTTCCATTCCATTTTTACTATTTTCTAAGGGTAGGAACCTACCCTTGTGCCCTATAGGCATAAGGGAGCCATTCTTACCCCTGTAGTGAGGAGAAATTCTCACTACAGAGTTTGCACAACTTCAAGAATATAATTTTGCACAAGTACCAGAGTTGGATCCTTCGTTTAAAGGACCGATATTCGAATATACACAAGGATGAGTAACACAACAAAGTTGACTCGAGGGAGAGTCATCCTTTTTGGCCAATCCCTATTGGTCCCTTCATTTTTTAAAAGGACTGAAAAAATTAGAAGAAAAGAATACCAAGAAAGGAAGTTGTTGAAATTAAGCAAAATTTGTGGAAACAAGGTAATAGATGCAACAAATTTTGGATTGGTTTTGGACCCTCTCGATAAGTATAAAAGGAAGAATAGGATAACCAAGAAGGAGGGAAAGGGAAAGCATGCTTGAAAAACTAATAGAATCAAGTATCAAAATATCAAAGCTAACTCAAGATAGAGACACTCATATTTTCTCTAGGAGATATGTATCTGGGTTTTGGGTTTCAATTGTATGAGGGTATATTCCAAAAAGGGTAATTCTTTAGTGATTGTACTGCTTGAGAGCCATGATATAAGCTATTGTAATGAAGATATAATTGATATAATGAAAATCATTACTGAGCCCCTCAATTTTCTATGTTATGAATGTTAGAATAATCAACCCATAGTATTTACCCACTTAGACATTATTTCATTTATTTTGTCTTATTTTCCTAGTCCATGAGTCCCACCATGTGCAAGTTGATAATTGCCTATCCATAGAGGTCAAAATTGCCATTATTGACTCATGGAGTGCTTGGGAAAGTCCTGGGAATCAAATCTGCTTTATTCCTGGCCTCCTAGGCGCCCTTCTGCTTTTTCTGCTTTATTCCCTGCTTTTTCAGTGTTTTAAGGCACATAGGAAAGCAAGACTAGGTGAGGTGAATCAGCTTTGTTGCCTCTTCCTCCTCCACTCTTTCCTCCATGCAAAAGCATGTATGAGCTGCCATTTTACCACTCTTTAGCTTGCCCATGCGCCCTTGCTAATTCGTGGGGTCCTTGATAGATTTGGGATCAGCTTTTTACACCTATGGGGGATTTTCTTATTTTGGGTAAGCCTGCTTTATGCTAGATTTGGATGCTTCTTTATGCATTTGATTTGTTCATGTATTCTATATATTCAGCAGCCTATGTTATTACAGGGTTGGCTATTGTACACTCAGTTAATATAATTTTGTGTTACAGCTCCATATTCAGTCTCCATTGTTGATAATTTTGCATGATCAATTGTTAATTGTTGTGGGTGAAATTAATCTACTACAGGCCTGAATTTCTACATGGTATCAGATCCATTGTAGGTTGTTACTCTCCTACAAAAATTGTTTTGCAAGTTCGACATCAAAACTGGGAGCCTTCTACTGACAGCCGGGACAGATTTTCTAAAGCTATGGATTCACAGAAAACTATCCTCACTCCCTTCAACTTTTTTGAATGGAAAGCAGAGATGGAGATCTTGTTGAGAGCGAAAGGCCTCTACAGGGTGACTATGGCTACAGAAGTAGAGCCCAATGCTGCTACAGAGAAGATCAAATGGCACAATCGGAGAGATGAGGCCTATGGCCTCCTATGTCTCAGTATTTCCCGAGACCTCCTTTTCCATCTCAATGGATTGACTTCACTGGATCAAGTATGGGAGAAACTTTCTGAACTCTTTGGAAAGACAGATGAGATGAGGGGACACCAAATCGAAAATGAATTTATTTCCCTGAGTCCCAGTAATTTTGAATCCCTGCAGCTATATTTCTCCAAGTTCAAAGCACTAGTTTTGCAGCTGAAACAGTGTGGTATTGAAAAGAAAGATGAGCAGCTCGTATTGTCCATACTCTCAAAGCTAGGGCCTGATTATTTAGTATTTGTTTCGACCTTCTATGCCACAAAACTCACATCTCGAACATGGAAGATGCCTAGCCTTGCAGATTTCATGGAATCTCTCACACAGGAACAAGACAAGCTGGTGATG
>LPNX010808323.1:595287-632635 GCA_001517045.1 Pseudotsuga menziesii
ATGTAAAGGGTGACTAAGCCTTGTTTCTAGGACCTATATTTTTTATTTATTACTCATAAAGTCAGGCTTAAGGGGGGGTGTTAGAATAATCAACCCATAGTATTTACCCACTTAGACATTATTTCATTTATTTTGTCTTATTTGCCTAGTCCCTGAGTCCCACCATGTGCAAGTTGATAATTGCGTATACATAGAGGTCAAACTTGCCATTATTGACTCATGGAGCACTTGGGAAAGTCCTGGGAATCAAATCTGCTTTATTCCTGGCCTCCTAGGCGCCCTTCTGCTTTTTCTGCTTTATTCCCTGCTTTTTCAGTGTTTTAAGGCACATAGGAAAGCAAGACTAGGTGAGGTGAATCAGCTTTGTTGCCTCTTCCTCCTCCACTCTTTCCTCCATGAAAAAGCATGTATGAGATACCATTTGACCACTCTTTAGCTTTCCCATGCGCCCTTGCTAATTCGTGGGGTCCTTGATAGATTTGGGATCAGCTTTTTACACCTATGGGGGATTTGCCTATTTTGGGTAAGCCTGCTTTATGCTAGATTTGGATTATTCCTTATGCATTCGATTTGCTCATGTATTCTATATATTCAGCAGCCTATGTTATTACAGGGTTGGCTATTGTACACTCAGTTAATATAATTTTGTGTTACAGCTCCATATTCAGTCTCCATTGTTGATAATTTTGCATGATCAATTGTTAATTGTTGTGGGTGAAATTAATCTACTGCAGGCCTGAATTTCTACAATGAATGTCTCTAATATGTTTATTTTCGGTTACTATTATGGCTTAGTTGAATGAATAATGAATACAATTAGGTGTTGTTGCAATATATCTGGGTGAATGATGGTGTGATTCTTGTTATTATAAATTCTCAATTGTAACCATATAGTTAACCAATACATTTTTTTTTTATCTTGGTTGTTCTTTGGGTGAGACCTTTCCCCTTAATGGGATTGAAAATGCTAGCACACTAGAATATAGTGGTGCCTTTTTGTTGGCCCATGCACAAGAACCCCAGTCTCAATATTATGATAAGTAGAATATCAACACTACAATATAGTTAAATTACATGAATATTATAATAAATAAATTATTCTATGCATATGCAAACAAAAAATTGCAGCAATATAGGCTTAGAATATATAATTTTAAAATGCAAATGTATTTATGGGATAATACACTTGAAATACAATTTTAATGCAGTTATATATTCCTAGTCTAAGATGTGTAAATATGTTATATCATGATATTTTATTTTCTATAATGATATTAATAATAAGGAAATAATATTAATATCCTTGACTTCGACATCTATTACTCTTAGTCTTAACTATAACAATTAAATTGAGGACTTTGATAATACTACAATTTAAGATGAAGTTGAAACCTTATGTATGGTGTCTCATAGATATAAATGAGATAGTAGCTAATATATATCTACAACAATAGGAATATGGTAATCTATTTTTCACTTATCAACACACCCCACTAGGATAACCTTTTTTTGTGTGGTAACTACCATGCTTTCAACAAATTTATTTCCAAAATTGTTGGACATCAATCTATATTAAGGGATACCACTCAATTTCATCATTTTATAGATGGATGTGCTCTTGTGGGGATTAAATTTGATAGTGAGTAAATTTAATAGTAAGGGGAATTGATTTATAGATGTTACCATCAACTTTTCTTTAGTTGATGTTTACTCTTATATTTGGTTTTTGGTAGACTATTGTTTCATGTGACTTTAAGCCTTGGATGTTGTAACATTAAATTTATATTATTATTCTAGTTTTTTCTTTATTGATCAGCTAGGACTTTAATTGTAACTATAACCTTTATCTTCTATATATATCCAAGTTATATGACATTATTCTAGAAAAGAAGATCAACATGTTAATTCTCAACATCGATGAGATTATGAAGTGTTAGAACATAGTGACTCATATGAACATATCAAAATTAGTCAAATAAACATTTTGTTCTCACTACTATATCCATGGAAATGTATTGGTCATGTCCATATCTTGTTTCACCATTTTTGCCTCCATATATCCCCTTCAATAGACTTGTTAGGTTTCATCCCATGCATCGTCAAGTTGTGGTCAAGTCAAGTCTTGGAATTTTTTCATTTATCGTCTATTGCATCACCATGCCAAGGAAACAATGCCATTTAATTTATTTTGTTGCTCAGATTGCACTCATACCTTTTTTTACCGAAACAATGATCATTTGACCCTTTTGGAAATCGATCGAAGTTTCGGCAAGTATGTGTCTTTCTGTCTTGTCAGTTTAAATTCATTGGTTTCACATCCATTGGTAATTTTCTTAGTCTTGTCCAATGCCTTGGTATTTTCAAGCCTATGTCTAAAAAGTTGAATATCTTCCCTTGGGTCCTCCTAGTTTGAAAATTGCGGTTATCCCCTATATTAAAAGCCTCTCCTTTTCACTCTTTTTTCTTCTAGGTTATTATCTCAAAAAATTAAATTAAAAAATAAAAAATTCACTATCCTTTCCAATTATTATTATTTTCCAAGTTTCATTATCTGAATGGAGGATTTTCCCTATGGTCTAAGAGCCTACTTTTCTCTTGAGCTCATTTCCATGGTAAAGGATCATTTTCATTTATTCACTCTATCCCATATTCATTAGCATCCCCATTGAAAGGAAAAAAAAATTTCTCCCTTAAGTTTATCACGATTCCATGTATGCAAAGATAAGGTGAAGGGGGGAATCAACATCACGTAAAAGGTGATAAAATATAAAAATGCCAACATGGAATCTTAAACATAGATAGAAGGTGACACATCGATGGGTGGAAGAATCATCTCAACCCATAAGTTTTTGAAGGTGAAAACCCTAACCATGGAGGAAGGTGGCAGTTGAGTTTGGTTGGTGTTACCTTGGACGTAGTATATTGTTGAGCAAAGGTCAGTAGAGAGAAAAATTCCATGCACTAAGTAGCAGCCAATGTGGAAGGAAGTGGAAATGGATAGAAGAATCTTATACATAGGAAATATCAAACCATTTAAGAGAGTGGGAAATGACAAAGGTGTACATGACCATTAGACATGTAATCCAATGACAAGTGCATAGGAAGTCATATCGATTTCAAAGAGAGTGGGAAATTTGAATAGTCAGCGGGAAACTAAAAACAAGGGAAGGCCATAATTACAAAAAAAATGTAAACGCAGAATATGGAGCTACTCACAAAAAAAAAGAATAGACACCTATTAAAAGAGATCGTACGATATGCATACTTAGCAGAGGGAGAAGACACATGCAATCACCAATAGCCACAAGTTGTTACACGAGAATATCAAGATGCTAGACAAGCTTTGGTTATCACCAAGAAGAGGTTCATTCAGTTGTTCAAGAGAATAAAAACACACAAAGCCAATCACTACACAAAACTGAAAAAAAAATAAAAAAAAATAGGAAGATGCAAGTGAATGCAGATAACAAAGTGCTATTGGATCTCTATAGAGTCCCTCCACTATTCAAACGCATAATGAAGGAGAAAATGAAGACAATACAAGTCAAATGCCTAAAGTGAATAACAAGAGGATTCTTAGAAGGATCATTAGAGGAAATTTCAACTCGAAATGGGCCTCCTAAGGAAAATTAATAAAACAATAGTTAAAATAATAAAATAATATTTATTAATTTTGGAGGAAGAAAAGAAAAAACTACTTTTTTGTTCGTATTTTTGACATATCTGCCTGTGTTTTTACTCAAATTTTGATTGGGATAGCTTGTTGGATGTGGAATTAAATTACGCATCCAACGAGTACCCACTCGGCATACTTTTGATGGGCCTCGCTACCCCAAAAACAAGAAATACCTGAAAAAATAGGATGATGATGTCATCATCACATTTTTTCCAGGTATTTCTTGTTTTTGGGGTAGCAGGGCCTATCAAAAGTATGCTGAGTGGGTACTCATTGGATGCGAAATTTAATTCCACATCCAACAAACTCTCCCGATCAAAATTTGAGTAAAAACACAGGGAGATATCTTAAAAATACAAACAAAAAAGTAGTTTTTTTTAATGATACCTATCCCCAAATTTATATTAAAAAATTGTTTAAGAGGTGCTCCCTTTTGAAATTTTAAAGAATTTTGATTGGCTAATATATGATGACATGGAATTTGTATTATTTTTGTAAGGCCCATTTTAAAATGAAATTTCCTCTAATCAACCAACAGACTTATGTCCATGGCTAGTATTTTGAGATCAATTATGGTGTTGGAAAAGATAGATATGTTTATGGTTTGGATGTAGAGGGAGTTTTCACCATTAAATCATAATGAAAACAATGGATTCACAAGCTACATAAGGAATACTCATCAAATATTTTTCGGATGATATTATCAAGATGTATCGATTAGTTTGCAAACTTGAGTAAAGTCCTTGGAACAAGTATTACATAGTATGTTTGAGGAAAGAGATCAAGTGGAAAGGATGGAACATTTTATACTAGAAGAATCATAAAAGAAACCATGATAGAGAAAATAGATACAATGATGCCTCTCATAACTCATACATCATGCATTTACTAATTGGACTTAATGAAGTTGTTGTCTCAAGTAAGTTTATTCTTCTATTATGAACATTGTTTTGTAATGTGGTCATAAAAAACATAGATAAAACTTGTTAACATATTCTGATAGAACTCTCTAAACATAAATAGCATTCATTTTGTTCATTTTATTTTATTTCTCACCATATGATATAAAGAACAATACAAAAAATTACAAAGGAATACAACTCAAATTGTTAGGATTAATTATAATCCTCCCTTGACCACCATAGTCTAAATGTCATTTCCTAGCTTAGGAGTATGTTTCCACTTCATTAGTTCCACAAGGAAGTCATTTGGGGACTACCTACCACCTAATGCGCTAGTTTGCATGAGTTTGGGAGCTCCAGATACCAATCCATATCATTTAGGAACCCACACCGAGTCTTGGGATCCCCACCATCAGTTCACCCAAATATGTTTTGAGTTATGCTCCTATGGGCATCAGTTAGTTGACCTTCAGTTAGCCGAGAGACACTTTGCAAGATTTAAGGATATTAGGTTCCTATTCTCACCTACCTTGTTTAGTTAACTAATTGTGAATTGATTCAGTTGTCCGGAGTTGCACTAGTGAGCCGCTAGTGGTGATTTTCCCACCGTTAGTGATCTCTGGAGTCAGTCCAAGTCATGGAATTTGAATCACACCTAGTGAATTTTAATTTCTTTATTTTTATCATGCATTTATTACATACCAATTAATTATTATCATAGTAATGTTATGCTAAAAAATCTTTTCCTCTTGAATGTTCAATTTCACCATGACTATTTGATCATTATACACTGAATTTCTTCTTCCTCCTTCAACCTTCTTTCACAATGAGTTTCAATCAAGACTGAAGATCCTAAAGCTTTGCTAAATTAAACATGGTATTAGAGCAGGTAATTAGCCCAACTTCAATCATTGGAAACTTTCATTGATGCACAAGAAACAACTGGGTTCCATATAATTCTTGGTATCTGTGTTTTGCTCCCTTTGGATTTTATCCAGAGAAGTCTAGCCATGTGTGAAGCACCCTGATAATGTGCACATGTCGAAGTAGAGAGTGATTAAATTAGTTTTATGTTGATGTATTTGTAACTTTAGAATGTATTCACTTGTATATATTATGTATTGTACCCGGATGTTTATTCTGGGAAGCATCGGTAATGTAATTGAGTCATGTCATATACCGATGTTCCTATTGGGAGATTCAATAATGTAAACAATTCATGTAAAGTCATAGAGGGTAACCCTCCTTATTAATAAAGGGTTAAATTCCCCGTAGTTGTGGGGCCCTAGGGTTATTAGACTATCCTAGAGAATTTGACCCTAGGTGACTTATTGTAAGTCGAGGAAATAGTCCCCACCATTGTGTTAAGGTTAACCCTCCTTGTTGATTGGAGGGGAAAATTCCCCATAGTTGAGGGGGACTATGGTTATTAGGCTCTTCAAGAGATGTCAGCGGTGGTGAGTAACTGCTAAGCGAGGCCAACATGTTGGAGTGGACATTAAGTGAACGAAAGAATATAAATAGAGAGTGAGGCTCTCTATTTATCACACACACACTCACTCACTGGGGTGCATGAGTGACAGAGGAGAAGCACTCTCAAGAGAAAGAGAGAGAACAAGCTGTTGGAGATCATATTTATTTTTTTGGGTTTTACTACTACCATTGGTGCTCATTCTATCTTGAAGGAAGTTGAGGGTTTTTTTCCTTTATCGTTTCCCTGAGGAAAATTCTTTTTGTCTCTTGTCTCTTGTGTTTATTGTTGTGCATGTTATTCTCTCAGATAAGATCCTAAGATCATATTTCTTAAATGATAAAATTCTAGCATGGTATTAGATCTAACCTAAGAAAAAGATATTGTGCAACTACGGAAGCTAGGGATTCTTACTTTTTGGGTCTCTCTCCACAATCCATCAGCAAAAGTATGTTAGGCTAACTCTCCTTTGAAGGGCGCGTCTTTCTGTTGAAGCAGAATTTGATTCTGGGCATTTTCAATTTTTGGTGCGAGAAATTAGGATTTTTTACAGAAGAGGAATTTTTTAGTGAGCTTGGCATAGGATTTCTCTCCTCATCAAAATCAAATTTTAGAGACCTAGGTCAAGATTTTTGGTTGGGTGAAACTCTGGGAAATTCAAACCCTAGTTTGACCCCGGGCCTGAAAAACCCTAAAATACTGAAACTAATAAGTTTTGTAAATTCGCTATATCTCAAGATTGAAGAAGTATCATGGGACAAAACTTTCACAAGTTCAATATAAATTCCTGATGTACACGGTTTCCAAGTTTCAGCCTCGTATTTGCTATATTCTAGGATATATAATTCCTCCAAGTTAGGGTTCCAACCTCTCCCAGGATTCCTCCCCAAATAGGACACCTGGGAAGAATTACTATATCTCGGGATACAAAGGTTCAAATGAAATTTTTTAAGATGTTCCAGAAAGGGAACAGACTACACTTTTGGTGGTCAACCTTTAAAAACCAGAAAAAGAAACAATGACACATGGTAGTCCGTACAACATAGCAATTTTGAACTGTCTTGAAATAGATCACCTTGGGAAAACGCTCATAAGTCCCAATTGGTGAAACCAAATATGATGAAACCTATGGTGTTGGAACAAGGATAGACAAGGATATCTCAGTACACAATTTTAGACACAGAGGAGCATTACTTTCAGAGATACCGTAGAAACAGTATCAGGACTTTCTGTAGAGGAAATTGGTAAAGTAGGGCTTACTGTTCTGGGAGCTTCCCTCCACTATTTTCAGAAAAGGAGTAAATTGGACAACTCACCTTGAAGAGGTCTATATTTCTATCTAGTCAGATTTGAAAGATTCCAAGTTTTTAAAATTAGGGTTTCTCTGACAAACCCTAGATTAGCCAGCTCCGAAACTAGGATGGACACCTAAAATTGGTAA
Source organism: Pseudotsuga menziesii (assembly GCA_001517045.1). Lineage (NCBI taxonomy): Eukaryota > Viridiplantae > Streptophyta > Pinopsida > Pinales > Pinaceae > Pseudotsuga > Pseudotsuga menziesii. The sequence continues at coordinate 602,778 of LPNX010808323.1, forward strand.
GATCTAATATTTTTCTATTTACAGTTGAGGTTTTCATTTCAAGATGACTAATCACACCATCTTGATGACAAGCTTGGTGAGGCTGACAACTTCCAAGCATGGAATTACAGGATCTGACTCGTTCTTTAACGAAATGAATTGGACATCCACATAAGTAGAGAGGTTCCAGTTCTAGAGGGAGATGAGGCTAAATCCTTACTCAAGAAGAACTTGGTAAAGGCCAAGAAGATCATTGCTGATTCAATTGAGGATCAGCTTATACCACAAGTGTCTTCCCTAAAGACACCTAAAGAGATGTTTGATTCCTTAACCAAGATATTTTAAGGGAAGAACATAAATCGGAAGATGACTTCGAGAAAACAGTTGAAGAATGTGAAGATCCAGAATGCAACAACCATACATTAATACTTTTCAAATCAAAGAACAACTTGAAGTGGTAGAATAAGAAGTGGAGAATGAAGAAGTTTTGGATAACCACCTTGAATGGCCTCCCAGGATCATGGGATTCATTCATTGAAAGATTGTGTGCCAGAAGGAACTAATTACTTTCAGTAGACTCTGGGAAGAGCACACACAAGAAGAAGCTCGACTCTTAATAAGTGAAAAGAAGATGGTAGCAACTGAAGATCAAGCTCTCACCATCCAAAGAATATCCCTCAAGCGATGAGGAATACGAAGGACTCAACTCTTGAAGAACCTCTTATCCATCTTATCATTTGGATAAGAAATGATGTTGTTATGAATGAAGAAGATGATGAGCCTCAAGAAGGAGTCTACCCAAGAAACAAATAAAGATAAGTATTCAATTTTCATTTCATGATATTGTTTTGTTATGCCTTTGTTTATATTCATTTGATGTATTATGCATGATAGAATGTTTTCATTAATGACAGTATACTACTAATATGCATATGATGGGTAAGTAGCTCATGGTGCTATACAACTCTCCATTGCTACTTATCTAGAATGAAACCTCTTTGCTAACATATTGGATTAGTGCACAATCTCAATGTTGTCCGGGTAGAGATGGAAGGAATCTAGAATGTTTCCGTGAGATATGGATGAATGTTGTATTGGCTAAAATAGTTTCATGATCATATCTTTATGTATAAGAATTTACCATTATGAATATGCATTATGAAATTTTTCTAATCATACAACTAGTGCATTTTACTTGTAGGAAAGATCGTGTACAATCACCTACAAGAAGACAAGGATGATACTTGTTCCAAATAACAAGTAACGACAGTTGAAGACGAAGAATAATATGATGAATGCAGTGAAATCATTGATGCAGAACCTTCTAGCTATGAAGAAGTAGCCAGGAATATAGGGAAGACCAATTCAAGGAGAATGATGTCTAGGATGCAGCATCGAGACCTGAAGGGAAGTCCATAGTATCTTCCATATGGATCTACAAGATCCAGCATGTAGTAGATGGCAATGTCGTGGGATACAAGGCAGGATTCGTAGCATGAGGATTCTCATGGAAATAAGGCATAGACTATGAAGAGACATTTGTAGCCAATGGTAGTTGAGGCACATGATAGGAAGAATCATGTGTGCGAATGAAGGAAGGCCTTGTACGAGGTCAGAAGACACCCATGGGATAACACATACATGAGGAGCTTGAAGATCACCTAGAGTGATGAAGATCTTAACCTTTGATACAAGTTGAAGATCAAAGCCTATAGAGGATGACAAGCTCACAGATGGGTGTGAGAAGAACTTTTGAAAAATTTCAAGATAGAGGATATTGGTATCTAGTGATCCTAGATAGATACATAGAATATTAGTAGAAGAGCAAGCTACTTGTCACTCTAGTACAGAATGTTTTAGTGCATACAGTACGAAAGACAGAGGGAGAATGATGCTCAGCTTCAAAGGGAGTGACTGCAGAAGATCCTGAGGTTTGACATGGTACGATAGGATGGCAGCTTACTGATGGCTCTAGGATATTCCTGAGAGTAAAGCAGATTTCATCCTTTGCTTCAAGGTTGAAGGTGGAAGACCAGTGATGCTCCTGTTATATGTCGATGACTTGTTCCTAACAGAAAATTGGAACTCATTAAATTTACAAGAAGGAGACTTGCTACCGAGTTCAAGATGAAGGACTTGGGTATGATGCACTACTTTCTAGGCATGGAGGTGTGGCAGAATGTAGATGGAATCTCCCTAGTACAAGGGAATTATGCAGTAGAGATACTGAATAGATTCAAGATGATGAACTGCAACGCCATGACCACACATATGGCATCGAACCTGAAGCTATTGAGTGTTGCTTCATCAGAGTCGGTTGATGCCACGATGTATCGTCAGATGATTTGTTCCTTGATGTACCTCACAAATACGAGACCAGATAATTTTTTTTCTATGAACACCTTCATCTAGTTCCTAACGGATCTGAGACATGTTCACTTGATTGCTACAAAGCATATTCTGAGGTACCTGAAGGGTATAGTTGATTATGGGCTCAAGTATGAGGTGAATCATAAGATTAACCTAGAAGTTTATGTGGATTCATATTGGGCAGGTAGTGCCATTGATAGGAAGAGCACTTCAAGGTGCTGCTTTAGTATAGGATCAGGGATGATCTCATGGTTTAGGAGGAAGCAATCCTCTGTGGCACTAAGTACAGCTAAAGCAGAGTGTGTCACAACTTTTTCAGCTAGTTGTGAGGTAGTATGGCTAAGGAAGCTACTATCTAATTTATCTAATCTCCAGTTAGATGCTACTTGTATATATTGCGACAACCATAGTTGTGTGAAGTTGTCTGAGAACCCAGTGTTCCATGACAAGTCGAAGCATATCGATATCAAATATCACTATATCAAGGATATGGTGCAGAGAGGAGCAGTGAAGCTCTAGTATGTTGGAGCAGATGAACAGATAGATGGTGTGTTGACTAAGCCATTGGCTAGAGTGAATTTTGAGTACTTCGGGGAGATGCTTGGTGTTATCCATATCGAGGTTCCCTCCAAGGGGAAGTGATGAGTCTGTGAGACATTCTGACATGGTGAGAGGATTGGTTCCTTCCATGGTCAAATGTAAGTGCTAATCCATTCTGATGTGAATGCGAGATATGCTCATCTCACATGATCAGATATAAGTGTTGAAGGCCATTCTCTAGGAGAATGGAGGCACCTGGTTAGTTACCAAGAAATTGATTCAGTCCAGGACTGAACCTCAGCTTAGTGCTGAGAGGCCACTCTCTGGGAGAATGGAGGCACCTGGTCAGTTACTAGGAATTTCTTTCAGTCTAAGACTAACAGTTAGCCTAGAGTTGAGATCCATTCTGATGTGACTGCAGGATTTGTTCATCTCTCATGATAAAATATATGTACAAATCCTTTCTTACATGGTTGATGTGTTCATCCCATGGTAATATATAAGTGTTGAGCCTTCCTTACATGGTTTATGTGTTCATCCCATGGTAAGATATAAGTGTTGAGCCTTTTTTACATGGTTGATGTGTTCATCCCATGGTCCGATGTGAGTGTTGAGCCTTTCTAACATGATTGATGTGTTCATCCCATGGTCAGATGTGAGTGTTGATCCTTTTTGACATGGTTGATGTGTTCATCCCATGGTCAGATGTGAGATTTGGGCCTTTATGACATGGTTGATGTGTTCATCCCATGGTCATATGTGAGTGTTGGGCGTTCCTTTCTGACATGGTTGATGTGCTCATCCCATGGTTAGATGTAAGTGTTGGGTGGTCCTTTCTGACTAGGTCAAATATAAGTGTTGAAGAAGATTAATACCTACCTGAAAACTAGGCCTACAACCAGCATGGAAAAGGGTTGGCTCTGTAGAACTTCCTATGACAAGTAGAACTGAGATAGCACCCATGATGATGACCAGTAATGATCCAGCAGTGATGATCTAGTGATGATCCAGATCCAGTGATGATCCAGATGACTTGAAGATGAAGAAGACTTGTGCTAATAAATTGTGTCAAGAGAATACCTTCCTAGTTAAGAGGGAGTGTTGATGTATTTGTAACTTCGGAATGTATTCACTTGTATATCTTATGTATTGTACCTCGATGTTTATTCTAGGAATTAGCTGTAATTTAATTTAGTCATGTCATATCTCGATATTCCTATCGGGATATTCAATAATGTAAACAAGTCATGTAAATTCATAGAGGGTAACCCTCCTTATTGATCAAGGGTTAAAGTCCCCGCAGTTGTGGGGCTATAGGGTTATTAGACTATCCTAGAGAAGTCGGCCCTAGGTGAGTTATTGTAAGTCGAGGCAATAGTCCCCACCATTGTGTTAAGGTTAACCCTCCTTGTTGATTGGAGGGGAAAACTCCCTAAAGTTGAGGGGAACTAGGGTTATTAGACTCTCCTAGAGATGTCATCCCTGGTAAGTAATTGTTAAGTGAGGCGGAAATGTTAGAGTGGACATTAAGTGAACAAAAGAATATAAATAGAGAGTGAGCTTCTCTATTTATCACACACACACTCACTAGGGCACATGAGTGAGAGAGGGGAAGCTCTCTCAAGAGAGAGAGAGAGAGAGAGAGAGAGAGAATAAGTTGTTCGAGATTTCAAGTTTTACTGCTACCATTGGTGCTCATTCTATCTTTGAGGAAGTTGTGGGGTTTTCTCCTTTATGGTTTCCCCGAGGAAAATTATTTTTGTCTCTTGTCTCTTGTGTTTATTGTTGTGCATGTTATTCTCATAGATAATATCCTAAGATCATATTGCTTAAATGATAAAAATATAACTTCAAACTGAAGTTTTTTTGCAGGTAAATTGAATAATTCTAAAGAATTGTGCTGCTCCTGAAGCTACAAGATGGAGAATTCAGTATCCTTGACACCTAGGATCCTCACACCCTTCAACTATCTTGATTGGAGGGCTGATATGTAGATTGTATTTCACAACAGAGGTCTATACAGGGTCACTATGGGAAAGGAGGTCAAACTCGAGCATCCTCTTGAGAAGTCGAAGTATCTAAAAAAACTAGATGAAGCATTTGGTTTCATGTGCATTCATATCTCCCTAGAGTTACTCTTCAACCTATATGGATTAAAAACTCTAAGAGAAGTATGGAAGAAGCTCAAATCATTGTTTGGAAAGAAGGATGAGATGAGAGGTCATATTCTGGAGAATGGGCTAGTTTCTCTTCATCCCAACAACTTCGAAACCATCCAACAATTCTTCACCAAGTTCAAATCCTTGGTCATGTGGTGCAAGTAGTGTCGGATTGAAAAGAAGGATGAGAAATTGGTGCTCTCCATCCTGAGCAAACTTGGCCCAGAATTATCAATGTCCATATCCACCTTTCACTCTACGAGAGTTACAACTCCAAATTGGAGAATTCAATCCCTTGATGCCTTCACAACATATATTATTCAGGAACAATATAAATGATACATATGGGAGCCCTTAGAGCCTCCAAAATCAATGTCTCTTAGATGGGGAGACAAAGAATGTGAAAGAAAAGGGGAAGAAAAAAGGGAAGGATAAGAGGAACACTAAATTCGAACCAAAGGAAGAGTTTGATCCATCACATGAAGCCTTGGGATCTAAGAAGGACAAACATCATATGTTTGAAAAGTGAAAGTGCTCCTACTGTAAAAAAAGGAAACCATACAGAGAAATTTTGTATGAAGAGGACCATATATTAGATGTCAAGACTCCTTGAACAACATAATTGTTGGAAGGAGGTTTTGAGGAAGATAAGTTGCACAGCACCAAGGTTGACGCACAATAACAAAGATGATGTGCAAGGATAAAGATGGCGCACAAGGCGGGAAGTCGACAAAGAGTCGGCTTGGTCATAATTTTGGAGAAATTGGCCATAGTTTTGTAGTTTTGGTCCAAGTTAGTTAGGAAGTTGATCAAAGTGGACTATTTTGTAAAATTAGATCTAGGGATGTAATATTGAGATAGGATAGATGGGAATGAGATCTTGAATTTGGTATTATGTGAGGTAATGATCTTATGTTGAATTGTGCTTTGTGGAAGAATGGTTTCTATTTGTCACAATTGTAGAGATGTTTCTAAGACCCTGTTTTGATGCGGAAGTAATATGCCATGACAGAAGTTGGTGGAAATACTTTGTTTCATCTATTTTATGATTTTCCTTTGTTGGATGATGCAATGTGAATGAGTTAATACCACAGTATGATTTTTCTTTTTAAATAATGTGATGTTTCTGTGTCTTGAATCATGTTATGGTAATCGATTTGTTTATGAGTAATTATATTGTTGTGATCTGAATGTGTTGATGTGATCTGATGGTTTATGATATGAATTTGTGAAAACAAACCTTTGTTTGAATCTATGAAGTAATGTTGTGATAGTTAGACAGTAGATGCACAATTCCTCCTTCTTACTACAGAAACATGGTTCCAATTGTTCTCCCTTGAACATCTCGAGTGAGACTTTATCTACTTCACAGGTGCTACTAGACAGGATAAAATCTGTCTAGGTCAATGCTCAGGGATATCACTGAGGTAAGGGTGTTGATAGAGAGTGAACCCCTATCGACGAATCTGTGTCAAAAAATGGTTACGTTGTCGAGACCATAGTACGAGGAGAATGAGGATATTTTTTGGCATCCAATAAGACCAGAGATTCAAGATTGTTTTGATCAGAAGGCTCGAGAGTTCATAGCGGAAGAGCATCAGAATCCTAGATTAAATGAAAAAAAGAGTGGCTGGGAAGGTATCTCTATTATGATCTCTACAACTATTTCTTCTCTTAGTTTTTGATGATCTTGTACAAGTGGTTGGTGCAGTTGACCTATCGAAAGACAAATTTTGAAGGATGTGAACCAACTGACTAGACTCCAGAGTTGATTGAGCAGTTGTAGGAGGTAGACAATAGACCATCGAGGGTTGTCGAAGTGTGGCTTGATAGCATCTTGGAGGGATACATTAATGAGTTTGCATTTGACACAATCAATTCTTACAGCGACATGAAGAGGGAATTTTTCAAAGGACCAAGAGGTCATTTTATGTTATCTTTGCAATTGTCAATTAAAATGCTCATCTGTGAAAAAGGCATATTCAAGATGAGCTCCGACAAGTAGAGCCCTAGTGTGCAGAAGTTGTGGGTACTAAGAAACAAGGGATGGATGGAATGATACAGGGTAGATGTATGGGAGTTACGATGATACTGTGAGGGAATCCGAGGAAGGACATGGTATTCTATGAAGTGTGTTAATTTTTTGACAAGAAAAGAGGCAGAGGACTGAGGAGAGTCTTGATGCAACTGAAACAAGAAGCTACAAGAGAAGATCACAAGAGATGAAGTGACCCTACAGCAATGAAGGAGACAACTAGGCTATGCTTGAGCTAGAGGAAAAACCAACCCAGAGAAACAATGTACCCACACCACCGTGCACTACGCTGCACTCAGGAAGAAATACTAGCTCGACACAACTTGTCCGACATGTCATGAACACACTAATAGTAGTGGATCAGATAATGTAGGAAGAAGGCCTAGGATAGAAGGAGATGATGTAAAGTTACCTATGTTTCATGGGAATGGGACCGAAGATCCCAAACAATGGTTTTTATGTGAAGCAGTCTGGACTATCAAGAAATTTCTAGATGAGGATATCAAGAAGGGTCAATTGGATCAGTACATGAAATTCATGCAAGTTCCCATGGGGAGCACAGCGAAGACTCTGGAAGAGACTAGAATTGGATTGATCGAATAATTTAGGAATCCCAATTATGAGTCACAATATATCACGGAACTAAAAGAGATAAAACAATACCCAAATGAATTAGTCTGGGATTTCGATCAGGGATTTAGGACGCTCATGGAAAAAGGTTATTTTTGGAATGAGCGATGTACAAAACAAGGAGTGGTTCATTCCTGCATTAGTACCACATATCAGGATGCCCTTTATGCCGCAGAAGATTATGACATAGAGCGAGGCTCCGGAGATCGCAATGAAACTGGAAGATTCACCTGTTAGTGAAAGCAGAGTTGGCATGAATCAGATCCAACTGCAACTAGTGAACCTAACAATCCAATTGCAAGATATCAAGAAGTGAAGGGAGCATTGTGAGGATATATCATGTACTCGATGTCATGTGGAGGGACATACGGATCAATTCCTAGATTTTCAAAATTATTTTCTTTTAGGAGCTCTGAATCCACTCAGTCATGGTTGCATGCCATGGTGTCACATTTTTCAAGTTCATGGACATCGACACGAAGACTGAGTGTTTATGCAAAAGATGGTATCTAAGCTAAATAATTTGCATTAAAATTTTTTTGATCTATTGGTCATGAATACAAGGACTATCGATCATATGATTTTCTCCAGGAAAGTACAATGGATGTGTATTTTGTGAAGGGAGAAGACCATCAACAAATGGAGATACCTCCACCGCAGCAATTGGTGCAAGTGGTATGGCCATCACATTTTGTACCGCATCCACAACCATAGTTTGTACCATAACCATAGTTTTCTCCCAAAAAAAATTAGTGTAAGTAGATGCAGCATGCTCCACATCAGCCACAGTATACATAGCCATAGTATACTCAACAACAGTATGTTCCACAACAGTCTAATCCCCTGCAGTAGTAATAAAAATAGTTTAACCAACCACAGTATCAGAAGCAAGGAGGATTTCACGAAGGATTTCGAGGAGGAAAAGGTGGAGGTTTTTCTTGAGGAGAACAACAAGGTTGAGGACTTATACAATGTTATAATTGCAAAGTATTGGGTAAGTACCAGAGAGATTGTCCAAACCTGCAGTCGCAATGTACCTACTATACTATTGCATATCACACAGTTGAAGAGTGTCTGCAACTCATTGAGAAATGGAAAGAAAGGAACGTTCCACCACTACAGAACCAGAACTAGAACTAGAATGTAAATCAAAATGCAAACCCGTCAATGAATCCACCACAAAATCAGAACCAAGGTCCAACAGTTGGGAAGATCGCAGCAGAACCTATAGTTTAGGCTGTTGATGTTGGTGTCATTACTCAGGGAGGTGTGATGACAGGAGATGATGGCTTAATTACACAAGTTCGATTGGTTGGACATAAAAAGGTTCAATTTGATGTCAACACTGATAGGGATACATTCTTTGAATCATGTGATACCATGAGAAGAGATCCAGGTAAGTTGCCTATTTATGAAATGTCACCTGTTTTTTATTCAACATTGGTACCAAGACCATCACGGCAGCATGGTACCTTAGAAAACTTCTTCGAATGTTGTATGTCACTAGCAAAAGATATTGATGCACTCGTCGAGATCACGAGTCTGTTGTATTGACCATAAAAGGGTCGAAAGGAGTCTACTGTGAACTCCCTCCGTAAGAATAAAACTCATAAAGGAAATGAGAATGAATATCCAAATTGGAGATTACAAGGTATATTCAGTTATTCTGGATGTAGGCTTGAATGTCAACATTCTCTCAAAAGTAGACATGGGAAAATATGGGGAAACCACAACTTATTTGGTCCCCTATACAGATGTGACTAGCTAACCAGGCCAGGGTGACAAAAATTGGGCATGTACCGCATCTTGCAATAAAATTCGAAGGAATGAGTACATATGCAGACTTCGTTGTTATCAATATTGTTGATGACAAAATCTCGTATCCCGCACTGTTGGGGATTGGATGGGCGAACAACATCTTGGCAGTAATCAACTTCAAGAAGCGTGTGATGATTTTTGAGAACCATGATATCATAGTTATCATCCCGATGGATCCAAGTGAAGGAAGAAGGTATGTCAAACTAATTAAGGAAGAAGTTGTAGGGGGATGGGATCATGCATACAACATTTTAGAATATTATGTCCACCCTAGTGTCGATGAAGAGATGGGTTGGAGAAGCTCTAGCTCCACATCGTCGGACTATGATGAGGCATTGGAAAATTGGGAAAATCAAATGCATGAGGTATCAATTCAAAAGTGTGGTATAATTACTCAGTCACTATGTCAAGTCGCAATAGAGTTTGTTGAGTTACCAACATATGAATGATTTCCTCATTTGCCTAAATTTCTGGTCGATTTCAAATATAGGGCATTACAACCAAATAGGCTATTGGCATTGGAGGAAGCATTGAAGGCTACTATAGCATGTTGGTGGGTGACACAAAATAAATCAATCAATGGGTGGTCACTTTGTCGCAGGTTGATGGATGTTCATTTCGGTGAAACAAAACAGTATGAAGTCAACAAGTACGATGGGAAAAACAACCCTAACGATCATTTGATTGCATGTCAAACCATGTGGGTATTGTGACCAAAGGATGAGTGGGTACAAGCTTTTGTACAGACATTGGATGAAATGTTGCGATAGTGGTATGTATCAGCTGAACTTTAGAGAGAGATCATGACATGGGAGGACTTGACAATTTGTTGCAGTCACACCTTCAGTTTTGTGGATACCAATCCCGTGATTCATAGCATGCTGAAGCATATCCTCGATGTTGTTTTGAAGGTATTTTTGGTCACATATCCGATGGATCCGCATCAAGCACCAATGATATAGTCGATGACGGAGTGTTACAATGTAACAGGAGGACCTGATGATGGAGATGGCTCAAGGGACATTGATATTCCAGAATATTAAGGAAGTCAGAATATCGTGGCATCATAGATGCCGATAGATAAAATCAATCAATCATTTAAGATTTGAAAGGTCAACATTGGGATAGAGGAGAAACCAAAGTTTGTGAATATTAGGGACTATTTGGATGAAGAAATGATGGTGAAGATCACCGATCTGTTGCATGAGTTTCAAGACTTGTTCCCAATGAGTTTTTTTGAAATGAATTGGATATTAGGAGATTCAGGAGAAATGAAAATCCCACTAAATCCAGATGTGAAGCCAGTGAAGCAATGTCCATGTTGCCTGAATCCACAATACAAGGAAAGAGTAAAGGCTGAGCTCGATAGAATGTTGGATGCAGGAATCATAGAACCAGTTGAGGAATCATAGTGGTTCATTCCTATGGTTGTGCAAGATAAGAAGACATGAGAGGTTTGGATCGGTGTTGATCTTAGGAATCTTAATGGTGCATGCCTTCATGATTTGTTCCCAACGTCGTTCACTAATAAAGTACTGGAAGGAGTAGGCGGTCAGTAGATCTATTCAGTCATAGATGGGTTTTTTAGCTATCACCAGATCAAAATTGCGAAGGAGGAGCGAGATAAGAAAAATTTTGTGACTGAGTGGGGATTCCTTCGGTGCACGGTGATGCCTTTTGGACTCAAGAATGCACCTGTGATATTCTTCTGGATCGTAGTTGTTGCTTTCAAGGATTTTATTCAAAAAAATTTGGAAGTATACATGGATGATTATATGGTGTATGGGTTGGTAAAGGATCATCTTGAAAATATTATACTAATGTTAAAGCGGTGTCAACAACATCAGATTGCGTTGAATTCAAAGAAGTGCATATTTTGTGTGCCATTCTGGATGTTGTTAGGGCACACTATTGGTAAGGAAGGATTGTTGGTCGATTGAGATAAAATTGTGCTTATTGTTAACTTTCCACCACCTATGAACGTGAAGCAACTTAGAGCAGCATTAGGCCATACAGGATTCTATCACAAGTTCATCAGGTGTTATGTCATGATCACAACAACTATGGATAAGTTTCTGAAAAAGAATGCACAGTACGAATGGGGTCATGAGTGTCAGGGAATTTTCACCACATTAAATATGAATATGGATATAGTTCCAATATTGGGTTTTTCAGACTGGACGAAGGAATTCCATGTCCATGTTGATGCATCTTCAATTGTAGTAGGAGTGGTGTTAGTGCAACTAGATGAAGGGAATATTGATCATCTGATTGCTTTTGCTAGTCGAAAGTTCTCATCTATGGAGAAGAACTATACCACAACTTGAAAAGAAGGGTTGGTGATGGTCTACGCATTACAAATGTTTCGACACTATATATTGGGAGGCCATTTCAAGATGTTCACTTATCATTCCACATTGAAATAACTAGTGAATAAGCCTGTGTTGGGAGGCGAAGATATGTCATTGGCTACTCCTCTTCCAAGAGTTTGATTTCAAGATTATTGTGAAGCCAGGTTGCTTGAACGCAGGACCTAACCATTTATCGCGAATCGAGATGAGTGGAGAACTGATGAACATCAATGATGGACTACCTGATGCGCAGCCATTCCGTATTGAAATGGTTGATGACTATTATTAGCAAATAGTTCATTTTTTGGTGACAGGAATGGCACTGGATCGATTCACCGCAAATCATAAGAAGCAGTTAGTTTTTCGGCCCATGGATTTTCAATTGATTATCGGAGAGTTGTATAAGATGGCACTTGATGATATCTTACGTTGATGTGTCCTACCGCATGAGAAAGAAAGGGTATTGGTGGAATCACATGCAGGAGTTGTAGGTGGACACTACGGAGGTCGTGCAACTTCTACAAAGGTACTTAGCATAGGAATCTGGTGGCAAACTCTCAATGGCGATCCGACAGGCTATGCGAGGACTTGTGGTTTTTTCCAACAAATAGGGAATCCATCACGAAGGGATGATATGCGCTTAGTACCTCAGGTAACATTACAGCCATTCAATAAATGGGCAGTGGATTTCATGGGACCGATCAACCCACCAGGAAAAAGAACTGGTGCATGATATATTATTACTGTGACAGATTATTTGACAAGGTCAGCAAAAGCCTCACCAAATTGCACTACTACAATTGAAACAAGTTTTCTTTTCGATAATGTTATCACTCATTTTGGTTATCCAAATATCTTGATGAGCGATTAGGGAATTCACTTAATCTATCACACCATAAGTGTAGTGACAGAGGAATTCAAGATTCAGCATAGGAAGAGCACTCATTATCATCTACAAGTTAATGGGGCAATTGAATCATTCAATAAGGTGTTGGAGAATGCACTCATAAAGGTCTGCAATGCAAATTGCGACGATTGGGATTTGAAGATTTCAGTGATCTTATGGGCTCATCGCACTACTTGCAAAAGGTTGATAGGGAAAACCCCATTCAAGTTGGTATATGGGTGGGAAGAAGTAATTCCAATGGAATATATCCTTCCAAGTTTGCACATTACAGCAGCGATAGGGATGGATGACGAAGGAGTGTTGGAAGAATGCCTCACTCAGTTGGTACAGCTAGAAGAAGACCGGTTTGTCACAGTATTCCATTAGCATGTTGAGAAGGATTGATAGAATGCATGCCATGATCAACACATTACAAACAAGCACTTTTAGAAAGGGGAATTGGTCCTGCTATATGACAGTAAGTTTTTTAAGCATCCACGTAAGTTGCAACTGCATTGGTTGGGTCCTTATGTTATCAATTTTATTACAGTGGAGTTGCAGTACAATTGCAATAGTTGGATGGTGTGATGTTTCCTAAGTTAGTGAATGGAAACCGACTTAAACCTTACCGGGAGCTCCCGGTGTGACACGATACAGTTGCCCAAAACTACAGGGGTGTGAGGTACCAAAACCTCTGGAATCTCAGGGAAAATGAACATTTGAAGGACTCTGCAATACCATTTTGGTTGTATTGGGATGCACTATAGGTTGCACCAGTGAAGATTCCATAGATCTCTAATGAAGTAGTAGAAAAATACAAATGAGTCATAAGATTCTCCATAGGGTCGCATGCAATATATGTGCAAGTGTTAAGGAACCCAGACTGACAATGGTTAGCTAGGCAGTATAAGCTAACCGACATAGTGCTAGATGCAATAGTGGAGGAGTGGCCTACGAAGTTGAAAGTGTTGGAGAGTGTGGAGGAAGTGTCAAATGTTGCAATGGTTCCTCCACCTGTTGCGCCAGTGGACCAGGAACATGTACATGAAAGTGATCAGGGGTCAAGAGAAGCCTCTTCAAGCACCCTAATAGATTCAAAAGTGAAGCACCAATATGAGGAGACCAAGAAAAAGAGAAGAAAAGAGCAAGGAGAGGCCAGCGGCACAGCACCAATGGCAGATGAACATGTGAACCGCATCATTGCAAAAATCATAGCGGAAAACCATTTCCATTGAGACTCAACTGAGGCAGCATTCGATGGAGGTTTTACAAAGGTAAAATTGCAACTAACATATTTGATTAATGTTATGCTAGAAAGAGTGCCCGAGGCCAATTTCTTGCAGTGGATGGGAGAGATCATTATAGGGAAGTGGGTTAGGATTGTGTCGATTCTACTGCTAGCATTTGAAACCCAGAGTGAGTACATCAATGCCTCACTACATCATTTTTAAACAATTGTGATAGATGTGAATGATCTATCAATGCACACATTGGTGCGGATGGAAAAGTTGGTAACACAAGAGTTGGTCGACCGGGAGTAGATCATCGGTGATCAACTATTGAAATTGTAGGAGCGAGAGGAGGAATCCAAGTAGGATGTCAAGACCTTGAAGAAGCAATAGGACCGACTAGTTGTCGAGAAGGAACAATTGTGGGATGAAAGAGTGCATTTAGATAAGGAACTTTGTGTTGCCTATCAGGAAGTTTTGAATATCGCAAAAGACATGGATGCTGAAGCCAAAGCATAGAATCTTGTACAACTTATTGCAGGCTTCAAACATGACTATGAAGACTTGCAGGCACTCGTTAACCTAGGAACACCTATAGAGAAAGTTGTGGAGGGTAGGGGTACCATTGAAGACGTCATGATGCAACTTGAGGAGATTGAGAAAGAGGCCAAGCTGGTTACAGATACCACCACACAATTTTTGGGTAGCGTGGTCTAGGATGAAAATTTAGAGAAACTAAACACCCAAATAATGGAAGTGGAAGCACAGTTGGCTTCCCTATGGACATCACTCAGATTGATTCCCCCAATTGTGCAGGTCACAAAGGCATGTGAGCATCAATAGAGGTGCACAACTTAGATTGAGGAGTTTCAATACATTGGCATGCAGTTGTCGATGGAAGAAGTTACTACACTTCAAGCGATGCAGGAAGGCCGAAGTGAGGTAAACGTGAAGATTACTAAACATCCAATCGAACGGGAGTTCACAAAATGCATGGAGATATGTGACAAGTTGAAGGATCAAGTATAAGAATTCAAATAGTAATATGAGGACTTCAAGATTAAAATCAACGATTACACTACTTCTAGTTGACGTGCTACTTCTAGTTGACGTGACTCAAGGGCAAGCCACAAGATTGTGTTGGGGGCCTGTTGGTGGGAGATTTTGAGGAAGATAAGCTACGCAACACCAAGGGTGACGTGTAAGAACAAATATGATGCGTCAGGATAAATATGGCATGGAAGGCGAGAAAGTCGACAAAGAGTCGTCTTGGTCATGATTTTGGACAAATTGGTCATAGTTTTGTATTTTTGGTCCAAGTTAGTTAGGAAGTTTATCAAAGTGGACCATTTCATAAAAGGCGCAAGCCTATAATTAGATCTAGGAATGTAATGTTGAGATAAGATAGATGGGAATGAGATATTTAATATGGTATTATGCGAGGTAATGATCGTATGTTGAATTGTGCTCTATGGAAGACTGATTTATTTTTGTCACAATTGTAGAGATGTTTTTGAGACTTTGTTTTTATTCAGAAGTAATATGACATGACGAAAGTTGGTGGAAATACTATTTTTTATCTCTTTTATGTGCTTCCTATGTTGAATGATGTAATGTGAATGATTTAATACCACAGTATGATTGTTCTTTCTGAATGATATGATGTTTCTGTGTCTTGAATCATGTTATGGTGATCGATATTTTTATGAGTAATTATATTATTGTGATATGAATGTGTTGATGTGATCTGATGGATTATGATATGAATTTGTGAAAACAAACATTTGTTTGGATCTCTGAAGTAATGTTGTGATAGTTAGATAGTAGATGTGCAATTCCTCCTTCTTACTGTGGAAATGTTGTTCTGACAACTCTCCCTTGAACATCTCAGGTGAGACTTCACCTGCTTTGCAGGTGTTGCTGGACAGGGTAAAACTTGTCTGGGCCAGTTCTTAGGGAGATCGATGAGGTAAGGGTGTAGACATAGAGTGAAACCCTGTCGACAGATCTATGTCAACAATAATATTTCCCTCCCTGAATGTGAATGGAAGGATGATTCCAGATAAAAGAGTGAATATAATGATAGATGTCATGAACTTAAAGTTGAATTTTCAAAATATCAAGCCTTCCATATTGATTTAGGATCCTCCAAACCCATGGTTTCCTCCAAAGAATCATTCTCTTAATTAAATATTATTGATGGTCCAAGTATTCAAATGGGCACTGACACTCAAATCTAAGTTGAAGGGAAGGGTATAGTAAAATTAGAACATGGAATGTTCAAAAATGTATTTTATGTCCCTTATTTAGTAGGAAAGTTGTTGAATATATATCATATGATTCATATGGGCTAACCAAGCGAGTTATATTTTATCTTGACTCAGTGGATATCTTAGATATCTCTACTGGGAAGCTGATAGTGAAAGGTGTTGTAAACCATGCCTCTGAGGCATATGAGTTCTCACACTTTTCTCCATACTCAGATCTAGTGAAGTCTCAGCAGCCATTTAAAAGGGAAGGTAAAATCATTCTACCTAAACCATTTACATATGATGATGTTTCAGATTCAGAATGTGAAAAAAAGGACCAAAATGAGTCAGATATTGGTATTGAAGATGAAGTTCAATTAGATATGGAACCAGATCTAGTCCGTACTACCAATCCTAGGTAGAAATGGGATAAAATGTCATTGGAGATTCATTTAACAAAATGAGAACCAGAGCTCAGTTTCAAGATGAGAACCTTCTGTTATGTGATGAAAATACACTTCTCCCAGAGAGTTGCTACAAATTACCAGAGAGATGCTACATGATGGTGAGGTCTGATTAACAGTTATGCAGAGTGTCTTTCCATGATTCACTAAGTTAGGAGTCCATGGACAAGGAATATGAGTCATTGAATAACAATGAGACATTGAATCATGCCTCTCTTCCTCTAGAAAGAAGAGACAAAAGTAACTTTCTACAAATTGGAAGAAGAAATCTACATGGAAAATCCTGAGGGGTACAATGATGCTTATCTCTTTATATGCAAGTTGAGGAATCCATTGTATGAGCTCAAGCAATCCTAAGGGCATGGCATCCCAATTTGAACCCTTCCATACTGTCAAAGATGTTCGAAATATGCAAGTATGGCTACGAAAGAAGAAACATTTATTTTTCTTAAATGGCATCATATTGGAAGATGGTGGAGAGGTTCACATGCACTGTACTAGGGAACTAGTGCAAAAAATGACAATCACACTGCATTTTTGCTCCACAGATGTGTATACTACATAATTTTTTCACATGTTTTTTTTACTCAGGAGGAAATTGGCTCTTAGTATGAAAGCTTGATCCTAGTTTCACTATTCATTTTGAGGGGGGTTTCCCATGATGTTTTCCCATATCCTCGGTTTACTGAGTAATTACTTTTATTCATTATATTGTATGAGTGACCTTTGGTCTTAGTTTTCAGGGCCCAGGTTGTCTAAGTTTGGATTAAGGGGGGGTGTTAGGATTAATAATAATCCTCCCTTGACCACCATAGTCTAAATGTCATTTCCTAGTGTAGGAGTATGTTTCCACGTGATTATTTTGATGGGGAATTCATATGGGTCCCACCTACCCCCTGATGCACAATTTTTCATGAGTTTGGGATCTCCAAAGACAAATCCCTATAATTTAGGAGCTCACGTTGAGTCTTGGGAGTCCTACCATTAGTTCACCCTAGTTTGTGTTGAGTTATGCTCTGATGGGAATCAATTAGTTCATATTTAGTTATCTTAGCACCACTTTGCATGATTTAAGGAGGTTAGTCACCTTTTATCACCTACCTTGGTCAGTTAACTGATTTTGAATTGATTCAATTGTTTAAAGTTGCACTAGTGAGCCTCCAATGTTGATTTTCCCACAGTTAGTGATCTATGAAGTCAGTCCAAGTCATGGAATTCAATTGCACCTAGTGGATTTGAATTTCCTTATTTTTATCATGGATGTATTACATACCAATTAATGATTATCATATTAATGTTATGATGACAAATTTTTCCTCTTGACTGTTCAATTTCACCATGATTGTTTGATCATTGTACACTGAATTTCTTCTTCCTCCTTCAACCTTGTTGCATAGTGAGCTTCAATCAAGCCTAAAGATCATGAAGCTTTGTTAAATTAAACACAAACAACTTACTTCCTAGCATTCAATTCCACATTTGATATTGATCATAGAGTACTTGTGACTCACCCTCACTCATTCAAATGCACATGAAAAAATGAATTCCAAAATACACAGTGACCATTGAGATTTTGAAGCCAACAAAACACTTTTCTTTCCTTGTATGTAGATTTTGAAGTAATGAAAAAGTTGTTGAAATGGATCATCACACAATGGAGGTAAGATGTAGGTACTTATGCATTCCATAACTACATTTTTCCATTTCATACATAGATTCAAGGGCCTAATGGTGAATAAATGGCAAGTAATACTATGTCTCAGGCCCTCCATCAAGGTGTGTTGTACAAGACAATACACCCTTGTAACCTAGGGTATGGGTTTACCAACTTACTAATAGACTTGTAAACAATCATCTTTTACAGAAAATGAAATGAGAATAGGAAGAGAGTTTGGCTTACCTGGTTTATGACGGTTGATCCAAGCTTGGTCTTCTCTCGCTTCAATCTTCTCCAAAGCTTCTAGGGATACTTCTCTTCACCTACAAAGAGCCAATTATTCAAGAAATATCTCATACATATATATATCAGAAGTTAGAAGAAATGCATATTAATATCATAATTGAAAACATTCATTAGCCAATATACACGAGACAAGCACAGTACAAAGACTAGAATAAGAATTCTCTTTATTAACAAACAGTGAATAGGTGAGAATACAACCCAGCTTTTGACACAAGGACTCCTCTGCAACCAAGGACTCTAAGTTCTGCTACTCCAAGACTCTAAAGGTATACCACCAACATAACTATGCTCTTCTATAATTGATTGATTAACCCCATCACAGGGAATCTATTTATACATTGGGAAATAGAGTGGTTTCGAAGGTTAGGATGGTTGAGATAGTTGGGATAATTATGGATTAGGACCCGACTAATTTCATATAATCAAGATTTATATTTTTTAATGTCGAATTAAGGTACACGTGAGTGTTTGTATAAGCAAGGCGCATATGATTCACTTGTTTCTCAAAGGGAACTTGCGTGTGCAATGTACACACGGGTTGCAATGCACATAGTTGGGCATGATACGTGAGTTGCAATGCACATAGTCATGTGTCCAACCCTAAAATCTGAATAAAAATATATCAGGCTGGTCTAGAGATCATGCATCAATGGTCATGCACATCTATAGTGTTTTGACCACTTCAATCCTATTTGTCCTTTCGTGTACTGACATAATAGATGTTAGCACTCGGATGGAGAAGCGTCATTTTGGATTATAACAGATTCCCCCGAATGTGTGAGGTTAGAGGGAAGCAATGGCTGAAATACATTACAATCTTTATCTTGGAGAACTCAGATGTTCAAGGCAGCAGAGGAAGTACCTGAAACAAATACATATCAATGCCATATACAAAATCATATTTGAGGATGCCATGTTCAATATATTGGAACACTAGCTCCTTTACAATATTTTATTACATCATATGATACGAGTCAAAGACCACGTATATTACAAAGGTGGATCGAAGCCACAATATACAATGACGAGCATTCAAAGTCTAGAAGCTGTGTAATTGAACATAACATATTCTTCCGCAACTTAGGTTATAAATGTGAACCTAAGGTATTCATCGAAATCCAAGGGAACCAGTACAATCCTTACCTTGTGAAATAGATGTGTTGAAGTCAAACATGGAAAGAACTCAACAAATTGTCAATCAATAGGTGAAACTGACAAACTGAAGCAAAGGAGTTCACCAATAATGATAGTGAGACCTAAGGTACCATCATCAAAACTCTAGGTCTTCATCTTTAGGAAGTGCTGATGAGAAACCATACTGGGAAGAGGAAGGCAATAAATCCTCCAACAGATCACAAGAGTGACTAGGAACTGAATATGGGAAGGTAGACACAAATGATACTCAGATAAGATAATGATGGAATTAGGATAATAATCATATGCAGGGATAAATCCTTGAACAGTGAGCACGACACAAATATGACCCAAGGCATATTCTAACTTTCCAGATAGGACAACTAAACTTATATGTCATGTAGGAGACATGATTAGATTCCCCATGTATAAAGGAAAAGTAGAGGAGTAAGAAACTAGAAGTAATAGCTGAGCGAAAAGTGTACACTGAGACATGAGTATCAAAAAGTTTAGAGAGTGCTATGTTCAAGGAGGACATGCTTCCACCGTCTGTAACCCTGTTGCAGCTGCAACCTTTGAATTAGTTTGATTTTCTTCCTTAGTTGGTTTATGGAATGATTTCCAGTGCTTGGGTTGTTCTATCAATCGGTCTGATGTTTTCCTTAATGCTTAAAATAATCCCATGCATAATCGAGCTTATCATTGCCTTTTGAATACCTGTGAAGTCATTCTAAATCAGAAGTTGGTTCAGTTGCTTTCCCGTCATTGTGGAGGGTTTTTGCATTATTTTTTCTGCCGTTGCGGGTGGTTTTTGGTTCTATGTCGAAAGATATGACTATTTCCTTGTCCGCCGTTCCAGATGAATCTTCTCTTCTGGCCCCACCGTGGTGGAGATTTTCGGGTTTTAATTTTCTCGTTCCTTCCGACTTATGTTTTCGATTTTCTTTTGGTTTAGTATCAGAAGCTCTTTTGTTCACTCCTTCTGCCGTTGCGGGTGGGTGTCCATTTTCAACTTTCAGTTCTCTTTCGATTCGAGTAAGTTGCGGGTTGTTTTGAGTCTTGGATCAGAGCCTTTTCATGATTAGCTTTGCCCGTTACGGAGGGATTTGGACTTTCGTCCTCCGACTCGAAATCCTTCCACCATCCGACGCGTGTGACCAGAGCGGAAGCTTTGATGACTTTTTCGTCCACTGTTGCGGACGGATTTAAGCGTTCACCTCCCAATTGTAAAACCATCCGACGTCCGATCTTTTGATGATTGCCCATCATACGGGTATCCCGGCCAAGTATACATTGTGCCCGTCTGTCGTTGCAGAAGGAAAGTTGCTCCCGGCTGCCGATGCGAAAAACTTTCTGGCGCCCGATTTATGTTCTCCTCGCACGTGTGAGAGTTTATATATATTGGGACAACATTGGGTTTTTATATTGTTATTTTTCGCTGCCAAGCACAGTCGTCGTTGAGCTGTCATCTTCTGAAGGAAGCGAGGGTCCCCGCTGTCGCTGTACTAGCTTCCAGGTGGCAGAGGTAGAATCCCGGCCGTCTTCAACTCACCATATTCACCGGGTTACCAGGTAGGCCTTTTCGTCGTTTTCCCCATTGCGTGTAAACTGTCAGTGGTTTTTTTTTTCCGTAGTTTGGGTGTTCCCGGCAGTTTTCCTCATCCAGCTAGGCTATAGGCTTGTGTGAGCGGATTTTTGCTTTTTTTATCTTTTTAACTGTGGGAGGGAGTTTAACTTTCATACTTTCAGAACTGCTTTGTCACCTCGCACACATAGTGATTGTAGGGTTTCGGTGCAGACGGTCGTTACGCCATCTGCACCAAACCACCCTGCATAGTCATGATGGGTAAGAAGTAAGCCTTCCTGGATTACTTTGGGGTTCTAATCCTATGGTGCGTTACTGGGTCTTTGAGCCATGGCCCTTTCACCTACGCGGTTCTGCGTGGCCTCGTCAAAGTATAATGTTGAACCCAGGGTATGCCAAAAAAAAAATGTTTTTGAGAGGAGTTCATAATTATTGCGGTTGTTTACCTCACCGCTCGAGCCCCAGCCTGTGTTTCTCACGTCATCACATGTAGCCCCTTTTTGTGCTCAGTCGCCTAAAACCCTAGCTGGTTAGAAGGGCTATGCCATTGTCGTAGTTCTCGAGCTGAAGATAGCATGGATGGTGGTTTTTATGAGAACGCCATTTACAGTAAAATGACACTAATACCCGCAACGTACAGTCGAATTAATGTAATTATATTCCGCGAGCAGCATAAGCCATTATCGAAGTTATCCCTGCTAAAGCTTTATTGTCAAAATGTTTAATAACAGGGGCGACTAGCCTGATCTTGATATATTTAAATTCCTCGTCTTTGTTTGCTGTGCTATAGACCAAATTGATGAATGCTGCACCTTGCATTTGATGTACATGCATCTGCGAAACGTTGTAGATTTAATGATGACTCAAGTATGATTGATAAAGTCTTGTATTATGCAGCAATAATATATTGCTCACTTTAGGGCACAGGACTGAATTTGCTTCATGCTAGTATTTCTGATAGTCAGGGCATTTGTGGATTGTGCATGCATGCATTGGTTTCTCTACTTGCTATCACATTAAACACATGAAAATGGCGCTTTGCATATGGATGTAATTTTATTGCAGTCTAGAAGATGGTTGATCAGATGTTTTAATACCATACAGAAATGTTTTGCCTCATACTAAGATATAGATAAGAGCTCTAAGTAGGGTGCATTTGGACAGTCAAGTTATGAAAACTTATATCTTAGTTTCATCAACTAGTTGCTACCATGATATACCCATATAAAATAAAGTGTTGCACTATGTTATGTATGGCAGGAATAAGTCGAGCCCACCATGTCCAAAAGACAAAATAAAAAGGCCCCAGGGGTGGAAGAAGTGCCACAAGCAGAAGCTGAAACAAAGACTAAATATATATATGGAGACACTCAATGTGTCTCTGGTTTTGAACCCAAATATCAGTGGGGGGATGTCTATAGACTCATCACCGGTAGAGAGGTGCCTGATATGGGACTGGAAGAGGAACCCATCTACGCCAACATCGAAAGATCGGCACTCATGAAGGTCGCCACTAGGCCGAAACTCTTCCCATGCTCGGAAGTCATAGGATGGATTCTGCCTCAGGCGGATGTCTCAACAATGATTCTGAAGGATGTTAATGATCAAGGTTATGCTGTGTACAGCCCTGGTTATGTGGCCTTGGCCTACCATCTGTCGGATCCCGAAGTGTTCGTGTCCGATGACTGGTTGAGTAACACTAAAATGGACCTGATAGAAACCATGAAAAGAATGATGCTAACAGGGAAACATTTTAGGCCCAGAGCAACGAATGAGTATGATACAACGAGGCTAAGGGCTCCATACAGATTCATAGCCTTGATGCTCAACAGAATATTTGGAAGAGCTCATGGCAGGTTGTTCAAGCTGGAATGGATACCTCTCATATTTTATGTGGCCACCGATGGGACAATCTTCAACTGGCCTAGCCTGGTTCCAAACAGTCTATCTGCTTGCTTGGCTGCAGCCCAGGGGGGAGAGACCCGAAAATATTCTGAGTTTTACATGAGCTCGATACTTATAGACTGCATATTGTGTCATAACCCCTTCCCTGGTCTTAGATGCATCCGGGACAGGGAGAGAATGCCTATCTACGCGGCTTGCAAACCTTTGTGGGCACATGTTTACCACAACCACTATAGAGAAGTATGCGAACAATTCCTTATGCCATTGCACACCCTCATTTTTCTGAAGGAATGTGACTGCTTGTCAGAGGGGGCCATGAAAGTAATAGAAGAATACGCAGACTATTACTTGACAGAAAATGGCATGTATTTCAGAATGTTTGGTGGCTCAAAAGCCCCTTCCCTGCTGCCAAAATACGCAACCGACTATATTGTCCATAAGGAGGCGGTCAGGCAAGTTTTCATCGATGGAATAGGAAAATTCCTGTTTGAACACAAGAAGACTACTTATCCTCCTTTGCCATTCAAACTAGGAAGCTGCAGATTTGCTAAAGTGAAACAGGCTGATGAATTTATAGCAGAATTAGAGAAATTCCATTTTGGCAGGATGCCATTCCATAGGAGTGATTCCCAAGGTAAGGTTGTGGAGCATTGCAAAGAGCATAAGGTTCACTTTGAGTATACTCATTACTTCGATAAGGAAGAATCTGTCTTCCGAAGTGCCCCTAACTTGACAGCTCTAAGAAGAAGATTCAAGCCAAAGATCACCACTAAAGGTGGAAAAGGAGCTGAGCGAGCCAAAGTTGAGCAAGCCAGAGCTGAGGAAGAGGCCAAAAGGAGACGGGAGGAGGCCTAGAAGCTAGCACAGGAAGCTGCAGGATGGCTTCATAGCAAAGAAGATGAAAAAATAAAAGTTTCCCAAGAAGCAGCTGAGAAGGCACAAGAAGCAGCCAAAGAGGCTGAAGAAGTAGATAGGAAAGCAGCTGAAGAAGCGAAAATAAAGCTAGATGAGGAAATGAGAAGGCAGGAAGTAGAGGGTCAAAAGCTAGCAGAAACAGGACAGTCAGCTACCGAGGGGCAGACCCAAGAGACAGAAAATCGAGAGGTCCAGGATACACAAGCGCCTGCTGCCAACACTCTTGTGGCCCCTTTGCTCAGAATAGTTCCTTTTGTCCAGGAAAAGGGCAAGGAAATCCCTGATTTCAATACTGTGTATTATGATAGGGATACCAAGAGAATCATGAAGAGGACAGAAAGAAAGGTAGAATCAGAAGGAATGGCTGGCACAATGATAACAGATACTACTGTTATGATAGGGACAGACATGGATCCAAGACTTACCATAAGGGCTGGGACTGCAATACTACATGCTTCAGAGGATAACATAGACAAGGTGATGACTCAACTAGAGTCATACAAGAAATCTTCCACTCAGCTGAAGGATACCCTGAAAAGAGAGAGAGAGGAGGGAAAATAAGTTAAAGCATAAATTTGAGCACTTACAGAGGGATATGAGGACTGCTGCAGCTGAATTGCAGGCCCTACATGAAGAGAGACAGGCTCAAGAGGCTACACAAGAACACCTTGAGCAAGTGCAAGCAGAAGAACAAGAGTTGAAGAAGGAGAAGGACAGTTGCTGCGAAAGGTGGAGGACCTAGAAGAACAGATGACGATCCTTGAGCAGGCCAATGATTTGTATTCCTAGGAACTGACAAAGCAACATCAAGAGCAGCTTGCCTCTCTGACCATTGATCTGGAGGTAGCAAAGGATCAGCAAGTAAATTTGCAACCTTTCAAGGAACATATCCTGGCTCAGAAGACTAAAATGCTACAGCTGCAGACCACTCTGGAAGACGAGAGATGCAAGGTCCTTCAGATTGATAACCGGTTGGAAGAGATCATGGAAACCTATTCCTACTTCATGGATAGATCCCAAGAGGTCCTTGAAGTCTTGAAGGCCAGAATAGCAAGGCTGGAAAGCAATGCAGAAAACCCAACAGAATTACCGGTGAAAGATCATCAAGCCCTCAAAAGAGATCATGATTTAGTAGAATTTACTGTCAGCACCACGGAAGACTTCAAGAAGGCTGTCAAAAGGATGCAGGGAGCATGCTCAGAATACTTCAAGAGGATCCTTAATACATTCAACCGGTGCCATACAGACGATGAGCATAAGCTTGATGAGTTCCCGGACCATGAGGCCTTCATAGAAATATTCCAGAGCAAATATCAGGATGTAGAGGCTAGAACACAACAGATCAAGGTTATTGATGACCTAGTTTTGAAGAATGAAGTGGGCCGCTCAGCCGTTAGTGTACAATTTTTGGAAGATCAGCTTTGTTTGAGCCCAGCAAGGATCGAGGCTATCAAAAATCAATCCAAAATATTTGAGATAAATATTCAGTTTCTGGAACCTAGCACTTTTGAGGGCATCGCTAGTGAGGCTGCAGCATGGAAGAAGTTCCTAGAAAACCAAGCTGGGCCCTCTTCGTAGGAGATGTGTCATCTTTTGTAATATTTTGCAAAAAAACAAGACGTTGGGAAAATGAAAGGTTGGGAAGCCCAAAGGTTACTTTGGGCAGCCCAACCATTTCACTCTTTTGTATAAATGTAATATACTAAGAAGGGAAAAGGGGCTTTTTCTCCAGTAATACTGGAGGACATATTGTAAGAAGAACTATTTCCTTTTGCAATAAAAAATTACATTTTGCTTGTTGGAGAAAGAGATGTGAAATTTCCTAATGCCATGCAATGGATGGCAGAAAGATGAACTACTTTATTTTTCAGCCTGTGTCCATAAATCGTGAGATCGTTCTAACTTTATGACCTATGTCTTGTTGAATGATTTCTGATTTATTTTCTTGGAAAGCTCACCACGAGTAATGTATGCTGCGTATATAACAATTAGCTATCTGATTGTTAGAATATTTTCTCATTAATGTGTTGTAAATGTGAATGTCAACTAACTGTAAATTCTGTTTATGATACATTTATAATACACAGTACTCACCAATAATCATTTTATATGGCTCCCCGGGGATAGGTGCATATATAGGTAGTTAGACAAATAGTTGGCTTCATGGCTGCATATGTGATTTAGATGTTTGAGAACCTAAGACGAGAGGTAAGAACCTGTGCAATACATTGTGTAGTTCCTTGCATCTTTATCACTCCTACATTGTTAGTTAGGCATTTTCATTGCATACATTAAGTAAAAATTACAAAAACTCAGTGGACCGGGACGCAACCGGTAACCCCTTTGTTTTGTTACTTGACCTACGGTAGCTGGACCGCAAACCGGATGGATTCCCTATTCCAAACAGTCAATGGGCTAGTTGGGAACATTGATTGGGGAGAATCCCTTACTATTGCAGCCTACGAATTTCCAGGCCTCAACAAACCCAAAAAGAATACTTCTTCCTTATCTTTCCTGTTAAATTTTAACGAGTCCAGGAACATCAACTCAGGTCTCTATTCATTTTTGACAAGCTTGACGAGGGGAGAGAATAATGCTTGATAAATTCATCGATTCGTGGATTTTACGATCCCGAACTAGTACATGCTTGTTGGTTTTTTCATGTTTAGAGAGTCTGAAAACTCCGAAGAAGACTCCAAGGGGGTGCTTTTTCATACAATTTAGTCTCTTGAGGCTGGAAAAGTATAAAACATACAACAGAAGAACTCTCTTAGCTTACGAAGAAGTAAGGCACACCTTTTTCATACTTAGTCAAGGAGGTCTGAAAAAGGTTAAATTACCACCTACCCAACGCCCCTTCAACAACAACATATATCTTGAGTTTTACGAGTGTGAAGGAAAGCAAGATCACTCAGAAAGATCCATTTGGTTACGATAAATGGGGCTTACAATAGTAAACTTGATGCTTTGTTCTTTAGGGTTTAACGAGCATGACAAAGGAATAAAGTACGCTCAAAATATTTTCCATGTTTAGGTCTAGAGCATGAAAAAGGGAAAACTAAGCTCATACCGGGCACTCCTTTTGTGTAAATTTAGTCCCTCAAGTCCAGAAAACCGATAAACCTATACTTGAGAATACTCTTCTCAATTCCAAAGAAAAGAGAGTGTTTCTTTTTCAAATTATTCCACATGGTCCGAAAAAGTGATAAACTACCACCAATGTGGATTCCCATTCACATATTCTTAATGAGCCTGAATGGACAAGTTTACTTGGCAGTCAAGTCTATTTTGAGGAGTTAGACCTGGGCCTAAATAAACTCGATAAGGATGGGGAGCGTTGTAAATGGGATAACTTGTAAAAAGAGACCAAAATGAGGCTCAATTTAGCGTGAAAAATAGCTAAGAAGGCTCCCCTGAACCTATGAAAAATGCAGCAAGAGTACCAAAAGACAAGAATGTGTTCTAAACTAGGGTACTCATGGAAGGAAGGCCCTATCCATGGAATAACAATGGTATAGACAAGATAATAATGGTTAAACACCATAGTCTGTTGTCAAAATAGTGATCCTAGGGTTAAACGGATTAGATATATATGCAAAAATGCATATTAATGACCAAATTCCTACCCTATATGAGTGAATAATGACATTAAATGACCTTGGACCTGTTGCATTAGGAAAAAATGACATGGCATTAGTTCAATTTATAATACAATTTTTGAAATTATAGGCTAAAAACCCACAATTTGAAATTTTTCTATATATAGTCCAAAAATAGAAATCAAAACATAGAATTTGAAGTTTTAACCCAATTTGGTAACATTTTACCTCTAGCTTGGACTGCTCATTATGGACAAACTACTGGATCATTTGTAAATCCATAAGTACCAGGTAAACTAGCTCTTCATCCTCTTCCATTTTAACCATTTACATTTTCAATTTTATGCAAATTTTGGATGTTTAAGCCTGCCTTAAGGGGGGCGTGTAGTACACATAGGTAGGCGACTTACACAGGCGCATACACAAATTTTAAACATGACCTACCCAAAGGAAACCCGCATGTCATATGCGACCTCTCTAAAAGACAGTCACATGTACTACGCGACATAGGAAAAATAAAATAGGGTTAAAATTTAAAGAATTTTCATGGATTCTAATGCTAAATATTGGTCTAATGGATAGGTTTAACCATGGTGTTGGAGTGGAGGGAGCAGGAACATGAATATATGGACTGAGATGTGCTTCGCAGTTTCCCCACTGTGCAAGCTTTGCAGCAAATTCGGTTATTGAAGTTCTTTTGTACTTCACCTATGTGGGCCAATGTCCGCTTGCTCAAGTTTTTTATTGGCTACTGGGACCATGACCTTGGGGCCTTTGACCTTTAGGGTGAAATATTGGAGTTGGCACTAGAATACATATACTTCATTACGGGTTTGTCTAGATGGGGAACACCTGTCAACCTTGAGGGTACTAGCAGGGGCAGTGACCCCATGAGTGTTCAGGATTACATAAACACTTACTGCATGCCCGGGAGTCAGAAAAAGGGATCATGCATCCCTATTGTACATATTAGTATCTTCATGCTGCAGGTGTTGGTGATTAGTATAGTGAGGGTTACTCGATCGTCATCGCTTCATATTTCTACTCTGAACCAAATGAGGATTGTTTTAGAGTGCCTACAGGGAACTTTGTTTGACTAGTGCTCGAGAATAATCCTGATACTGAAAAAACAACTCTCTGGCTGCAAGATAGGTCGTCGAAAGAATTTTGGATATTCCAGTGTATTGGTGGCCTTATTTTTTGAGAGAGTTCCCACAATCATCCCTACGGTACCACTTCCAGCATTCTCTCCTCATAAGCCTAGACTAACATGGTGGGGAGAGATTTTCCTTCACCAAGGCGAAGGTGGGTTAGTTCAGAGCATGTGTGATGATGATTTCTATTTGTGGTGGGGGTGGTAGTTTCTAGCACTAGATCAGTTTCGATACGCTGGTTTAGAATTTTGAGGTGACAATGATCTCGTCCTCCCTCTTGGAGGAGTATGTGGAGTGCTAGGTATTTTGGTTTTTTAAGTTTTTTAAATTTTTATGAATATTTATCATAAAGATATATACATATGTATAAGAGTTTTTAATCATCTTAATGTTTAAAATGTAGATATTGGGCCCGTCTTCCCTGATGGGCATCCCAAGATGTATGTATGACCAGTAGCAGGGGAATATCAGGGTTTGATCAAGGTACTTGAGGCGAAGCTGGCCAGGCTTACCTACATATTCCCAACCATCTGTATTGCGAAAATCCGTGCCATCATGCAGGAACTTGTTGTCGGCATTCCACCTACCTAGATACACATTATGCAAATGGTTGCAAGGGCTATACTTGTCTACATAGAGGCCGCTGAGGCTACTGCAGCTGAAGAAGCTGAGGAGGCTTGTGATCAAGGTGACCACAGTGATCAGGATGACTAGGGTGGTTAGGATGACCAGGGTGGTCAAGATTAGATCTAGGGGAATTGTATGGATTGCGATCCAAATTTTGTATTTTTTTGTATATTTATGCAGTTATGACTGGATCTGAGGATCAGAAACTTGACCTATCTTATGGACAGATATTCACTTATATATATATATATATATATATATATATA